>JANAVB010007798.1:9262949-9783298 GCA_029216955.1 Iris pallida | reverse complement strand
CCATTAGCATATTGTTCGATTAGACTCCAAGAACGATATAGTCTATAAAATAAGCAGAATATCCTGGTATGGAATATAAGGCACGAAAGGATAATAGAAATATCACAATCAAATACCTGTATCCCTGCAGTGTAATCACTACCATCAGATCCGCTAACTAACTCCACGCAATCAAGCTACCTGAAGAGATCATCATTTCCTCAGGGGACATAGCAAGATACATAAAAATGCCAATCTAACAGTTTAATCATGCATAAGAGTATAAACAGGCTATAAACATGAACGAGACAGAAACTGACAAGTTGCTACTGACAGGTAACTATGAACACGGATACGGGATCAACTACGCATAAATGAACTGCAAGAAGAAAAAGTAAAAAGAGATCAATGGAATACCAAACCCCCGCCCGAGTGTGGACTCGCAGGTTTGAACTAATCACAAACCCTCGCCCTGAGTACGGACTCGCAGGTTAGTTCACGACAAATACCCTCGCCTCGAGTGTAGACTCGTAGGTGCAAATAGATCAAAAAAAAAAGCCTCTCCTCGAATGTGGACTCGCAGGTGCAAACGGTCAACCCTCGCCCCGATTGAGGACTCGCAGGTTGTGGAAACGATACAGGAATAGCAGTTCAATTACACATACTTGTAGACACGACTCAGTCAAGGTACAGGTCATGACGACATGGTACAACTCAGTCATGACACGGGTAAGGGTAACTCTAGCATGAACCATAATGTGGACAAGCCTGATGTAACTACGCTATCAAGTCAGGAAATACTGATATACAAGCAAGACAATAAACTAGTAAACATGGTATGTAGAAAACATCTGAATCTATATCAACTAGAGTAGCTAAATGATAACATACTAAAAATAGAAGAACTATAAGCATGAAAATGAACTATAGAGGGAGGCAAGATATCTTGCCTGGTGGTAGCACGAAGATCCAATAATATACCTGAAGAACAGTTTGGCAACTCTAGAGGGGGGGGTGAATAGAGTATATATATATAATGACCAATTAAAAAATTACTCTTTCACGAACAATGAATAATCAGAGTAAAATGCGGAATGTAAATGAAAGATAAGAGAGCATACGCAAACACAGCAATTTTAACCTGGTTTTCCTCGTGGAGGACTAGTCCAGGCCTGAGAACTCTAGCTCAGGATTAAATCCACTATTTGTGAAATAGTAGCTTACAACCCGTGCCTTTACTTCAGAAGAGCACGTCAACTTCTTACAGAGAATCGCAGTGGCGATTGCTTGGAATTGTCCAAGCGATTTCTTCACTCTTGTACAAGAATCCTAACTGAGAGATGCTGAGCACTCGAGACTTAGGAGGCTTGTGGCTAGTAGATGGGAAGGGTATGGCTTATAGAGCTTGTAGGAGAGAAGAGAAGAGAAGATTGAGTGATTCAAAATGAGAGAATTCATGCCCTATTTATACTGATTTTTGAGGCAGAATTCGGCCAGAATTCGGGTAGGAGAATTCAAAAAATTTGGCCGTTGGACAGCTAGCAACCAGCTAACCCTAAAATTAGGGTTCCTGATTTCTAGGGGACAGAGTTCGGCCCGAACTCTGTGTGGAGGCAGAGTTCGGCCCGAACTCTGTCTCCAGAGCACAGAGTGATTCTAAGTGGGACTTGTGGGCAATTTTGTTTTGGTGGAGCTTGGGATTTTGGGTAGGCTTGTAGACTAAGTTCCAAGAGCTCAGCATAACTCAGAGTACATACTTCTAGACTCAATGAAATGTAAAAGTACAGACTCGAAAATATACTGAGAGTCGGAAACTGAGCTGTCGTTTGTCCCGAGCTGAAAGCAGACGTCGTGTGTCGTATTGAATTTATACAGATATTATTTAGTTAATGTAGTCAATATTTGGTTGACTGTGACTTTGTGTCAACAATCTCCCCCATATTGATAATTGACAAAATAATATATGTATATTTCAATATTCATACCTTGACACAGTTGATTACAACATAGCTCCCCCATAACTGATGCAGAGCTAGAATCGGATAGCTCCCCCGTAATCAGTGAACGGTTCCGAGCTAGAAGTAGTAGCTCTCCCCCGTAAATAGTGCATATACCCTGTAACCTGATAGATAACATATTCCCAAAACAAGCACAGATATACACAGATGAATGCATAGAACCTGCATAGAACCTGTAAAAGTTTCCCAAAACAAGCCAGCACAAAAATATACATATGTTTCTCCCCCTTTTGGCAGTTAGCAATATAAATAAGCAAAGAATAGTAATGCAACCACACCAAGAGAAAAAAATAGTATAATACTAGACAAGAGAGTGCATTGGCATAAAAGAAACTACGAGAAATAGCATAAAATGATATCCACCAACCAGAATGTCAAACACATCATCAGGGTTCTAAGATAAAAATCCAGTACATAAATCCATAACTAAATAACTAAAAACATAAAGCAACTAAGACCATCAGCAGTGGCAGCAGCATAACAAGCCAGTCTCCATCACGGAGCACCAGAAGGTCCTGGAACATCTGAAGGACCAGGGAAAGAGCCAACGAAAAGATCCTGGAACATCTGAAGATCCACAAAAGTATCATCTGGATCCATATACTGCATGACCCACGGATCGTCTAGACGATGACCCGAGCGATGTGGATCCCGCTCAATAGGCACATGCAAATCAGGATGACGAGCAAGCGAATACCGCATATCATGCAGAGAGTTCCCAAGGGCACTAATCTGCAGAGTGGTACGGTAATCCTGCTGCGTCCAGCGATCATCCTCAATAGCAAAACGATCGCGAAGCATAGTCTGAAGCGAATCCAGGTTGGCAGGAGGTGCAGTCTGACCGAGCGGAGGGGCGTCAGGCTCCTCATCAGCAGACAACTCAGTAGTAGCAACAGGCTGAAGGCATCGTACCTTAGATAGAAAGGTAGGTGCCGGCAGGAACGGACAAGCATCAAGTGGTATACAAAAAGCACGAAAGATCATAGGAAGATATAGAGGATAAACCAAAGCTCGTGGTTTCCTCCTACAGCGAATCATCCAGTCCATCATAGTACGTGGAAGATTGAAATGAATTCCAAAGTGAAGATGATAAAGAGCAGAAATGTCAAGATAAGTGATTTCATCAGGGGAACCGATCTTGGGTAGAATGGTATTAGAGATGATCCAATGAAGATCAGAAAAATATGGGTTGAGATATTTCGTCATGAGCTTTCGAGGACGTGTGTATGGAGTGCACAAATCATGCTTGAAGCTTTCAAGTGAAAGTCCGTTGGGAAAACGGAACGAGCGAGCATCAACAAGCCTTTCCCAAGAACTTGGCTCAAGAAGATCAAGATATTCGGCTAGTTCAAAGTCATCAAACGAGATATCGATACCAGCAACTCGTGAATAAATACGAAGGTCATCAAAGGTTAAGTTGCAGTAGAACATTTGAACGACATGACGATAAATAGCAGAAGATGTAGTGACTAGTTCATCAAAATAGAGGTCATGAAATAAAGAATCATATTGAGAGAATATGGAAAAATTGATAGGATGTCCTGTGAATACCTGACGATTCCGAAAGTCACTAAACCAGTTGTTTGATGCATCAAGTGAGACAAAAAGTCTATTGTCATAAGTGGAAGGATGTTGAGGACGAGGTGGATTGAACAAAGGGTGAGGTGGTTGAAGTTGTTCAATGATTTGTTCAATTGATGGAGGAGAATCCGAAGAGGAAATACTCTCAACTCGAATCCTCTTCCCGCGATTGAACAAGCAAGGAGCCATTAAAAGATTTAAAAAAAATGGTGCCTCAAACAGGTAAAGAACAATGGAGGAGAATGGAGAGGAGACACCTTTTTCTTGATTTGAGAAGCAATGAGGCACTCTAGATCAAAAACTAGGGTTAGGGTTTCAAGGAAAGAGTGTGTATAGGTGAGAAAAGGTGGTAATAGTGAAGGGGAGAGAAAGAATCCCGACATAAAGTAGGGTTTTGTCTTTGGTCGGGTGAAATATTGACCATTGGATTAGAATAGATCCAACGGCAGAGCCAGATCCCGACCCTGGAACCAAGGGACCGAACTCGGCCCGAACTCGGATAGGAGCAGAGTTCGGCCCGAGTTCTGGATCATTGGTCCAGAACAGAACAAAGGCTAAAATGAAAACAAAAGTTGAAGAATAACAAGAAATGATAACAAAGAAAAAGATTTAAGAGTTAAACAAAAGAAAGTTGAGGACACCAAAGAGAATAGAATAGATAGAGAAGGAGATGTACACAGAAAACAGAATGAACTTTTTAGAAAATATCAATTAGGCAATATTAAATCGAAACGAGCCATATAATAAATAAGGATATATATTGTGGTTCAATAGTCCAAATTTGCCATGGGTTAGCTGCAGGGGCCGGATCCCAGCTAGCGGTAGTCCTGAGGACTAGTGCACCGTGTCGCTTAGGCTCTTACGCCTTGTTGTCAGAAGGACCCTTTCGGCTTGTACCCATACCAAATTCTTCGTAAAAGAATCACAATATACTCGATATTTACGCAGGTGAGTTTCAATTTATGACTGTTTCATCTAAGATTCCAAGTTCACGACAAAGAAAATTGAAACGCTCTTCGGATAGTGGCTTAGTAAAGAAATCTGCCAGCTGATGATCAGTGTCAATAAATTCTAAGTTAATCGTGCCATTTTGCTGATGATCACGCAAAAAGTGGTGTCTGATCTCAATGTGTTTAGTGCGTGAGTGGCATACAGGGTTCTTAGTCAAATTAATGGCACTAGTATTGTCACAGAATATAGGAATATGCATGAAAGATAACTTATAGTCTTCCAGGGTTTGCTTCATCCACAGAATTTGTGCACAACAACGCCCAACTGCTATGTATTCAGCTTCTGTTGTGGATAGTGCAACAGAGTTCTGTTTCTTGCTAAACCAGGAGACTAAAGCTTTTCCTAATAAATGACACGTGCCGCTCGTACTTTTACGGTCGACCTTGCATCCAGCGAAGTCAGCATCAGAGTAACCAATAAGATCAAATGATGTTGACTTGGGATACCATAGACCTACTGTAACCGTACCCTTAAGGTATCTAAAGATACGCTTAACTGCGGTCATGTGTGATTCCTTAGGATTAGCTTGATATCTAGCACATAGGCAAACACTGAACATGATATCGGGACGACTAGCAGTTAAATAAAGTAAGCTGCCTATCATACCTCGATACTTACGTTGATCAACAGGTTTGTCGCTCTCATCTGGTTCGAGTTTGGTTGAAGTGGCCATTGGCGTGCTGATTGGTTTGATGTTGTCAAGATCGAACTTTTTCAACATGTCCTTGGTGTACTTTGATTGGCAGATGAAAGTTCCATTAGCCAGTTGTTTTACTTGCAGACCAAGAAAGTAGTTGAGCTCTCCCATCATGCTCATCTCAAATTCCGTCTGCATACCCTTGGCAAATTCTTGACAAAGAGTTTCATCAGTAGACCCAAAAATAATATCATCAACATAAATCTGAATTAATAGAATGGTGTCTTTGAAGGATTTGATAAACAGTGTAGTGTCAATTTTCCCTTTAGAAAAACCTTTCTCAAGCAAGAAGCTGCTTAGCCTTTCATACCAAGCTCTGGGGGCTTGTTTAAGGCCATAAAGCGCTTTCTTTAGCTTGAACACGTGGTCGGGAAATTTGTGATTTTCAAAGCCAGGGGGTTGTTTGACATAAACTTTCTCCTTAATAAAGCCATTCAAGAAAGCACTTTTAACATCCATTTGAAATAATTTAAAGTTTTGAAAATTAGCAAAAGCACAAAGCATCCGAATAGATTCTAGTCTAGCAACAGGAGCATACGTCTCATCGTAGTCGATACCTTCCTCTTGGTTGTATCCTTGAGCTACTAGACGAGCTTTGTTACGTGTGACTGAACCATCTTCATTTACTTTGTTTCTAAAAACCCATTTAGTACCAATTATAGAGTGATTAACCGGTCTAGGAACGAGTTCCCATACTTGGCTTCTCTCGAATTGGTTGAGTTCTTCTTGCATAGCAGAAATCCAAAATTCATCATTAAAAGCTTCAGAAATATTTTAGGCTCTACTTGTGAAATGAAGGCAGTGCTAGCAACAGAGTCTCTTAATGATGATCTAGTAGTAACTCCACGTGAAACTTCACCTATGACTAAATTTTCTGGATGAGAAGGTTTGAAAGAGAATTTCTTAGGCAAACCCTCCAGAGAATTAGTTTCGGTTGAAGTATTCATTGGAGTAGAAGTTGATGGCTCAATGTCATCATTAAGAGTATTTGCTGTACTATTGTCTTCATCAAAAGTCACATTTGTTGACTCTTCCACAATAAGTGAGCGTTTATTGAAAACTCTATATCCCTTACTCTTGGCGGCATAACCAAGAAAGATACCATCGTCAGCTTTGGCATTAAATTTGCCTAAGTTGTCTTTGGTGTTAAGGATAAAACATCTGCAGCCAAAAACTCTAAAATAAGAAACATTTGGGGTTCTCCCAAATCAAAGCTCATAGGGTGTTTTCTTCGAAATGGGACGAATAAGCACCCTATTCAAAATGTGGCATGCTGTACTTACAGCCTCTGCCCAAAAATATTTCGGAAGAGAAAATTTATTCAACATGACTCTAGCCATATTGCCAAGAGTCCTATTCTTCCGCTCCACAACACCATTTTGTTGAGGAGTTCTAGGACAAGAAAATTCATGATCAAAACCATTTGCATTACAAAAACTTTCAAAATCTGAATTTACGAATTCGCTTCCATGATCACTTCGGATTCGAGTAATCATGTAGCCTTTTTCATTTTGAACTTTATTTACAAAAACTTTGAAAACAGAGATAGCGTCGCTCTTATTAGCGAGAAAGAAAACCCAAGTAAATCTCGAAAAATCATCAACAATAACAAAAGCATAAAGTTTGCCACCAAGGCTAGCTATTCTACTAGGACCAAATAAATCCATATGAAGTAATTGCAAGGGTCTAGTAGTACTTACAGAGTTGATGAGGATTTAGTTGCCTTGTTTAGTTCACATTCGGCACATACCGTGACCTTTTTGAATGTGATGTCAGGCAATCCTCTCACTAGCTTCTTGGTAGAAAGCCTGGATATAGCATCCATGTTGGCATGACCGAGACGCTGGTGCCAAAGTAGTCGTTCGTCTTTGTGGGCATATAAACATCTACCTGCATGGTTAGTATTTATAGGGAGATAGAAAATATAGATATTGTCCTCTCTTTTCCCTTCAAAAGCAATGTCTCCTGTTGACCTATCATAGATATAGCAACAGTTTTGTCCAAAGTTAATATCATATCCATGATCAGCAAGATGGCTAATGCTGAGCAGGTTATGCTTTAACTCGGTCACTAGGCAGACATCCTTTATAACAGGAGAAGGAGGATGACCAATGATACCGTTACCTATAATGTGCCCTTTGAGATTGTTACCGAAGGATACGTATCCTTCTCTCTTCATCGATAGTGATGCAAAAAGATTTGCGTCTCCCGTCATATGTCACGAGCATCCACTATCGAGAATCCACTTACTTTCAGTTGAGGAGAGAAGGTCCACCTACATCAAGAGTAGATGTGACCTTTGGTACCCGAATTCTTGAGGGTCCTGAAAAGTTAGTCTTTGGGAACCAAGCATATATCCTTTTATCTACAAGTCTTCTAACTCTGCACTGTGGTGAGATGTGTCCATGTAATCCACAATAAGTACAGATAGCATTCTTATTTATACTAAGAGCATGAGAATGATATCTATAAGCAGTAGGATGAGGATGGACATGATGTGAAGAGTTAGCATGGTGAAGATGATTATGCATGGAATAAGTGGCATGTTGATGGTGTCTATGAGGCATAGAATGATGGTATTGTCTATGATGTGTGACATGCTGATATTGTCTAGATGGCATGGCATGATGATTTTGTCTATATGGTATATGAGGATCTTGTCTATATGGCATTGCATGATGATTTTGTCTATATGGCATGGCATGGTGCTTTTTATGTGTGGAGTGATGTTGATTGTGTCTTTGTGCATGATGAGTGTGTACTGAGTGAGAATTGTTCTTACGTGCACGTGGTTTGTGAAAGTTTGTGTATATAAATGCATGGTTATGTGCTGCATGAGATTGACGTGGTTGACTAGCATGAGTGGTGTTGTGCCCATGTGATTGGGTTTGAGGTTGAACAACCTGTTTACCCAATTTGGTTTCTAATCTTTTAGAAACAGCTTGCAGTTCATCAACCTTAATATTTAAGCCATAAATCTTAGTCATGGAAATCTTGTGTCTACTCTTTTCTTCAGCAAGCAATGTGTTGAGAGTAGTGATTTCTTGAGTTTGTTGCTCAATACGTGCTTCAGCATCATGTAAGCTTAATTTAAGCTTGGATACTTCATCAGTGTCATTAGTGGGTGATGTGTTTCTAACATTATCAAGAAGTAAAGAAATTCTTTGTATCTCATCTTCTAGACTTTTGATTTTGTCCTTGGCATGTTTATATTTACCGATAACCTTTTTGTGATCATCAAGTAAATCGGTGAAAGCATCGCCAAGTTCATCAAAAGAGAAGTCATCTAAAGTTTCGTTTGATACCTTGGTGGAATTTGCCATGAGGCACACATTTGCTTTGTCTTGAGGAGAGTTCTTTTCTTCCTCGGAGTCACTTGCTTCGCTTTCATGCCAAATGCTTGTGTTGGCATACCTTTTTGATGAGTTCTTCTTGTAGGGCTTTTCATACCGGTTGCTTTTCTTTAAGAGCGGACAGTCTCTTCTGACGTGTCCAGTCTTTTTGCAACCATAGCAGATTGGTTCTTCTTCATCGTCTTCTTGTGGTTCCTTCTTTCTTTGATTGAAGCGAAGGAATTTCTTGAAGTTACGTACCATGAGAGCTTGGTCTTCATCATCTGAGATATCGTCTTCAGTCTCATCGTGATCAATCTTTCGTCGATGAACTTTGAGTGCGATCTCCCTGGTCTTCGGAGCAGGCTCTTCGAAGTCCTTGAGGTCAAGCTCGTGAGTCATGAGCTTGCCCATCAAAGTCTCCATAGACATACTTGTGAGATCATTTCCTTCTATGATGGCTGTCACCTTAGGGTTCCAAATCTTTGGTAGCCCTCTGAGTAGCTTGCGGATCTTCTCATGGTTTGAGTACTGCTTACCAAGCGAGGATAACGGGTTGATGATGTCGAGGAATCTTGTAAACATTTGAGTGATCGTCTCATTTGGCTTCATCTTGAAGGCTTCGTACTCTTGAGTGAGACGGCTTATCTTAGATTCCTTGACTTGAGTGGTTCCTTCATGCGTCACTTCCAGAAGTCTCCATACTTCATGAGCAGTGGTGCATGTAGAGACCCTGTTAAACTCGTTCCTGTCTATAGCACAGAATAAAGCATTAATAGCCCTAGCATCTAGACTTGCCTGTTTCTTCTCCTCGACAGAATATTTGTCGTGTGGTTTCTCAATGAGGTCACCATCGACAACTATCCTGGCGGGCTTTTTGTAACCGTCAGTGACGACAGTCCACAGGTCAAAGTCTAGAGACTTAAGATAGAAGCTCATCCTTGTTTTCCAATATGTGTAGTTAGTCCCATCAAATAGGGGAGGCCTATGAGTGGACTGACCTTCACCATGATTGGAAATCAAGGATTGTGTGGTTGCCATGGATCAGCTCTTGGGATGTTAGTCCTTGTAAAGAGAACAGAGCTCTGATACCAATTGAAGAACAGTTTGGCAACTCTAGAGGGGGGGTGAATAGAGTATATATATATAATGACCAATTAAAAAATTACTCTTTCACGAACAATGAATAATCAGAGTAAAATGCGGAATGTAAATGAAAGATAAGAGAGCATACGCAAACACAGCAATTTTAACCTGGTTTCCCTCGTGGAGGACTAGTCCAGGCCTGAGAACTCTAGCTCAGGATTAAATCCACTATTTGTGAAATAGTAGCTTAGAACCCGTGCCTTTACTTCAGAAGAGCACGTCAACTTCTTACAGAGAATCGCAGTGGCGATTGCTTGGAATTGTCCAAGCGATTTCTTCACTCTTGCACAAGAATCCTAACTGAGAGATGCTGAGCACTCGAGACTTAGGAGGCTTGTGGCTAGTAGATGGGAAGGGTATGGCTTATAGAGCTTGTAGGAGAGAAGAGAAGAGAAGATTGAGTGATTCAAAATGAGAGAATTCATGCCCTATTTATACTGATTTTTGAGGCAGAATTCGGCCAGAATTCGGGTAGGAGAATTCAAAAAATTTGGCCGTTGGACAGCTAGAAACCAGCTAACCCTAAAATTAGGGTTCCTGATTTCTAGGGGACAGAGTTCGGCCCGAACTCTGTGTGGAGGCAGAGTTCGGCCCGAACTCTGTCTCCAGAGCACAGAGTGATTCTAAGTGGGACTTGTGGGCAATTTTGTTTTGGTGGAGCTTGGGATTTTGGGTAGGCTTGTAGACTAAGTTCCAAGAGCTCAGCATAACTCAGAGTACATACTTCTAGACTCAATGAAATGTAAAAGTACAGACTCGAAAATATACTGAGAGTCAGAAACTGAGCTGTCGTTTGTCCCGAGCTGAAAGCAGACGTCGTGTGTCGTATTGAATTTATACAGATATTATTTAGTCAATGTAGTCAATATTTGGTTGACTGTGACTTTGTGTCAACAATACCATCAATTGGTACGCCATAAAGTCCACATCTCACAAATTTCTCCGAAAACTGAAAAAGACATTGCCAACATTTTTAGAATACTCAAATTAGCTAAGATTGCCTGTTCTTAAGTCCAATTCTGAACACAGGGGCAAAACGATAATTTTAGACAAAAATGATGTCCGCCGTTGGACCCGCTTTGTACCGAAAAGCGTGCCAGAGTCAATGGTCTCTAAAGTCGTCAAACTACATATCTACGGATTCGTTTTGATGATACAAACCCAACCGTATGTCCAAAGTTGGATTCCGATGGGTCGTGCACAAAATCGTTCGTTAAATCTGATCGTATGGCCCGCAAAACGGCGATCCGATCAACTGTCTCAAAATCAGACCAAACTTGGCATATAGGAACAGAAAAATGATACGGTCCTGTTGGCGTAAGTTTCGTCTCGATCTGACGAACGTGCACAAAGTAATTAGGAAATTTGTACAAAGGTCGATACGGTGAATTTTGACATATACGCATCAAATTCGTCGCGCACACGCAACCAATTTAAAATCTGTCAAAGTCCACACGTCCGTAAAGTCGTTACGCACCTTTCGATGCTTTTGGTTTACGACCACGTTGCCCGGATTGGCGGGACGCACGTCGTATCGAGGATTTTTCTAGTTTTTAAAACAGGTTTTTCATTAACTTTACAATCAAAATTCTTTTCTTATAACAAACAATAAATTAAACTACCAGAAGGGTTTTAAAGCCCTACATATGGTCTGTAATTTCTATTCAGCAAGTTACCAAAGACTACTGCTATTTTAATCAGAATTTATCTCCGATCTTGGGGGTTTGGGCTGCTCGATCCCCTGTTTATGAACAGGTTTTTGATAATTTTTGATTTGATTTAAAACCGATCCTAACATGAAAGGGAACAAACTATTTACTGGGATTCGTAGGCGCTAGAGTTGTGTATATACCATAGAAGGAAGATCGAGAATCGGTCGAGAGACGAGAAGAAAAACTCATCGCGAAGTTGGGCTTACAACTGCTATTGCTGCTGTCGCTACCTGGGTCTGCCGTGCGCGCGCGCTGGTCCCCGCGCCTGGCCGGCCGACGGCGGCGGCTCGTGCCGGCACGCGCGCGGAGATAGGGTTGTCGGCGGTGTGGGGGTTTTGGTGTCGAGGAGTTAGGGTTTCATTCTCTCGGCCTCTCTTGCTATATATGTATGTATGCCGGCCGAAAGGAAACGTGCGGGGGAGGGGGGGTTGTTACGCGCTGGGCTCGGGTATGGGGATATCGGGCTTTGCTGCTGCTGGGTTGCTCGGGCTCGGGTCTTGTTGGAATGGGATTGCTGCTGCTTGTGGGGGTGTCTCACTGAGCCGAGTCTGGGCTGGCCTGGCCTGGCTTGGGCCGGGCTGGCCTGGCTGCTACTGTTCTTGTTATTATATATATATATATATATATATATATTTATATATATATATATATATATATATATATATATATATATATATATATATATACATACATAGATATATCTTTACATTTAGATAAACTCCATAATACCATTTCTAGTCTAGATCCCTTTTAGGCCTATATAAATATATACACATATATATATATATATATATATATCTTTTGATAAAGAATAAAATGATAATAACTAATAATAATAAATAATTTATACTTGATAACCACAATAATAATATTAATAATACTAATAAATTCCAATAGCAAAATAATTCAATAGTAGCCCCTGGATGGCCATATCATATATTCTCATTACTGGCTCCAGAAAATTGTATCAATACTCTAAGATACCAACTGATCTTATCAATATCTATTTTATACGTGTAATTTTATATTTAGAAAATATTAGGCATTTCCCAAACTAAATACAAAGTATTTGCACATACCTAAATATGTTTACACGAGTGTCTTTAGTCTCGCTGCATGCCTATATGGGCTTGGTCCGGTCCGGGTCCAGTCCGGACCAGTTTGGTACCACCGGGTCACTTAAACGTTAAATAATATTAATAATAAATAATTAAACTATTTATAGAGATTAAGTCACAACTTGGCCTGGTTTTCCTAGTTAGGACATCCCTAGGGCTAGGCCTTCCCTACCAGGGCTAATACACTAGTCAAAGCACGCCACTGCACTATCCGTGCCACGATTTCTTGTCACCTTGTACTCAAATTCCTAACGATGACTAAAATCATCTACCGTAATAATAAACTAAATAATTATTTATAAAATATAAAAATTACCATTCAAATATAATAAATAATAAAAAAATATTTTAAATTTTTGGGAAGGGGAACTACAGGCTGGGTTTCAAATGTTTCTAAATGACATAACAGTGCACGTTCTTGCCTTGTACAAGTGCAACACCAAACTTGTACGGCATCTCGCCTTAGCGAGGACGAACGATTCGGCGCGAATCAAAGCGAGGACGAAAGATTTTTTGAATCGGGACGTGACAAGTTGGTATCAGAGCACGGTTTCAATTCCCCGAATTTCGAAAACATTTTTCAAAAGGAAGTCCTGATGCAAAAATTTTTGATTGATGGTGTCGATAGCGCTGGCATGAAATAATGTTCTATATAATAAGCCCATAAATATTTTATGAGTGCTAATGGAATTATTTCTTTGTTGTAGAATGGCCAAAGGTGATAGCACAAAGACGAATTCATCGTCTGACCCAATAGAGAAACTGATTAAACAATTGGAGGCTCAGAGGAA
The DNA here is from genome assembly GCA_029216955.1 of Iris pallida. Lineage (NCBI taxonomy): Eukaryota > Viridiplantae > Streptophyta > Magnoliopsida > Asparagales > Iridaceae > Iris > Iris pallida. The sequence continues at coordinate 9,769,913 of JANAVB010007798.1, read as the reverse complement.
GCAAAGCGAAGCTCAACATCGCGCGCTTCAAGAGCAGCTTCAGTATCAGTTTCAGGAGCAGCTAGATGCTCAACAAAAGTAAGTGGATAATCTGTCTCAGATTGTCACCAAGCTGACGGTCGATTCCAATATTTTTGCAAAGGCCGCAGCAACCGAGACCGTAGAAGTGCCGGCAGAGAAACCTGAAACGCCGACACGAAAGAGAACGAGCTTCAAGTTCTTCGAACTCAAAAGTTGCGACCCGCCTGAGTTTAATGGGAGAGCAGAGCTAGATGAAGTGATGGGCTTCTTGAACACACTTAAGGGCTACTTTCGAATGTTGGAGATACAGGGCAGTAAGAGAATGGAGTGTACCGTTGTACAAGTTCGTCTCAAGGCCCATGAATTGTGGACTTCGCAGAGACAGACACTTTGCGGTAATAGCCCGGATATGACGATATCTTGGGAGACCTTCAAGCATGCTTTCATTGCCCAATTCATTCCACCAACTGTCCGTCAACAAAAAGAGAAGGAGTTTATATAACTCCAACAGGGCAATATGTCAGTTGACGATTATGAAACTGAATTTTTGAAAAGAGTTGCATTTGCTAGATACATGGTTCCGAATGATGACGCGAAGCAAGGATCGTGCAAGGCTTGAATGAGGGCCTGCAGCGCGATGTGCTAAGTCAGAAGTGTACGTCTTACCGGGAGGCGTATGAGACAGCTCTCGAGATGGAGAGATTTCATCCCCTGGCTAGTCGTGGGACAACGCAGAGCAACCAAGGCAACAATAGTCAGAAACGACCTTGGTCTACGGGAAGAAATAATGCACCTAAGCATCATAATACTGGTGACAATAGAGGAAATCAATAACAGTTGCCTCGTTGTAACAAATGTCATCGAGTGGGACACCGAGGTAAAGATTGCCGTGTTAGGTGTTTCAAATGTGGGGATGTAAATCACAAAGCATGGGAATACAGAGGTAGGGGAGGAAATCAGTATCCTCCTCGTGGATAAAACAACAATCAGTATCGTGGACACAACAACAATCAGAACCGGGGCCAATATAACAACCAAAATCGTGGTCAAGCGCCACCCGCCTTACCAGCTCCAACTGGGAGTGCACCGAATTAACAACAAGGTGCGCAAGCAAGGGTTTATGCCTTGACTCAGGCAGAGGCCCAGACCGTAGAGAATGTAATAACAGGTATGTTGTTGTACAAAGGCACACCTGCAAGAGTACTTTTTGATTCTGGTGCTACTCATTGCTTTATCACGTCTGATTTTGTAACGAAAAATAAATTTTGTATGACTCTACTAAAGACAGCTTTGTGTGTTAGCACTCCTTCGGGAGTAGATATGCCTGCAACTTTGATTTGCAGGGACGACTACATTAAAATTGGAGACAAGACTTTATCTCTGGACGCAATTGTACTCGATATCAAAGAGTACGACATCATCTTAGAAATGGATTGGCTCAGCGCCTGTCATGCAACAATCGACTGCACGGATAAGAGAGTTGTGTTTCGCCTACCTGAAGAAACGGAGTTCTCTTACTCGTACGGCTCGGCGTTCCAAGGACCCATCGTAATATCGGCAGTTACAGCAAGGCACATGCTGTACTCAGGGTGTAAAGGATTTCTTGCTTCTGTTCAAGACACTCGAATGAAGAGTGTAGGCTCGAATCAGACCGAAATTATGGCAGAGTTCCCCGATGTATTTTCGGACGAGATACCTGAAATGTCGCCGGATAGAGAAATTGAATTCACAATTGATACATTCCCGGATACTCGCCTGATATCAAAGGCGCCGTATAGGATGGCTCCGTCAGAATTAAAGGAACTAAAGGTGCAGCTACAAAAATTGCTAGACCGGGGATACATTCACCCAAGTGTATCTCTATGGGGAGCTCCAGTGCTATTTGTAAAGAAGAAGGATGTGACAATGCGGCTGTGCATCGATTACAGAGAACTGAATAAGACAACCATCCGTAACAAGTATTTCTTGCCAAGGATAGATGATCTGTTCGATCAGCTACAAGGGACCACCGTGTTTTCCAAAATCGATCTTCGTTCAGGTTACCACCAGTTGAAGATCAGACCCGAAGATGTCCCTAAGTTAGCATTCCGTATGAGATACGGACACTATGAGTTTTTGGTCATGCCATTCGGTTTGACTAATGCTCCAGCAGCCTTTGTGGATCTAATGAATAGAGTATTTCGTCGGTTCTTAGATAAGTTCGTTGTCGTATTCATCGATGACATCTTGATCTACTCAAAGGACAAGGATACTCATGTTGGACACTTGAGTGTACTTCAGACGCTGCGAGACAATCAGCTGTATGTAAAACTAAGCAAGTGCAAATTTTGGATGAACAACGTGTCATTCCTAGGAAAAGTTTTTTCGGCAGAAGGCGTTGCCGTTGACCCAAAGAAGATTGAGGCAGTTGTAGACTGGAAACAGCCTGCATCAGCTAGTGAAATATAGAGTTTCCTTGGTTTAGCCAGATACTATCGTAGGTTTGTGAAAGACTTTTCAAGAATCGCTTCGCCTTTGAATCGCCTCACTCAGAAGGGAGTCGTATTTAAGTGGACCGACGACTGTGAGAGTATTTTTCAGGAACTCAAGTAGCGGCTCGTCATGGCTCCAATTTTAGCACTTCTAGAAGGCTCTGAGGGATTTCAGATCTACAGTGATGCATCGGGACTTGGTTTGGAATGTGTTCTCATGTAACGTGGGAAGACGATATCATATGCGTCAAGACAACTCAAACAGCATGAGAAGAATTACCCAACTCATGACTTAGAACTAGCGGCGATTGTGTTCGCGTTGAAATTGTGGCGACACTATCTTTATGGTGTGTCCTGCAAGATCTTCACGAATCACAAAAGCCTGAAGTACATATTCACCCAGAAGGAATTGAATTTGAGCCAGTGGCGTTGGTTAGAATTGATCAAGGACTATGACTTGACAATTTCCTACACGCCGGGTAAAGAAAACGTGGTAGCTGATGCCTTAAGTCAAAAATTCGTTGGGTCACTAGCAGTAGCAAAGGAGGTACTACGAGAGCTTGAAGAGATGGGCATCGAATTCATAATTCGTCCATCGAATGTACAGTTGGCTCAGTTGAAGCTTGAGCCAAGCTTCCAAGGAAGGATTAAGATTGCTCAGAAGGACGGTCCATTTCTGCAGAAGATACGCGAGTTGATTCTAGCAGAAAAGGCGTCGAACTTTACAATTGAAGATGACACTATTCGTATCAAGGAAAGATTGTGCGTTCCTAAGGATGATGAGCTCAGAAAGAAAATACTGACCGAGGCTCATTTCGCGAAGTATTCCTTGCATCCGGAAAGCACAAAAATGTACAAGGATCCGCGCACAATATTTTGGTGGCATAGCATGAAGAAAAATGTGGCTCTATTTGTGTCACAATGTTTAGCTTGTCAGCGTATGAAGGCCGAACACCAACGGCCAGGCGAAGAACTACAAAATTTGGCTATTCCACAGTGGAAGTGGGATAATATCTGTATGGACTTTATGGTCGGCTTGCCAAGAACTCAGAAAGAGAACGATACGATTTGGGTTATCGTGGATAGATTAACCAAGTCGGCTCATTTCATTCCAATAAAATTTACATGGGGCGTAGAACGGTTGGCTCAGATCTACATAAATAAAATTGTCCGATTACATGGGGTGCCAACTTCTATAGTGTCGAAAAGAGACGGGCGATTCTTGTCGCGATTTTGGATAAGTCTGCACTCAGCATTAGGCAAAAAGTTGAATTTTGGTACGGCATACCATCCGCAGACTGATGGTCAGACAGAGAGAGTAAATCAGATTCTTGAAGATATGTTGAGATTGTGCGTGCTCGATTCGAAGACAAATTGGGATGCACATCTCGCATTGGCAGAATTTGCCTATAACAACAGTTATCAGGCAAGTATCCAAATGGTCCCGTACGAAGCCTTATATGGATGGAAATGTCGATCACCGATATGCTGGGATAAAGTCGACGAACGACAAGTGTTCGATCTAGAACTAGTGGAACAGGCCGTCGAGAGGGTCCGCTTAATTCGGGAAAGGCTTAGAGTTTGTCACCTCCGTTTTTCATTATACGTATTTTCAGTATACGTGTACGAAATTCTGACCCGTAGTTAGAATTGTCTTGCTTAGCTTGATCCTGGTTTAATCTTGCCTTGGTTTATTTTGGGTTCATCTGGTTCGGCTTGGCTTGGCTTGTATATTTGGTTGGGCTCGGTTTGTTAGGACTTAGCCCAACATGCTAACCCCCTATTTATAAGCCACCAACCCCTTTCTCTCTCCTCATTCACTTCTTCATTTACTTCTTCTTCCTCCATTAACTCTCTCCACCTAAAGAGCTTAGGCAAGTGCAACTTGCTTCATGGAGAAACTTAATTTTGTTGTTCCATTGTCTTTCTTACGAGATTCTAAGACACTTTAGTACTTAGCATTTCTAATTTCCATGGTTCATTTCATGTAGATCTAAATTATTGTATTTTTGGATTTCTTGGATTTTGATCTATCAAACCTTGTTATTTTTAAGTTTTGATTGTTCCATGTTGTAGAGAATTTCGTTCTACCCTATTTTGACCTATTGAAGTCCAGATTTTGACTTTAAATGAAGGATTAATGGAGCTTGGAAGGCATGGCTTCCATGGTTCTTTTTCTCTGATCTTTGGAGAAGAAGAACAGCCTTATGCGGCAACCCCATATGGCCAGCCTTATGCGGCAATCCCATGCGGCCAGCCTTATGCGACAGCCTTATGCGGCAACCTTATGTGGCAGCCTTATGCGACAACCCCATGCGGCCAGCCTTATACGGCAACCCCATGCGGCCAGCCTTATGCGACACCCTCATGCGGCAGCCTTATGCGGCACCCTCATGTGGTACCTCATGCGGCCAGCCTTATGTGGCAACCCTCATCCAGCCAGCCTTATGCGGAACCCTCATGCGGCCAGCCTTTTGCGGCAACCCTCATGGCAGGGTTATGTGTTGGACGTGGCATGATTTCAATATTGACATGACTTTTACAGGAATCTGACATGATAATGTAGGAACAGAACACGATAGTGATCCGTCGTGGTATACTCTTGACAAGTAATATGACATGATAGTGGCCCGTCGTGGCGCACCCTTGATAAGTAAACCTAGCATGACATACCTCAATATGCTGTTGTGACGGCTAGTATGACATGACAAGAATGAATGACCTGGACACCGTGGGCAATTATGTTTGTATAAATGAACCAGTATTATCTTGCATCATGTCTAGGACAGGAACCCTGAGTACCATGGTCAGGGGTACCTACTGAAATTGACTAAGGCTAATAACTAGAATAATCCAGTAGTTATGAAAAGATTTTCCAGCTACAGACAATCCCGTTATCTGGGCGCCCCATTATGGGATTTGTAGCCTGCCGTCGAGTAGGGCACATTTCCAGCACACTGTCATGTGTTGCACCCTTCAAGCTACTTAAGGGTACATGCATTTCCTGGACGATGTACCTATAGAAGCATGGAATTTCACAACCAGAAAACCCATGCGCCAGACACTACATGCGCCAGAACTCGGACAGAACACTTCACAGCAAAGTCAGTAAGTATAGACATTTGAAGAAGGACTTTTTATACAAAAGTCTATTACATGCCTAGAAAAGGTTGTACAAAGGAGAATTTCTACAAAGGAAAGATCCTAAGTCTACAGCCAGCGGCCACCATACGCCTCCAGATAGGCACAGCAGTCACCATGTGCCGCCAGTTAGGCGCAGCAGATACCATGCGCCTCCAACCAGGCGCATCCTACCATCTCTTCAGCAGCTCAGTTATGTGCATCCAGCTCAGTTATGTGCATCCCTTCAGCAGCCCAGTTATGTGCTGCTCTTCCAGCCAGGCTCACCTGGCCGAACAGGATGAGGGTGGCAATTAACACCCCCATCCAGAGAAAGAGCCTCCAAAGCCAAAGGAAGACGGTCAGGGCACCGCCATTCCGATCTACGGCCCTTCCAGAACAACGGAGACGAGGCCCGAGCATCCCTATATTTGGATGCAACATGCACCTTCCGCCTGCCTCAGAGGCCCTCGACTCCGTCTTTTGGATGTAACAGTCACCTTCAAGTGCATCAACGACGATATGGCGTCTCATCTTCACCCTCGGGAACACTTCGTCAACAGAATGCACCTGAGAACCCAAGATCATAATTGGAAGTACGTGAAAGAGCGAGAAGCAAACCTTCTCTCCATGCCACTATTTATAGGCCGGGCAGATCAAACCCACGCGCCAAGTGGATGGCTCTCCGAATTCCGTACAATGAACTCACATTAAATAGATGAACCGGATGCCTCGACTTCAGCCAAACGGCTATTTAAAAGTACTCGAGAAGCGAAACAGCCGCATCATCAAAGACGTGTCGGATGCGCCGGCTGGACAGCGCATCACACCCCTTCAAACACCAAGCGCCTCCCCACAGATGCGCCCTGTACCGAGCACATCACAGAGGATGCGCCCCCATACGTCCCCATACGACTAGTGGAACGTCAACCAACGCGCCCACTCAGCTGTCCATCGAATGTCACCAACATTAAATGCTGAACTGACAGAGTTGGCAGCACGCCTCCCCAAGCCTGAATGGTTGACAGCTTTTACAGAAAACGAAGCATCCACAACGTCAGCATCATCATGACTTTACCCCGACGGCTACTGCCACGTGACCACCCAACCATTCGCATGCGCCTCAAAAGCCATGCGCCTCAGACCCTTCACTGATCCCTAAAGACAGAAGAAGAGTCTCCAGTTGAAGCTTTGCATGCACCTCAAAAGCCATGCGCCCCAGACTGATCTCTGATCCCGAAAGACAGAAGGGAAGTCGCTCGCATGCGCCTCAAAAGCCATGCGCCCAGAACGGTTCGTGACTCCTAAAGGTCACGAGCCAGAATCTCATCATGCGCCCAATCCAAGGCGCATCCCACCAAATCATCCCCCCCATCAGAACGGTTCGTGACTCCTTTGACTCAACTCATCCAAGATTTCAGCAACAGAAAGATCTTCTCCTTTGCTACGTGCCGGCTCACAACAGCAGTATAAAGAATTCAACCCCTCGAGTAGGGCACATCATCCATGCACCTCCATCAGCAATCTCCACGTGGCGTCCCCACGCACCGGTGCATCCTACATATGCGCGCATGAACAGCCAACCTGCCCAGCTATAAATAGAGGGACCATTTCCTTCTTACCTACCTATACAGGGACAACGCACAGAATCCACAGTGAACATACAGAGAATTATCAGAGAGAGAGAGACAGACACTCAACGTCTTCCTCCTCTCAGCAAGCTCCAGCACCCAGAGCAATCCAAACCTTCAGAGAACCGATAACCGTCGTCAACCCGTCAATGGAGTCAACGCATTACCACTCGCTCCATTGGCACTAAGGACCCAGATTAAACAAAAGTGTACTCCTAGGACTATATCTAAGTCCTATATTGTAACACTGTTCTGTTTGTGTTAAAGTTTTCAATTAAACAATTTTAATGGCAAACAAGCTGGCGACTCTGCTGGGGACCTCTTTCTCCTCTTTCGAGAAAGTCGTGTCACAGGCCGACGACGTGAAGGTGGGCTCCTTCCACAAGACGCTGGTTGTGCGCCTCAATCAACAGGCGTACGAGGAGTTCATTTCTGAAGGAAGTGCAAGTCCTTCGAAGCGGCTGCCGAAGCCGAAGAAGACCCACCGTGTCTGGGTGCGCAAGGTCGACGCCTCGGGCACCACCACTGAAGGGAATGCGCCAATCCAGCCCTCCCTTCCTGCTGACGTTCTCAGCAACCAAGGTGCGCCCGCTGATGCAGCGCATCTCTCGGGGAAGCGTGCGGCTGACCACGTTCCCCAGCCATCTCTCTCTCAGGCGAGAAAGATGCATCGACGGAGCAGGGGCGCAGCCAATGACCCGTGCATCACCTCTGATGTGCCACAAAAAGTCTCTGTCTTTGACAGATTCACTCGCTGTAATGGCGAGAAGAATTTGGATGCTGAGTACTATGCGCCCCAGCGGGCTAGTACAAAGAAATCTAAGACGGCACGGGCCATGCGCCACAAACGTGCTATGCCAGCAGCAGGCCAGAGGCACGCGCTCACAATCACGCGCGCTGCCGATGGCAAGCTGTACAAGGTCGAATCAGGTGCCTCTGCACCAAAAACGAGTCGACCTTCAAAGTCCTCATCTCACTTGGGCACATCTACTGCGTGCACAACCAAGTCGAGTGAGGCAAATTCAGTGGTCTTGAACTCCCGCGCCTCCTCTAGTTGTGCGTTTGAGGTCCGTTCAAGTCACTTCAAATATTATGGTTCCCCCACTACTGATCGTGATGCCTGCTTGGTATTAGATCAGGGGGCACGACACTCACCTGACCACCCTGGCGTTTGGCCTTGCCATGCACCTGAAGGGGGTGTGAAGGTAGCACTCTCCTCCAACGACCTGCATAACGTGATCACCCACAAGCGCCGGTCAGGAGAGTCGACCAACAGGCACGATGCGCCTCTCACGGGGCATACTTGTGCGGTGGTCACCATCAACTGCTATTGCAAGGCAGCAGTACCACCAAGGCAGTCAGTCTTCCAGCGGCTGCAATCATCGACACCCCTCCGATATCGCCTCGGGATGAAGGTGTCAACAGAAGAGGAGCCAAGGGTTGCTTCATGCAACGTAATCTCCATCTCCTCATCAGTCCGGAAGACGACTGGCAATTCCTCGTCTTCATCCAAAAGTCAGCCAAGGAAAACCAAAGCAGCTGTCTCGACCTCTGGAGTATTCGAAGGCACTCGGTCGAAGAAGAAGTTCTTGGAGGAAGCTGGGGGTAGTCAGACCCTTGTTGAGCCTCCTTCCGAAGACGAAGATGTCCAAAGCACAGCTACGGCGGATCTTCGTCCTCAAGGCGAAGTCAGCCTCCCAGAAGCCCCTCAAAACGAGGATGTCCTCCAGGACACGGCTGGGGGTAGAGACGAAGAGGCCCTTCAAGACGGAGCTGAGGGCAATCAGGCCTTTGCAGATGCGCCCGTCAAGAATGACCTCCAGAATATGGCTGGGGGTGGCCAAGGTGGAACACCAGGAGAGGTGACTCCCCCACATGATAGTGAGGCCGAGAGCGAAGCCTCAACCAATTCATCCACTCCCGGCCGTGTCATGACAGTATACATGACTGGGGGTGATTCCGAGTCTGATGCACCGCCGTAGGACATTGTCCAGCGCATAGACTCATTAGAGGGAGGACTCAAAACCCTCTCTACCTCTATGCAAGCACTGACTCAAGCAGTGTTTGATATACGGTCGGCCTTGACCAGAATACCTTCAACCGGTCCCGACCCAGGAGCCAATGGGGAGTCGAGTGTACCCCTTCAACGGGCACCCTCAGACACAGAAGCACCCCGGACGTCGGAGCCCTCAAACGCTCCACTCCAGATAGTACCACCTTCCCCGACTCCTAGCTCCACAGAGGATGTGGTCGAAATGATCAAGGACTTGCGGGAGCACTTTGAGTCCAAAAACAGGCAAGAGGAGCGCCAGAAGATGGGCATTCTCCAGCCTTATCCCCTCGAGTGGAACAAGGTGGTTTATCCTCCAAAATATAAACCACAAACACTCACGCCGTATGACGGGAAGGACTCTCCGCATCGGTACCTGACATATCTCCAGTCACAGACGGGGCATCTTCCAAAGGAGAACGCGCTCCTCACCAGCATCTTTGTTGGGGCTCTAAAAGGGGTGGCGTATGACTGGTACTGCAGCCACCCCGATAATTCTATATTATCCTTCGACGACTTGACGTGCCTCTTCCTCGATCTCTTCTACGACGGCGGGAAGGACATGACGATGGCATCTCTGATAGAGATACGCCAGAAGGAGAAAGAAACGGTTCGGGTGTTCATCGAACGCTTCCAACAGGCCTGCTTCAGGCTACCTCCAGGCATGCCAGAACATGCGCTCCTCTCCTCTTACAGCATGAACATGCTGCCTACAGTAAAGCTCTGGCTCAACTCTACTCCCCCTCCCGACTGGAGCTCCCTGATCATCGAAGCTGAAGCCGCAGAAAAGAAGGCGGCCAATGCACGTCTTCTGGGTGTCAGCTTCCCCGCCTTTGATGATAAGGGGAAAAGGTCTGCAGCCAGCAACTCCGGACGAGAAGCAAAGGGGAAACAGGCATTGACTGTTAATGCCTCGAAAGGCGCATCTGCGCCTACTCAGAAGCATCCACTGGCACCGAGACCCAAGGAGGTGTATTCATTCAATGACGAAGACACCCTACAACTCTTTGAAATACTGAAGCAGGGTGACAAGATCAAGCTTCCGGACCCAAAGCGGCCCGATGAAGTCGAAAAAGTGGACAACCCGAGGTACTGTCACTACCATCGGTTTGTTGGACACCCGACCAAGGACTGCTACGTCCTCAAGAATTACATCCAGCGCATGATCAATGCCGACGTAATCTCCATCGACTTTGAAGAGAAGACAATGTCAGCCAATGTGGTGTCACTTCAGTTCGGCACCTTGCCGTCGCCACCACACAAGATGGCGTCGTCCCCGTCCCTAAGGCGACAATGGAGGTGGTGAACTTGCCACCTACCCGTGACAATGCGAGTGGACACATCCCACTCACCACATCTCGAGGAGAGGTCCTCTAGGTTCACCCCGACCTCGTCTCCGAGGTGACTCAACCAGAGGTACGCTCTACCTCCAAATCAAAATGCAGGAAGATCAAGTCTTGCCGTACGGTCTCTTCTTCAACGGAAGAGGCACTTCCAGTGCAGACGCGTGCACAACAGAATGCCCAGCCCGGCGAAGCTGCCGCCGAGGTGGTGCCGCCTGGCACCATCCCTGAGGAGGACCCGTCTAAACCCTCAGAAGCCAATAAGCAGAAGCAGATGGAGGCTCGTTTCGACAGACCTCTACGGAAGGAGAATGCTTCGGGGCTAGCCAAGCCCCACAACTTTGACATACTGGCACAACTGGCCAGTACTCCTGCACGTCTGTCTTTGTTTGAGCTCCTGCGTCTTTTCAAAGACTCCCGAGAAGCTCTCTGCGAAGCTCTGAAGGACGCTGAATCCTTTCTCAGTCAAGTCAAGCAGCCTGAAGACCTTCCAACTACTTGTGCGCACTGTCATTGTGCGGATGAAGTTATCCCAAACATAACTTTCACCCGAAAAGACATGCTGCTCAAGCACCACCGACATAACCGACCGATGTATTACACGGGGTACATTGGTTCAGTCAAGGTGAGTCGGATTCAGATCGATCCGGGGTCTTCCCTCAGCATCATCCCGAAGGCACTGCTATCAAAACTGGGGATCCCAATGTACCGGCTGGTGCCCTCCAATACAACCATCAGTGGCTTCAACGCTAGCAAAAGCGAGCTACAGGGCAAGATCCGATTGAAGTGTCACATCGGCAACCTCAAAACTGAGGTGACCTATTATGTGGTGGATGCCGAGGTCAACTACAACATCCTGCTCGGCCGACCATGGCTACATGAGTACATGGTGGTGCCTTCCACGCTCCACCAATGCATGAAATATGTATCCACCAACGGCGTCATCCGGACGGAGTTCGCAGACATCGATCCTTTCAAAGGGATTGAAGCCTACTTCACCGATTCCGACTTGTACAAGCCACTTGACGAGGAGGAAGCCAACGATGCTGATGATGAGGCAGAGACGGCAACTGAGCCGGATACGGAGCCTCAGATGACTCCAGACGCCTCTTTGAAGATCCGACTGAAGGGCAAACCACCCCAGAAGGTGCCTCCAATGAGCATCAAACTATCAGGGAAAGCACCGACTCCTGAGGCTCCTCTGAAGATACGCCTCAAGGAAAAGCCGCCTCAACTCAAAGGAGGCGCAGTTGAAGCACCTCTGAAGGTGAGTCTTAAGGGCAAGCCCCCGCAGTCATCCAAGACGCCAGAGAGGGCTCACATAACCCTCTCAGACCCCAAAGTCAAAGCTGTGGTGGATTCTCTTGATCCGACCCCAGTGCTTACAGATGAGGAGCTTGGCGAATATATCTCTGCTGATGTAGATGCACCCTCCTTAGACAATATAATCCCACGGGATAAGATCTCGTATTTTATCAATAATAGAGTATCTTTTAATTATTCTTGTCTTCCGTACTGGAATGCCATGTATACATTAGATAACGCTCTACGGTCGTTACAAACACAAATAACGACCGTCCATCATGTAAATCAAGTAGTCCCGTCTCAAGGAGTCTGTTTCATAGCCCCTCCACGAAGCCGAGATGAAGGATCCATCATTTTGGGCAAAGTCGAGCGTCATCAAGACCTCCCGCCACTCGAGCCAGAACCTGATACCGGCAGAGTACAAGTCTATCGGTACACGGATACGGCAAAGCACATCATCCAAAAGATGGGCTACGACCTAAAAAGCAACAAAGGCCTAAACTACGGCAAGGGTCGACGTCTCCCTCTTCGGCTTCTGACACCTAAGGGAAAGCTGCAGGACTACTACAACAAAACTCGACGGGGGGTAGGCTATGTCACGCCGCCATCAACACCGGAGAGTTCAGACGCAGAGGACGTAGAACATTCCCACTCGTCCGAAGCATCGACTTGGGATTCCGATACTAGTATCGGATCAGTCTTCAGGAAAGTGCTGTCAGCTAACATGACATCAGCACAACCTCAAAAAGGTGAAGGCGAAGACCAAGTGCCGGAACCCTTCGAAGAAGAACCCTGGGCTCAACGCCTAGGAGAACAATAGGAGTCTTGTTTTGAGTTACGTGAACCTCCTACCGAAGACGAAGTCGAGCAGATCGACCTTGGGTACGGATCTTCTTCCAAACCCATCTTCATCAGCAAAAGCCTAGAAGGAGAAGACCGAGAGTCTCTAATCCAGCTGGCTAAAGAGTATATCGACGTCTTTGCCTGGAGCTACGAAGATATGCCGGGACTCGATCCACAGATCGCAATGCATAGGTTGAACATCTTACCTGATGCCAAACCTATCAAACAACAACAGCGACGTTTCTGTCCGGACATCATGAATGCCATCGATCAGAAAGTGGACAAACTCTTGACCAGCGGCTTCATCCATGAGAAACAGCACCCAGATTGGGTAGCCAACGTCGTACCTGTCACCAAGAAGAATGGAAAGATACGAGTCTGTATCGACTTCAGGGACCTCAACTCTGCTTGCCCGAAGGACGAATTCCCGCTTCCAATCACCGATGTGATGATCGACAACACATGTGGCTTTGAACGCATGTCCTTCATGGACGGGTATTCAGGCTACAACCAGATCAAGATGTTCCCTGATGACGCAAAACATACGTCATTTAGGACTCCAAAGGGCGTTTTCTGTTACATAGTTATGCCCTTCGGCTTGAAGAACGCCGGTACAACATACCAACGAACTATGAGCACCATCTTCCGTCAACATCTTCGCAAGACAGTCGAATGCTATGTTGACGACATCGCAGTCAAGAGCCGCCTCAAAGAAGATCACCTACAGGATCTGAAGACAGTCTTCGATCTCATGCGGGCACATCAACTCAAAATGAACCCCGCTAAATCCTTTCTGGGGTTTCTAGCGGCAAATTCTTGGGCTTTGTCATCACGGCGATAGGCATTCATGTTGATCCCGAGAAGACCAAAGCCATCCATAACATGGACCCTCCGAAGAATCTTTGAGAACTTCGGGGCTTACAGGGACGTCTGGCATACATCCGGAGGTTCATAGCAAACCTTTCCGGTAAATGTCAACCCTTTACTCAGATCATGAAGAAGGGAGTCTCTTATGTCTGGGCAGAGGAGTGCCAAAAGGATTTCGACGACATCAAAGCCTACTTGACGAGCCCACCAATCCTGGTGGCACCTGTCGTCGGCAAACCATTTCTCCTCTACGTCCGTGCCATGGATCATTCCCTTGGCGCTCTGCTGGCTCAAAACAGCGATACAGGCTATGAGCAAGCAATCTACTACCTCAGTCGAACGCTTATCGGGGCCGAACACCGGTACAACCCCGTTGAAAAGGAGTGCTTGGCTTTGTTGTTTGTCATCCAGAAGACTCGTCATTATGTCTCGGGCCAGACAATTCATGCCATTTCCCGAGTCAATTCGCTCAGAGTCCTCATGACGAAGCCAGGATCATTGAACTCCCGGCTAGCCACATGGGCGATCTTGCTAACACCGTATAATATGGTGTTTGTCCCGCAAAAAACTGTTAAAGGTCAAGCTCTGGCTGACTTTTTAGCTGCACACCCCATCCCAGAATCCTCAAAACTCTATGAAGACATCCCGGATAAGGTCCAAGAATCCAACGTCACCGAAGGAAGCTCCGTTTGGCGGATGTTTTTCGATGGCGCTTCAAGAACAGGCCCCAAAGGCCAAATTATCGCAGGAGTGGGGGTAGTCTTAGTCTTCCCCGATCAGTTGGTCATCCAGCGTGCTTACTCCCTTTCGAAGCCGTGCTCCAACAATGTTGCCGAGTACAACTCACTCATCATGGGACTCCAGCTCGCACAACAGCTGGGGGTGGACCATCTGGAAGCCTACGGTGACTCAAAACTCGTTGTGAACCAGATTCGGGGGCAGTACGAGGTTCGCCATGAAGATCTGATCCCTTACCATGAAGTTGCATTGAACATTATTTCAACCTTCACCGGGTTCTTCATCGAACACGTACCTCATCTACAAAACTTGGAGGCTGACGCTCTGGCTGGCCTCGCAGCCTCATTGGCAGCGCCCTTTGGGACTCAACACTATGTCACGGTAACTGGCCGAGACTTGGTTTGTCCTAGAAACAACCTATGCTTGTAAGTGGCTCACGCCATGCCGACGAACACTGGTGTTAATGTCCGAGACTGGAGGTTCCCGTTCATCGACTTCGCTGTCTACAGAATCCTTCCAGAGGACCCGAAGGAAGCCGTCTCAGTCAGGAGACGCTCTCTTCGATTCTACTACGATACAGCTACCAAAATGCTATACCGACGCTCCTTCGATGGGCTCCTCCTTCGATGCCTGTCCAACGAAGAAGCAGCCGAAGCTCTTCGAGAAGCTCATGACGGAACTTGCGGAGCTCATCAACCCGGTCCTAAGTTGCAGGATCGACTGCGACGTATGGGCTACTACTGGCCAACCATGGCCGCCGATGCTGTTGAATATGCTAAGAAGTGTCATGCATGCCAACTTTATACAGACTTCATACATACACCGTCTGAACCACTACATCCTACAGTCGCCTCCTGGCCCTTTGAAGCCTGGGACATGGACATTGTGGGACCAATCACCCCTCCTTCATCAAGAGGACACCGCTTCATCCTGGCCATCACCGATTACTTCTCCAAATGGGCAGAAGCAGTCCCACTGACGGAAGTAAAGAGCTCCAGGGTGGTCAGCTTTATCAAACACCATGTCATTTACCGTTTCGGAGTACCCCGACGGATCATTCATGACAATGGTCCTCAGTTTATCAGCCACATTTTTAGCAGGTTCTGTGACAAGAATCGCATTCAAAATGTGGCATCCACCGCCTACAATTCGGCTGCAAACGGGTTAGCAGAAGCGTTCAATAAAACTATCGTTAGGCTGCTCAAAAAGGTCGTGTCATCCAACAAATGCGACTGGAACGAAAAGCTTGGTGAATGCCTTTGGGCCTACCGCACAACGGTACGGACCCCAACAGACAACACACCATTCTCCCTGGTCTACGGAAGCAAAGCGGTACTGCCTCTCGAGATCCAGATACCCTCACTCCGCGTAGCAATAACGAACAAACTCACAGAAGAGGACAATCAACGTCGTCGTCTGCGGGAACTGGAGGCACTCGATGAGAAGCGTCTCCTGGCTCAACAATGCATCGAACTCTACCAAGCCCGTATATCACAGGCTTTCAACAAGAAGGTCAGACAGAGGACTTTCCAAGTTGGCGACCTGGTTTTAGCAGTCAGAAGGCCAATGGTGTTAACTCACAAAACACCAGGAAAGTTTGAGCCCAAGTAGGAAGGACCTTTCATCATAGAGACAGTATACTCAAACGGTGCTTACCGCCTCGCCAAACCCAATGGGGACTTGTTCATGATGCCCATCAACGGCAAGTTCCTAAAGAAGTACTATTCTTGACATCCTTTAGACATGTACTTCCCCAAAGGGGATCTGTGGGCCCAATCTTCGGGGCTCACACACAATTTCTTTCCATAAACTCATACGCTTCTGGAACCCAGCTGTTCCGTGGCATCCTTCAGTAGAAAGACAACCACATCCACATCACCTCTGAGTTGTTCCTCTACACCCTACAAAGCGAAATCTTACGCTACGTAAGCCGACGCTACCCTTCATGTTTACCACGTCCACATTACCTCTGAGTAAACATCCCGTACAAACAACCCCTGTGTTGTCGTACATTGATCGCAGAACTTTCACGTCCACATCACCTCTGAGTTGTTCAACGTATCCCCTAGGATCATTCCTACCACGTCCATAATACCTCTGAGTAGGAAGATTCTATCATTTTGAACCCAATGATTGCCATGTCCACATCACCTCTGAGCAAACATGTTGGTTCCTTCAAACTTATTATCTGTACCTAAAAACCAAGGTACGCAAAAGATAATAGGTCCACACAAATCATCAAGTTCATAATAACAAAAATGAACACATCACAAAAAAGATTGTGTACTTCTTTATTTTCTAAAAAAAAGAGAGTACAGAACTACACTATCCCCCAGCAAGGGTTGCAAAAGAACATAAAAAATGGAGAAGCTACAGTCCCTGAACCTCTCCAGGGTGGGCTGAGAGCTCTCTGACTCGACGTCTTAAGTCGGCTATACGGGTCTCCACAGTCGCCAGGACTCGACGCTCAGCTTCTTGACGCATCAATTCAACAGCCTCAGCGGAAGTTTCGCCCTCATGCTTCTCATCAAGCTGTTGTCGCTGCTAAGCCAAGGCAAGAGTCCGCTGAGTAAAAGTCGTTTCCTCCTTCTTGAATGCTGCGTGTTCAGCCCGGACACGTTCGGCATCTAACTGGAGTCGGGCCCGTTGGTCCTCAAGGCGGCGCATCTGGGTGTTGATCTCTGCGAAGTTAGCATCCAACGCAGCTCGCGTTTCCATTATCTTCTTCGTGGACTAAGACAACTGCTCTACCGCAGCCTCAGTCTCAGCCACCTCGTGCTCCCAAATGCCCACAGTGGCCTGGTAGGAAGACTCGATCTCGGCAATCAACTTCCCCTTCTCCGCATCTATCATGACGGAGAGGTCATTTCGCTGGATGTGCTGAAGCTCCGCAAGCCGCTCGTCCAGCTCGATCACCGAAGCCTCCAGAATTTCGACCATATGGTCGTGGCCTTGGAGAATGCAGATCAGCTCGATACAGGGCATTGCCAGAGTTCTTGCCGTCGTAAAGCTCCCGTTGGCATTCCATCACCGCAGATACGCCCCTCTGCAGCATTTTGTACACCCCCTCGACGAGGAATTTCACATATTCGTCTGCATCCGCCAGTACCTGCGGCGTCATAGCAGGAGTTGGAGGAGCTACTACAGTTAGCGGACCGGAAGAAGATCCGCCAATCTCAACCTGCGAGGCTTGAACCTCAGCATCAATAGGCTCTTTATCGACAGGGGCCAGACTGCTAGCCCGAGGAGCCGAAGGAACAGAGGTAGTCGGCACAGGCATCGAAATAGTTCTCCAAGTGGAAGGAGCAACAGAGGGTCCCGCACCCTTACCCGTCTCAAGATCGGAGGAACCACTGACGTCAACGGCCACTTCTTCAGCCCCCAACGTTCTATCAACAGCCAATACCTCCCCTGGCAGAATGGGGAGATCATCACTTGTCTCTTGACCCGCCTCACCGGTCGTGATCGACAGACGGGTCTCGTCACCAAATCCCTTCACAGGGGCAGCATTTGTCGCTACCTCCTGATCGGTAGCCACCTCAACTATTGAGGCTGGGGTAGGACTCGGCAATGCTGCAGCCGACCCTCCTTCATCAAGACAAGGAGGGAAATCAACCCTCTCTTCTATTCCAACCATACCTGTTACCCTCACAACAGGTTTTTGCAGTTCCGTTGGACCCTCGACATCCAAGGCCGACGCTGTGGCCTTCATCTTCTCGGAAGCTGCTGCATCCTCAACTTCCTTTCTGACATAATCCGGGGATGCTGGAATCTCTACAACAACATCCTCGAGATTCTCCTCCATGGGAGACATCATAGTTGGCGGAATACGCACTTCAGACGAGCCTGCCATCTCCTTTGGCCTGCTCCCACCAGATTTTGGAGTGCGGGGCTTTCTTTTCAGCGGCTCCTACAAAAAAAGGAGAAGCATTGATTACATAAGAAGCTGAACTTGAAACCAGACCTTACGGGACACCTTACCTCTGCAGATGCTGAGTCCGAGGACACCGTCGGTGACGATGCCTTCTTCTGCTTCTTCGATGCAGGAGAGTCGACCTTTATATCTGCACGCCTTTTCGTTTGATCGGCCGAGGGTTTTGCCTGACCCCCGGTAGATACGGCGGGAGCGCCTCGATAACCCGACTCGGGCGGACGGTACGATCGAGCCTTCGCCAAAGTGTCTGCACCCGCCGCTAAATGGGTGCCTGTAACAAAGCTGGTCTCCCTATCATATCCGGTGGGCACGGCAGCCATAGCACAGTAAAATCTGGCGGCTGAGTAAAGAATCGGCGGACGCAGATTCTGGACAGGGAGCGTAAAGCGGGCTCCAGTACATCCGGCATTATAGTAATGCCAAGCTCGTGCACCATCCAGCAAACTTCCAGCGTACCCCAAGGTGATACTGGGATTATCCAACATCAATTGAGCGTACCCGAATTGCCTTGCAAAGCGGCTTGGCAAATACGGTTCCAGGTAACACTGGTTCCTGTTCCGATATACCAAATGGGACGGTCGGATACTTTGCAACCAGCGAAATCCCCATGGAGACAGAGTGGTGGCATCTTCACCCGAGTCCATCAGATCTTTGTTGGCCTCAAAATCGGAAAAGACAGGACCAACTTTGGCGATCTCCCATCCTTGAAGGTGGGATAAAATTTTTCTACAAACAGGAACACCAGTGTGCGACCAATTCCTCCGGTGGAAACGCTGGAGGAATGCATCTCCGGACCTATGGTCTTCCTCCGAACCCGGGCTCATCACATTGGGATGGTGTAAAATTAACCACCCCATCAAATAATGAAACGGCAGTTCGGCACGCGAGAAGTTGTTTTTACCTCGCTCATGAACGACATCTCCCGCAAACTCTCGTAGACCCCGCAGCAGGTTACACACCATTGCGGGGAGTAAAGCTAAAGGACGGCCGAAGGCCAACTTCACTGTCGGCAGAATTAAGTTCCGAGTCACCCTCTCTACAGAGCCAGACCCGCCTGAGAAGACATGGTCCCGGAGCCAAACCATAAGGTACGCGACTAATACTGCTTTTGGCGACATCCGATAGGTGAGATGCCAAAAACAGCTATAAGAGCGTTCATCCGACTGCTGGTCCTCGTTCTCCCAGGGATTCTTCTCGCCTAACCTGCTCATTTCGGAAAGCACCTCGTTACGAGAAAGTGACGACGGAGTAGAAAAATGGGAAGGATCCTCTTTTGTCCTACCTAAAGATATGATCTCTCCAAGCAGTCACATGAGGCTGTGTCCCGCCCCTATCCTTCTTCTGCATATAGTAGTGGTGACTCGCTACTTCTTTAAAGACAGCCATCATCTCATCAGCTTTGTCCCCCAAGACCTGGAATTCTTCATTGGTCGGGAAGTACTCCTCCTAAGGTTCCGATCCCCAGGGAAGTTTTGATACCTCGTACATCTCATGAAGCGCGAGCCCCAGCTCCCCCACTGGAGTGAAGAAAGTCCCAGTATGGGTATCAAACATCTCCAAAAGTGCAAGGAACATGTGCCTGTTAATGTCTACACCTGCTTGAGTGGCACGGATCGCGACGGTCAGCCCAATCTCTTAGAGCTCAGTCTGAAACCGCGACAGGATCCAGTGTGTCAGTTTGTCCCACTTTGAAACATAATAACACCAACCCTCTATCCGAAAGTCTCCCTTGGGGTATGATTGTTCCATCAACAACATGCGATGAGCAAAAGTCGAGGCACCCAAGACAAAAGTATTGACGGGAACATCACTATAAATACTCCCAGGACGAAGAGTCCGCCAGGTGAAAGAGGTACCAGCTCGCAAGGCGGCCAGAGTATCCTTCTGATCAGAAGAAGAATCAATTCTGATGATGCCTGCTACCGCTCCCCCTGAGATGGAGTAATGTCCCAGGACATTCTCCTCTTGGAAGCAAGACGACAGAAAGCTAACAGAGGCCACTGACGTTCGAGCTGCCTGACGGTCATATGCACACCCCTGGCTGTAAAGAACCAGTCTTCTTTGACCTTCAGCACCTTGGCCTCAGTAGAAGAAAGACGGTCTCCGAACAGGAACTCAGGCTTTAAGAAAGTCACTTTATCGGAAGTGGCAGATTTCAGAACGCCACGTTCCATCATCCGTTTGAGGAACCCGTGATGTTGTTCCCAAATTTGAACCATTTTTCGGGATGCTGATCCAGCATAATAGCCGCTTGAGCAGGGTTTATCACCTCTGCATCATAATCTACTCCCATCTGGCAGAGCGCGGCGTCCAGGAGCACTTCATTCAAGAGTGGGATAGTCATCGACACTGATAAAAATGCAAAGATATTAGAGACGACACAAAGATCAGAGCTTCATTCTCGTCAAAAGCACGTATCAAGCGCATTTGAAAAAGAAGCCTCGGCGCATCATCAGGGTCTGAACCCATACGCGTCAGCGGTAGAGCCTCGGCGCATCATCAGGGTTTAAACCCATGCGCATCAGCGGTGAAGCCTCGGTGCATCATCAGGATTTAAACCCATGCGCATCAGCAATGAAGCCTCGGCGCATCATCAGGGTCTAAACCCATGCGCGTCAGCGGTAGAGCCTCGGCTCATCATCAGGGTACAAAACCCATGTGCGTCAGCAACTAAAACCACGGTGCATGATAAAGGCTTGAGCCTATGCACGTCGGCTGGAAAGATCTTAACAAAGAACGATAGAAGACAATAAAGCTCACCGACTACCGTCGGTCGAACTTCGACAGGCGGGCGAGGAATGTCACTCACGACAGCCTCTACAGGCTCCTTCGCTTTCTCCTTTCCCTTGCCGGCACCGCCACGAGGAGTCTTGGGAGCCATTCTCTCAAAGAGGAAGAAGTTAGGGTTTTAAAGAAGAACACTAAAGGAGGCAAAGGCACAGAGCAGAAGAACTCTCTCTCTCTCATCTCTCACCTATTTATAGGTCGTGGTCGCACGCGTGAACCAATGACGAGTGATCTCAGCCGTCGCCTCGGGTTCTGTGAAGAGATAACAACAAATACAACCAAAAGATCATCATTAATCTTTTCGGTTACCAAGGCATCATCATATGCATTAACTGGGAGGAGCATGCGCCCGAACAGGCATGCGCCCAACAACCATGCGCCCTGATCGCCATGCTTCTTATTCAAAGTATTCCAAAACTTATTCAAAAGTTTTAAAAACTTTGAAGGGGGTCTTGTAGAAGCATGGAATTTCATAACCAGAAAACCCATGCGCCTGACACTACATACGCCAGAACTCGGACAGAACACTTCACAGCAAAGTCAGTAAGTATAGACATTTGAAGAAGGACTTTTTATACAAAAGTCTATTACATGTCTAGAAAAGGTTGTACAAAGGAGAATTTCTACAAAGGAAAGATCCTAAGTCTACAGCCAGCGGCCACCATGCGCCTCCAGATAGGTGCAGCAGTCACCATGCACCGCCAGTTAGGCGCAACAGATACCATGCGCCTCCAACCAGGTGCATCCCATCATCTCTTCAGCAGCTCAGTTATGTGCATCCAGCTCAGTTATGTGCATCCCTTAGCAGCCCAGTTATGTGCTGCTCTTCCAGCCAGGCTCACCTGGCCGAGCAGGATGAGGGTGGCAATTAATACCCCCATCCAGAGAAAGAGCCTCCAAAGCCAAAGGAAGACGGTCAGGGCACCGCCATTCCGATCTACGGCCTTTCCAGAACAATGGAGACGAGGCCCGAGCATCCCTATCTTTGGATGCAACAGGCACCTTCCGCCTGCCTCAGAGGCCCTCGACTCCGTCTTTTGGATGTAACAGTCACCTTCAAGTGCATCAACGACGACATGGCGTCTCATCTTCACCCTCGGGAACACTTCGTCAACATAATGCACCCGAGAACCCAAGATCATGATTGGAAGCTCGTGAGAGAGCGAGAAGCAAACCTTCTCTCTATGCCACTATTTATAGGCCGAGCAGATCAAACCCACGTGCCAAGTGGATGGCTCTCCGAATTCTGTACAATGAACTCATATTAAATGGATGAATCGGACGCCTCGACTTCAGCCAAACGGCTATTTAAAAGCAATCGAGAAGCGAAACAGCCGTATCATCAAAGACGTGTCGGATGTGCCGACTGGACAGTGCATCACACCCCTTCAAACACCAAGCGCCTCTCCACAGATGCGCCCTGTACCGAGCGCATCACAGAGGATGCGCCCCCATACGTCCCCATACGCCTAGTGGAACGTCAACCAACGCGCCCACTCAGCTGTCCATCGAATGTCACCAACATTAAATGCTGAACTGACAGAGTTGGCAGCACGCCTCCCAAGCCTGAACGGTTGACAGCTTTTGCAGAAAACGAAGCGTCCACAACGTCAGTATCATCATGACTTTACCCCGACGGCTACTGCCACGTGGCCACCCAACCATCCGTATGCGCCTCAAAAGCCATGCGCCTCAGACCCTTCACTGATCCCTAAAGACAGAAGAAGAGTCTCTAGTTGAAGCTTTACATGCGCCTCAAAAGCCATGCGCCCCAGACTGATCTCTGATCCCGAAAGACAGAAGGAAAGTCGCTCGCATGCGTCTCAAAAGCCATGCGCCGAGAATGGTTCGTGACTCCTAAAGGTCACGAGCCAGAATCTCATCATACGTCCAATCCAAGGTGCATCCCACCAAATCATCCCCCCCATCAGATCAGAGATCTCTGAGCCATGAGTCGACGACATGTGTCCTTTGACTCAACTCATCCAAGATTTCAGCAACAGAATACGTGCCGGCTCATAATAGCAGTATGAAGAATTCAACCCCTCGAGTAGGGCACATCATCCATGCGTCTCCATCAGCAATCTCCACGTGGCGTCCCCACGTACCGACGTATCCTACATATGCGCACATGAGCAGCCAACCTGTCCAGCTATAAATAGAGGGACCATTTTCTTCTTACCTACCTACGCAGGGACAACACACAGAATCCACAGCGAACATACAGAGAATCACCAGAAAGAGAGACAGACACTCAACGTCTTCCTCCTCTCAGCAAGCTCCAGCACCCAGAGCAATCCAAACCTTCAGAGAACCAATAACCGTCGTCAGCCCATCAACGGAGTCAACGCATTACCACTCGCTCCATTGGCACTAAGGACCCAGATTAAACAAAAGTGTACTCCTAGGACTACATATAAGTCCTATATTGTAACACTGTTCTATTTATGTTAAAGTTTTCAATCAAACAATTTTAATGGCAAACAGTACCCACATAAATTCAACCTCTAATTGCGTCCGAGTAACCTGGATGGTCTGCAGGGCTTGTGGCTGTTAGAATAATCTTATTGTGTCTTGCTAGTAAATAGGCCTGTGATAACCCTAGTTAGTTAAAGTATCAAGCCGTACTTATTGCTTGGCCGTGAATTTTGGATGGAGTCTAACCAGTCTAGTCTTATCCTGATCCTGTACAAGATTGTTACATGATTCGATTGCTTGTGTTACCTTATCGATAAATGGTAGGAAATCAAGTCTTGTTCAGATGAAGGGTTACAACTCCGGTCCTTGTTTGGTTTACGGGTTGTAACTTGGTTATCTGAATAGTCCTATGGTTATCTTATCGTATATCATCATGATTTTCCATATTTTTAATCCTTTATTATATATGTTCTTGTGCTAATTGCTGATTTTAGTTCTTAAGTGAAGTCTCCTTTGTGGCACTTGCTCTTTCTGGGATCTGACCCAGCTGGTTTTGCATGACCAGATACCGGAGCTGCTCCAGAGGATCTTTCTACCTTCCAGCCAGATGGTGACCACCAGGCGTAATCCTGGCAATGAGTGGGTTTTATTTTTGGCTCTCCCACTCTATTGTAAAAGTATTCTTTTGAGGCGTTT
Source organism: Iris pallida (assembly GCA_029216955.1). Classification (NCBI taxonomy): domain Eukaryota; kingdom Viridiplantae; phylum Streptophyta; class Magnoliopsida; order Asparagales; family Iridaceae; genus Iris; species Iris pallida. The sequence goes on along the minus strand of JANAVB010007798.1, from coordinate 9,745,689 downwards.
AGTCGACGAGCACATGTTAGCTCGATTGCACTTTACTTACAGTCTGCCTACGGGCTGTAGCATGATTAACGAATCCTAGGGCTGTAGCTTGAGATTGAGACAATAGGCTTGTTCATGACCATAAGAGACTGATGGCTTGTAGTTAAACCCTCATATATCTAGACAGCCGTGACCGTATAGCAAGGTGGATTGCACTTCAATATACGTAGCTGGCTGTATCCGCTCCCGCTCTCCAGTATTCTTGTTCTGGGGCATGAGATGGTTTAAGTAGTAGCCCATGCAGGTCTTGTAAATCAAGATATATGAGGGTTTACCGAATAGATGTCTCAATCAGCACTCGTCCTTGATCTCTGTTCGTACCCTCTAAATTCTTGAAAATCTTGACCAGATCACCTGCTTGTATCTTTGATCTATCCTGGTCCTTCCTTATTGTTTCCTGTGTCGTCTTCTTCAGCGACATTGCTCCTGGTCCTGCCAATCAGCCGGAAGGAGCTCAGTGAGTACCCCCGTAACAAGAGGATCAAGCTCAGCACTCAGAAGCAGCTTCCCGAGTTATGCTTCCCGGAGGTCCAGAACCCCCAGTCCAGCCTGCCCAGCCTGCAAGGCAGGATGATGAAGTCTTGGTTGGACTCATCAGGGAGTTGCTTACATCACAGGATCGTCGAAGTGATGCGTTACACCAGACAGTACAAGATGCTTTGAACAGAGGTGGTCATCAAGATAACAGTACGGCTAACAGCTTCAAGCGCATGAACCCTTCCTTCTTCGATGACAGTGAAGATGCTATTACCACAGACGCTTGGCTGCTGGATACTGAGGTTATTCTAGAAGCAGCCAGGACCCCAGAAGACAAGAAGGTGGCCGTGGTGTGCCTAAAGTTATTAGATCTGGCCCACAGCTGGTGGACGGCACATGCCGTTGGATTAGGGGCACCTATTGCCTGGACAGTATTCCGTGAGAGATTCCGGACCAAGTACTTTGATGCTGTAGCTCGATATGATCTACAGATGAGGTTCACTAATTTGAAGCAGATGGGCAGGACGGTCGATGGATATGCGACCGAGTTTTCTAGACTTAGTCGGTTTGCTCCAACCTTGGTGGCGACCGAGTTCGACAGAGCTTAGCGGTTCCAGCAAGGACTCCACCTGGAGATTTTACTGACAGTAGAGCAGTTTGAGCATCATACTTTCGATGCAGTATTGAGAGCAGCTAGGAGGCATGAGTATACCTCCCAGAGGATTGTGGACCGGACCGGAAGTCGGAAGCTGTCTCACGGCCAGATGAACCAGTCTTCAGCACTAGCCTCAGCAGCTAGGACTTTGACCATTGGAGCTCCGAGGCGGGCAGCTTCCGTTACGTCGATTTAGCATTCGACCCTGACATATCTCCAGTAGCAGCAGCAGCACCCGTTCCCGAGGCCCTTGCCACCTCAGGCCCAAGTATTTCAGCAGCAGAACCTCCAGCAGTATGTATAACTCCAAGATCAGACCCAGAACTGCCAAAGAAGTTTCCAACAGAGGGGACCAGCACCTAGAGGGCAAGGTCAGGCTATGGCTTTGACCGTGGAGGAAGAGTTAGCTTCAGGTGAGGTTGTGGCAGGTACCATTCTCGTTAACTCTTTTCCAGCATCAGTATTATTTGATTCAGGTGTATCACATTCATTTATGTCTGCACAATTCGCTACACGGGTAGGACTGGAGCCCGAGTCACTACCAGTAAGGCTCAATATACTTACTGGTAACGGTCTTGTGGGAGTAGATAGAGTATTTTTCTCGTGTCGAATCATAGTTAGCGGTAGAGAGTTTTCTGCTAGGTTGATAGAATTTTCAATGGCCAATTATGATGTGGTCCTGGGAATGGATTGGTTGAGGGACCAGTATGCTAGAATAGATTGCCATATCGGCAAGATTATTTTTAGTATTCTTGGCGAGCCAGAGTTTTCATTTTTTCGAGACAGAATAGAACCTTCTCCTCCAGTATTGCGGGTGGCAGTTGCAGCGGCAGTTCGATTTCCCAGAGTTGTAGAAGAGTTTCCCGATGTTTTCTCCGAAGAGCTTCCAGGTATGTCACCAGAGAGAGAGATCGAGTTCACCATAGACTTGAACCCCGGAACAGCACCAGTGTCAGAGAGAGTTTATCGAATGGCACTGTCAGAATTGGAGATCTTGTATAAGATGATTGAAGAACTCGGGACTAAAGAATTCATCCGTGCTAGTGGATCGCCTTGGGAAGCACCGATGCTTCTTGTGAGAAAGAAGGATGGTACGTTCCGATTATGTGTTGATTGTCGTACCTTGAACTTAGCGACAATCAAGAACAAATATCCTCTTCCGATGATAGATGACTTGTTTGATTAATTCAAAGGAGCATCCGTATTCTCGAAGATTGATTTACGGTCAGGATATCACCAGATCAGAGTCAGAGAGCAGGACATCCCGAAGACGGTATTTAGATCCAGGTATGGACATTGAGAGTTCTTGTTATGCCCTTTGGAGCAACCAATGCGTCGGCTGTATTCATGGACCTCATGAATCGTATCTTCATGCCTTATTTGGATCAGTTCATGATTGTGTTCATAGACGACATCTTGGTCTATAGCAAGAATGAAGCGGAGCATGAGCAGCATCTCAGAGTTGTCCTTCAGATTCTCAGAGAGCACCAGTTGTATGCGAAGTTCAGTAAATACGAGTTCTGGCTCAATCGCATTTCATACTTGGGTCATATCATCACCAGAGGAGGAGTAGAAGTGGATCCCCAGAAGATCGTGGCTATTGAGACATGGCCGGTACCCAGTACAGTTGCAGAAGTTTACAGTTTTCTTGGCTTGGCCGGCTACTACCGGCGATTTGTTTCAGACTTTGCTCGAATTTCAGTACTACTGACGCAGTTGACCCGCAAGAATATGCAGTTTGCTTGGACCGCAGAATGTCATGATTCTTTTGAGAAGTTGAAGCGAGGCTTGATGACGGCACCCATTCTCACGCTTCCAGATGGGACCGGGGGATTCTCAGTGTATTATGATGCTTCAGGCATAGGTTTAGGATGTATTTTGATGCAGCATGGGAAGGTAATAGCTTATGCGTCACGTTAACTTCGTGATCATGAGAGGAATTACCCAACCCATGACTTGGAGCTGGCAGCAGTAGTGTTTGCACTTAAGCTTTGGAGACACTACTTGTATGAAGATAGGGTGGAGATTTTCACCGACCACAAGAGCCTGAAGTATGTGTTTACTCAAAAGGCTCTTAATATGCGTTAGAGAAGATGGCTAGAGCTGCTTGTGGATTATGACATCAACCTGCAGTATCATCCTAGGAAGGCCAATGTTGTTGCAGATGCATTGAGCAGAAGAGCCGGAGTTTATTTTGTAACAGCACAACCAGAGTTATTAGCAGATCTTCAGAAGATGGGTATAGAAGTTGTCCTTCCTATCAATGTGGCATTGATGGCCAGTGTGCAAGTTCAGTCCAGTATAGTTGAGAGGATCAAGTTAGCTTAGCCAGCAGATTCTAAGCTTCAGCGGCTTAGGGCAGAATGTGTAGCAGGATGAAGACCAGAGTTATGTATCCATGAGGACGGTATACTTCGATATGGAAGGCGTCTTTGTGTACCTAGTGGTAATATCAGACAGAAGATCATGGCAGAAGCTCACAGTTCTCAGTATTCGATTCATCCGAGCGGTACGAAGATGTATCATGATATCCGGTAGCATTTTTTGTGGAATGGCATGAAGAGAAAGATAGCCCGGTTTGTCTCCCGATGTTTAGTTTGCCAACAAGTTAAAGCTGAACATCAGAGACCGGCTGAACTTTTTCAACCTTTATCGATTCCAGAATGGAAATGGGAGCACATTATCATGGATTTTGTAACTGGATTACCTAGATTTCCAGCTGGGAGAGATGCTATTTGGGTTATAGTTGATAGACTCACCAAGTTAGCGCATTTTCTTTCCTTCAGGATTGGTCAGTCGACGGATCAGCTTGCAAAGATGTACCTCAGGCAGATAGTCAGGTTGCATGGAGTACTAGTCAGTATCGTATCCGACAGAGATTTAAGATTCACATCGTACTTTTGACAGAGTCTTCAGAAAAAGTTTGGGGACTCATCTCAAGTTCAGTTCAGCTTATCACCTGCAGACAGATGGTCAGTCAGAACGCACGATCCAGACTCTTGAAGATATGTTACGGTCATGTACACTCGACTTCGGTAGTTCGTGGGAAGATCACCTGCATATCGTGGAGTTCTCCTATAACAACAGTTTCCAGGCCAGTATCCAAATGGCACCCTTTGAAGCCTTGTACGGCAGAAAGTGCAGATCTTCGTTAGCATGGGATGATATAGGCGAGAGGCAGACGCTTGATCCAGAGATGATCACACGGACTATTGAGGTGGTCAGGCAAGTCAGAGATCATCTTCGAGTTGCGCAAGATCGCCAGCGCCATTGGGCCGATTCTCATCGGCGTTCCCTTGAATTTTTTGTCGGCGACCATGTATTCCTTAGGATCTAGCCTACCTGTGGCATCATTCATTTTGGCGTGCGGGAAAAGGTTAGTCCTAGGTATATAGGGCCATTCGACATTCTAGAGTGAGTAGGAGATGTGTCCTATCGTCTCGTTCTTCCGTCGTCGTTACGTGAGGTGCATGATGTCTTCCATGTATCCCAATTGCGACAGTATATCCCGAACCCGAGTCATATCCTTGATCATTCGTAATTGGTTGTTGGTACCAACCTTTCGTATGAGGAGAGACCCGTATCCATATTGGACCGAAGAGAGAAGATACTCAAGAACAAGACTATCAAGTTAGTCCGTGTTGCTTGGGGTCATCACTCATTGGGTGAGTCAACGTTGGAGCGTGAGGATGATATCCGATCGCGATATCCACACCTGTTTGACTCATAAGGTATAATGTCTTCCTTATGCCTTATATTTTTAATTTTTTGCTTGCATGAATGATTGTATGATTGATTGCTTAGTCGTATATTGCTTGTGATTAGTATAGCTTGTCCCGGCATCTCTAGCCTCTTGATTAAATTCTGAGAACGAAATTCTTTTAAGGTGGGTAGAGATGTCACCTCCGTTTTTTGTTATACATATTTTCAGTATACGTATACGAAATTCTGACCCGTAGTTAGACTTGTCTTGCTTAGCTTGATCTTGGTTTAATCTTGCCTTGGTTTATTTTGGGTTCATCCTGGTTCGGCTTGGCTTGGCTTGGTATATTTGGTTGGGCTCGGTTTGTTAGGACTTGGTCCAATATGCTAACCCCCTCTTTATAAGCCACCACCCCTTTCTCTCTCCTCATTCACTTCTTCTTCTTCCTCCATTAACTCTCTCTCCACCTACCAAGAGCTTAGACAAGTGCAACTTGCTTCATGGAGGAACTCAATTTTTGTTATTCCATTGCCTTCTTCACGAGATTCTAAGACACTTTAGTACTTAGCATTTTTAATTTCATGGTTTATTTCATGTAGATCTAAGTTGTTATATTTTCAGAATTCTTGGGTTTTGAATCTTTTGATCTATCAAACCTTGTTATTTTCAGGTTTTGATTGTTCCATATTGTAAAGAATTTTGTTCTACCCTATTTTGACATATGGAAGTCCAGATTTTGACTTTAAATGAAGGATTAATGAAGCTTGGAAGCCATGGCTTCCATGGTTCTTCTTCTCTTAGCTTTGGAGAAGAAGAACATCCTTATGCGGCAATTCCATGCGGCCAGCCTTATGCGGCAGCCTTATACGGCAGCCTTATGCGGCAACCTTATGCGGCAGCCTTATGCGGCAACCCCATACGGCCAGCTTTATGCGGCAACCCCATGCGGCCAACCTTATGCGGCAACCCCATGCGGTCAGCCTTATGCGGCACCCTCATGCGGCCAACCTTATGCGGCACCCTCATGTGGCACCTTATGCGGCCAGCCTTATGCGGCACCCTCATGCGGTACCTCATACGGCCAGCCTTATGCGGCAACCCTCATGCGGCCAGCCTTATGCCGTACCCTCATGCGGCCAACCTTTTGCGGCAACACACATGGCAGGGTCATGTGTTGGACGTGGCATGATTTCAATATTGGCATGACTTTTACAGGAACCCGACATGATAATGTAGGGATAGAACACGATATTGACCCGTCGTTGTGCACTCTTGACAAGTAACATGACATGATAGTGGCCCGTCGTGGTGCACCCTTGATAAGTAAACCTAGCATGACATATCTCGATATGCTGTTACGACGGCTAGTATGACATGACAAGAATGAATGACCTGGACACCGTGGACGATTGTATTTGTACAAATGAACCAGTATTGTCTTGTATCATGTCTAGGACAGGGACCCCTGAGTTCCACGGTCAGGGGTACCTACTGAAATTGACTAAGGCTAATAACTAGAATAATCCAGTAGTCATGAAGAGATTTTTCAGCTACGGGCAATCCCGTTATCTGGGTGCCCTATCATGGAATTTGTAGCCTGCCGTCGAGTAGGGCACATTTCCAGCACACTGTCAAGTGTTGCACCCTTCAAGCTACTTAAGGGTATATGCGTTTCTTGGACGATGTACCAACATGAATTCAACCTAAAATTACGTCCGGATAACCTGGATGGTTTGCAGGGCTTGTGTCTGTTGGAATAATCTCATTGCATCTTGCTGGTAACTAGGCCTGTGATAACCCTAGTTAGTTAAAGTATCAAGCCGTACTTATTGCTTGGCCGTGAATGTTGGATAGAGTCTAACTAGTCTAATCTTGTCCTGATCCTGTTCAAGATTGTTACATGACCCGATTGCTTGTGTTACCTTATCGATAAATGGTGGGAAACAAGTTTCATTCAGATGAAGGGTTACAACCTCGGTCCTTGTTGGTTTACGGGTTGTAACTTGGTTATCTGAATAGTCCCATGGTTATCTTATCGTATATCATCATGATTTTCTATATTTCCAGTCCTTTATTATATAATTATGTTCTTGTGCTAATTGTTGTTTTAGTTCTTAAGTGAAGCCTCCTTTGTGGCACTTGCTCTTTCTGGGATCTGACCCAGCTGGTTTTGTATGACCAGATACCGGAGCAGCTCCAGAGGATATCCCTACCTTCCATCCAGATGGTGACCACTAGGCGTAATCCTGGCAACGAGTGGATTTTATTTTTGGCTCTCCCACTCTATTGTAAAAGTATTCTTTTGAGGCATTTAGCCGACGAGCACGTGTTAGCTCGATTGCACTTTACTTACTGTCTACCTACGGGCTGTAGCATGATTAACGAATCCTAGGATTGATCATGTATGACTGAAACTCTTGATAGTCTTCATATTATATATGACTAGCTTCATGATCATCCAAATATGTAATGTATGGGATGCCTTACTATTGTATATTTGGTGCTCTGAACATCTTGTAACTGCTATTACTTGCTTGAGATTGAGACAATAGGCTTGCTCATGACCATAAGAGACTGATGGCATGTAGTTAAACCCTCATGTATCTAGACAGCCGTGACTGTATAGCGAGGTGGGATGGACTTCAATATACGTAGCTGGCTGTGTCTGCCCCCGCTCTCCAGTATTCTGGTTCTGGGGCGTGACAGAGTTGCTAAAAGTCGACAGAAGAGATATGCGGACGTACATCGACGACCTTTGGAATTCACGACGGGTGATCATGTCTTCTTGAAGGTCACACCCATGCGAGTTGTGATGTGGTTTGGAATGAAAGGAAAGCTGAGCCCGAGATTCGTTGGACCCTTCGAGATTTTAGAGAAGGTAGCCTCAGTGGCTTATCGACTTGCACTACCTTCGGGTCTGGCTGATGTGCATGATGTCTTCCATGTGTCCCAACTGCGAAAGTACGTGCATGATCCAAGTCACATAGTGAACTTCGATAAGTTGCGGCTGAGCGCTGACCTATCCTACACTGAAGAGCCTGTCCAAATTTTGGACATGAAAAAGAAAGTTTTACGAAATAGGACAGTATCCTTGGTCAACGTGCTATGGCGGAACCATGCTGTCGAGGAGTCGACGTAGGAACTAGAAGAGTAAATACGGGTGAAATTCCCCTCGCTGTTTGATAATTTTGAGGTAGGACTTTTGCTTTAAGTTTCGAGGATGAAACTTTTTCTTAGTGGTATATTATGTAGTGCCCCGCTCCTAGCGGTTCACTATGTAAGGTTTGTGGCTTGTTTAACTCGGTCGAAACCGAGTATTGGGAAACTTACCGTCGGCACTGAATCGATCACGGACAAGTGCATAAGAACCTTTCCAACTAATGGATTGGTTTCTCTTGAAATGCGTCCAAGAGTTTTCTCTGGATGTTTTACTGCTAGTTTTGCTGCTTGATTTTGATGGATGCTTTTCTGAATGATTTTCGATGATTTGATTCTTGCCCCTTTTTCTCAATTTTCATAGCATTCATTCTTAAGAATTCTGAGAGAAAAGAACATAACGAGACGGAGTATTAACCAAGCTTTTGGTGCCATTGCAGACTAACGCATGGTGGAAGGCTAAGCGCGCGAGTGTTCCTTTCTCTCTCTCTCTGCGATTCTCTAATTTGGTGAGTGTGGATCTCTGTGGTGGTATTGTGCCTCTCACTATTCCTTCATGCCAACTAAATAATTGTCTTGCAACATCCGTTGATCATATCAAGTTGCTAATGCCACAAGTCAATACCACTAAGAAGCTAGACATTGAACATCGAATAAATTGATTACACTGTTAACAACATTGAGATTGTGCTTGTCCCTTGAACATTGAATTGAGATGAATTGATGCCTATGATGATGAGATATAAAATGCTGAGAATGAACATGTTGCCTTTTCACCTTTACTATTATACTATGCACACTATGCTTATTGGGTCAGACACGTATTCGCATAGTCATGGAAAACTTGTATACAAGGTATTATTTCCTCGAACAGGACCGGGGCACCGGGACCGATTCGGCCTAGGAGGAAATACAGCGTGCTTTGGTGGCACGATTGGTATCGGAACATTCATTCGGACTTGCAATCCGAAGGAATGGTGCGTCACATACCCTTGAATTCCTATATGGCAAGTCAATATGGTTTAACAACACCAGTGGCTATGTAGTCAGGATGCATGCTAATGATCATTTTATGCAGGGGCGGTAAGTATTATTATTATTATCCTGTATCTTATGCAGAAAAGCTGGATTCGGCCGATGGTAAAGTAAACATGGTTTCATGAAATACCATGTTACATTAATCGTGATTTACTCTGAATGTTGCATGTTCCTAATAAGCTCATGATTTAAAATGTTTGTCATTAATAAAATGTCGATTTAGCTGAGTGGGCCAACGGGGCTCCACCAGTGCATTGTTATAATGTGTTGACCCCTCCTCCACAGGTACTAGAGAAGGCTCAGGCGCACGGCCGAACTAAGGCTTTCTGAATTGCTACTACTTTCAAGTTGTTTTCCCTAAAGATGCACAAAGTATTGCGGAGTTTTCAAAGATGGTTGCTTATATTTCAAAGTACTAAAAGGGCATGATGTATGAAACGGGAAATTATTTTATGGCAGCCTATCAGTTGTACTTCTTTTCATGAATTAATGTAGCCGAAAAGGCATTTCAAATATTATCGAAAAAAATTGTATTCTGACTACAATTATCAATAAAATGAGTATTTATTTTTCCTATATTGTGTCCTCATTGTTTCTGAAATGTGGCTGGGTTTCAAATATTTCTAAATGACATAACAGTGCACGTTCTTGCCTTGTACAATTGCAACACCAGACTTGTACGGCATCACGCCTTAGTGAGGACGAACGATTCGGCGTGAATCGAAGCGAGGACGAAAGATTTTCCGAATCGGGGCGTGACAGTCGTTGGCACGAGAATGGTCTAAAGGCACATGAAAGAAGTAAAAGTCTTGGCACGACCGAGTTTGCATAAGTTTCTACTTGGCGAGGCACTGCCTCGAATACATTTAAGCCACGAATAGAGTATAGCACGACCCTGTCGTTGCGTTGCCAAGTATAGGCCAAGACGTCTTTGTCCTAAAATTGATCCTAAGGCAAGACTAGAAAGACAATCAAAAAGGGATTAAGCTGCACAAAGTAAATGAACGTGTTGGTTTTGTATGGGTGGACGAGGAGCTCATTCCACCAGTACAGTTGAGTACTGACATCAACACAGTTTTCATGTGCAGCCACAGGTAGAAATTCGATGGCGCGGAGCTCGCTTGGATGCGTCGAGGCATGGAGTTCTTTAACGTTTCGAGGCATGCGACCGCATGAAGTCAGGACTTTTACGGGACATAATGTATGGACATCGCCATTTCGCAGAATCTGTCACTCGTCGTCTTGAAGCTTGTATTGAGAATTGAGAGATAGCAGAGTGACTTGTAATATGAGAGAAAAGTGAGCTTGAGATACTTGTAATTTGGCCTCATGCCCACAATGTAATATTTGTTCAATATCAATAATAAAGAGTATTTTGCATGACTTGTGTTTTGCTTTAAATTTTCGCTGCTAGCTATTCAATGTTTCTACTTGGGAATTCTGTGCGACGACCCCCATCGCTTAGCCTGTAATCGGCCGTTATGGACCTGACTTGCGTGAGTGCAATCTAGCCTTACGCGACATCACGCCTTAGCGATGACGATCGCTCCTACGGGAGCGGGACGTGACACGAAGTGCCGCATCCATACTTGTATCTCACCTCATCATTCGGTCCGTACTCACATTTATTTCTTTACATGAAATTAAATGTGCTTCTCCACTCGAACCTGCAACCTCTTGGGAGGATGTGCCTTACTCTAACCACTTGAGCTATTTTTGTTTGTTGTCGTTGCAAGATAGAAGAGTAATGCAATTCGTACCTCCAAATTGTCCCTCAAAAATATCCCTCCTTATGTGGCAGCTGACATGACATGTTAAATAATATTATGTGTCATCTGACATAGCCGATAACATGACAAATTTTAACCCAAAAAGTTAATTATCCAATTTTGTCCATATTAATTTAATGTTAATATTAATTAATATTAATATTAATATTAATATTAATGTTATTTTAATATTAATATTAATATTAATATTAATTAATGTAAATATTAATGTTAATGTTGATTTTAATGTTAATGTTAATATTAATATTACTGTTAATGTTAAGTTAATATTAAATTTAATGTTAATGTTAACATTAATTTTAATGTTAATATTAATTTTAATTTTAAAATTTGCCGTGTCAGCTGCCTCATAAACATGCTACATCAGCTGCCACGTAAAGAGAAACAGTTTGAAGGTACAATTTGAAGGAACAAATAGCATTATTCAAGAAAGAATAAGACAAATGGAAACGAACACTCGCCGTGGACGCTTGTCATCTTCGAAACCCGATGGAGGTTTGCGTCAACTTTGCATATTCAAACGATACATTCACAGTACTACTTATATGCCGCCTATTAATAAACTCCGAACATTTGGCGTTCTCTTGTTTGCGCCATTACGTCATTTTCAGCTTAGCGAAAGGGACAAATGCTGCAAATAGGGTTTAGAGCCGAGGAGGAAGTAGCCAAAGAGCTAGTCATACGAAAGCTAGACTAGTGTTGAAAAAACCCCATAGAGAGAGCAGCAACGCGCTATAGAAGTTACAGTCATGACAGCTAGCCATGGATGGATGTCAAAACCCATTTTCATCGAGAGAACAAACTGACATGATTATCAAAGAAAAAGTAAGCTCCAAATTGTTTGACTTGATACTTCACCATCTTTTAATAATTATTAATATATTTTGTACAACTACATGTAACATAAAATAATTATTAAAAGATGGCAAAAAATCATAAAGGTTTAACAGATATAAGCTCATCGAAACTTGCAAGAGTCTAGGTAGGAACTCTAGGCCTCGTTTGGTTCATGGAAAAGAAAAGAAAAGAAAAGAAAAGAAAGGGAATCAATCTCTTCCGCTTTTCTTTTCTCTGAAAAATTGTAATTTTTAACCTATTTTTCTTTCCATTGTTTGTAAAAACCAAAAAAATGGGGAGATAAACTAAAATCCTTAAGAGTAAAAAAGTAAATCCTTTGTCGGATGGGAGGAATTATTTTTTTAATAGTTTTCCTTTCTTTAGAAATTATTTTTTCTTTCCCTCCTCTTTTCTATTACCATCCAAACATAGGAAATGAATAAATTTCATTTTCCAAGGCCATGATTCCGTTGACCAAACGTGCCTATTCTTTCAAACTACAAGAATTTATCCGTATATGTGCCAAGCAACACCAACTTACAAGTCAAGATCCAGTGACTATATTTAGAGGATAATTAATGTTAATTCATAATACCAAGATGGTCTAATGAATTTAGATTTTGTTGAAAATAAGAGCAAATCCTCGAGAAGAAATAGTAATTGTTCCATCATAATTGCCAATAATACTTCACGGATAAAACCAGATACAAGGGGGCTTGAATTTAAATTTTGTTGGGAAATACAACAGTTCTCGTCATCAAAGATCAACCATGACTTATTCAGACCATGATGACAAAGTCTCGGTCTAGTTATCTTGTAAGGAACGTACTTGCTCAAGTTATTCTCCATAACCAGACACATTCTACCTAGCGTAACTGAAAGAATGAAATAATATCGTTGCCTATAGAAGCAAATTTAAGAGTTCTCGACCGTTGCAGTTGTAGAATTGGACACAACATAAAGATGTCATGTTAATTGTTGTTCTTTGAAAAATCTATCTCATGTCTACAAGAGCTCTTGAATCATTCTCTTGAATTGTTCATCCTCTCTACTGTCTTTGACGAGTTTCACATCTTCGCATCTCTGCCGGTAAGAATAATGGAGCATTGCTCCAGAAGATATTAGGGGAGTATCAGAGAGTTTGCACCTATAATCTATATAATCCATTTTGGTGAGGCAAGAGGATTAATATGTGTAGGTATCAAGTTGTCATCGTTCCTAACACATTTACCTTTATAATTCAATCATGCAACCTTGTTTGTTGTATTGTGATGGTACGCGCCAGACCAGAACATGATGCTGACTGACTGCTAACATTATGTTTGCAGGCTTGCAACCTTTATATGGTATAAATCACGGACTTGGGGATGCATGGCAATGTCACTGCAAATTTGACCCATCATGTTTGTCCTTGAGTAAACATGAGGTAGGTACTACACTATGTGATGTTATACCTCATGCTTCATATAGAGGTAAACTTTGTTTCAGACAACTAATTAACTGTAAGTAGTAATACGGACATTGCGAAAGTAAGTTGCATAATATAGACATCAAATTAATAGCAAGATGAATTTATTAATTTCGAGCAGAATTTGAAGAAAATGCATGTGTAGAACTTTTTGCAGTATCTCAAAAATTCAGGGACCGAGGATCAAACTTAGACGATGTATCAGGTGTACCACTGCGAGGCTTATGACAAGGATGTCTATCATTGGCATTGGAAGCTATCGATATTAGTGAATTCTTCAATGCTCCGTCGAAAGAGCGAGCCTCTTGTTTAGTGATTAAATTATCTTGTCTCATCTAGAAACTAAGTAATTGAAAGAACTCATGGCTCTGACAGCCTAAACATATATAGAGAACACGGTTGAAAATTTAAGATTTTGTTGCGCTCATTGAAGAAGTAACCGGAAGATTTTGATCCTGATAGCATCTACATATACATATGTTAAAGAAACTTGGTTTTTTAACCTCTCTCTCTATATATATAATACTAGTTATCTCCGGCTATTATATCTTCATCTTTAGCAGTGATTTTTCTTTATTCTTTTATGTTTTGACGACACTTCGTTTTATTTTGTATATATAGATAAGTTGTTTTCAATGAACTTTAGGTATAGCTTTAACGACACGAGGACTAGCATCACAACGCCTAAAATATTAATTTAAAAAAAAAATTATATACATTTAATTGCTATATACTTCAAATTCAAACAAAAATATAAAACACAACTAAGAAATTATTAAAAAACCACAAATTTTTTTCTCAGAATTTAGGGTGGGCTACAGCCCACCCGTGCCCAAGGGTAGCTCCGCCCCTGAACTTGCTTTCAAACATGGATATTATAGTCTGTGACAGTGAAAGAAGTCTTATTTGCTTGTGCTCTTGAAGCCAATTTCTCTCTACGCAGGCTGCTCGCCATCTGCTTAATTAGCCTGTCCATAAGGTCCCACTTTCTAAGTTTCTGAGGGTCGACGAGGTCTTAATTTCGTGAGGATAGACATCACTCGTTTCGTTCTCACTTTCTGAGTGAGGGTCGAGGTCTTAATTTCGTAAGGATGGACATAGCCTGCAGGAAAAGAGTGTCATATAATGATTAGATTCGTACCCTCAAAATAAGAAAAGGAAAGATGCTCTCAATTGCTTTGAGGACCGGATATTAAGAGGGCCAGAAAAGAATTTATCATTGACAGGATTTCACAGGTGATGTGGTCATATCAGGTTCTACGTAGATTCCCTTCATAATATTCCTCCAATAATATCCTCATTCCGCACCAACTTGTTTCGCGTGGATGTCTTCTTACTTTTTCTACCAACAGCAAAGCCATATAATTGTCTATGTGATTCGGTAAGAAATTATTTTACTTCCATATTGGATATCGGATAAGAGAAATTACTCAACTATTCTTTATTAGGTAAGTAGATTTTGTGAGAGGTGATCTCAAACCCATCCAAAGTCCGCAAATGGGTGTACGTTTAATGTACGTTTTTTTATGCATGTATTAAGGTAATTTTCTAACTCATTTGTACTTTTTATTTATTTTTCATTTTTTTTAAAATTCAGTTGGTTGGTTGCTGATCTTTCGTGGACCTGTTCTCATATAATCATGTTACCAAAGTAATGGGATGGAATCCTTGACACGATCCAGAGGTCTGATTAAAAACAGTTTATGTTTTATCATCTCTTTCGAAAAATCCATTCGGACAGAAGAAAAAAAAGAAAAAAAAAAAAAACAATAACCAAACTCTCAAAATCTCCTTTCCTCCGTCCAATTTCTTCTTTGCTCAAGGATGTGACGGATCGTCAAGATTCATTGTATCTCGGAAATAGATTGTTAGAAATCTGTCCACTGTTTGTGGCGGACGAAAATCTATTCTAAAGATAGCGTCTGTCATGTGCCTCAAATCTTTTACTTTCCATTCCTATTTCTAGTTTTTGTGTATTTTCTGATTGCATGTTTTAGAAATATTATCCAATAATAACTAAATATACTTGGGAGTTGGGACCTATTTAGATATCAAGAAGAGTACAAGAATTTGTATGAAGTGCAAATCCAAGCAGTGCACTTAACTTGGATATCCTCCAAAAATGAGTTAAGCATATTAGGATACAAAAATGTGTAAGATGTTCGGATTGTTAGAATTAAAGTAACATTTTTGTCGTCAATAAATTTTAGATAGTAATTAACTTGAATGTATAAGTTATGTAATTCAAAGAGTCATGAGTTATGTAACTTCAGAGACGAGAGTTACAAATAGACTAAGGGACTGTTTGGATAGATGTAAATTTTTAAAAGTGTAAAAGCGGTACTTACATTAATTATGTTGAGTTGCAGTACACTTGTAGCAAGTGTCACTTTTCAAAATGTGTTTGGATAGAGTACTTTTTGTCTCTTGCAAGTGGAAGAAAAAAGAGTTTGTTGTTTGGATGGTTGTTGAAAGTAGAAAAAAAAAATTGAGTTCCGTTGTTTGGATGGTTTCTGGAAGTGGATGATGGGATTGGAGATATGGAAACTTATAATTAAATTAATTACCATAATTAAACAAAAAAATATTAACTATCATTATTAAATTAATTACAATAAATATTAACTATCATTATTAAATTAAATAAAAAAACATTAATTATCATAATTAAAAATCATTAAACTTATAAGTATATATGTATCTTGTTATTTTATATCACGTTGAATAAAAATTATATTCCACTTCATTTTATATTACATCAAATTTGTGTTCATCTTCACATTCGTAATTTGCTCATGGGCTAGTGTTCATCTTCACATTCTCTTCGTTACATGAATCCAACATGTCCACTGTCGTGATACATTTCAATTGTCCTATCCTACCCTACTTGGATAATTGAAATGGAGACTTTTATTAGGACGCAATGCTCCATGGGCTCGACTCATCATTAATAACTATTAGGACGCAATATTGCATGGCTTGGGACATATCATCAATGTTGTATCTGTTGGTGCTTTCTTTACATGGAAAGAGCTTGCTCTCAACATGCCTTGTAAAATTTTAGTCTCACATCGAAAATGCACCATGAGTTATCTCAACATATATACTTGGTTGTGTTGTTGAGAGATGCACATGGGGTGGTGACCCTAAGGAGGGAACCATGTGTGTGATTTTACTAGGAGGTAAGAATAAGGCTCCAAGGATTAAGCATTAATGCTTTTGTCATTCTCTTGGATTAATTCCACTTGGAGCTAAGCCCCAAAGGGACTTAGCGACTCGGACTCGGGCTCGGGCTCATGGGGCATTTTGTTGGCCCATGCGGCCAATGCGGCCCATGCGGCCAGGCTGCTGCTGCTGCCGCCGCATGGGGGGCTCCGCTGATTGTGCAGACTACAAGTCAGTTATGGAAAGACTGATTCAATGCGATTAATTCAGATCCACTTTTTGTGGGATTTGAATTAATTTCGTTGCTATCTTTGTGGGATTTGAATTAATCTCGTTGCTATCTTTTTTGGATTTGATTCAATCTTTTCATAACTGAAGAGGCGGCTAGGATTTCCACCCTCTCTCTATATATACTCTCTTCTGGCCTCCTTTGTGGGTACTACGAAAAGTTATAAGTCAGAAAAGGAGAAAGAGAGAGAGAGCTGCTGCCGCCATTGCAAGTCCATCCGAGGAGTCAGAACAGAGGTGACTTCGAGCGTTCCACAAGTTTTTCAAACTTGCTGGTTCCTGGAAGCAGTTCGTGTGGGGCGAATCTTGCTTTGAGCAACGGTGTTTTGACACCCCAGCATTTTTTTTTATCTTTCTCTAGATTATTGCACCTCGTTCTGTCCCAATTGCAATACGTTTGCAAGGAAGAACGAGAGATCTTCTCTTCTCTATTTTCCTCCTCCATATTGTAATCGGGTTATTTGGTTTTTGTATCATCGTAGATCTCTGTTGCATCTGTTTTACCATCTTTGATCAAGCCCCGAGACTAACAATCTCAAAGCAAGATCCTTATAGATGGAAAACATTAATGCTTCGCTCGTCCAATCGGACTACTGCAAGTTTGAAAAGTTCGATGGAGAACATTATCAAGTCTGGAAGAGAAAGGTTTATCTAACTCTTCAACTAAAAGACGTTGATCATGTTCTGTTGGAGGAAGAACCCTCTGTTCCAGACACCGGATCTACTGCCGCAATCAATGCGGCTACCAAACTCCAGGCTAAATAGAGAAGGAAAAATAGCATCTGCAGGCTTCTCATCCTGAATGCTATGGAGGACTCCCTGGCAGAATCCTACTCAAAGAAGGAACTTGCCAGAGACATATGGGAGTCTGTGGAAAAACTGTATGAAGAAGACAGGAACAGGAGCAAGATGTTTGTGGTTGAAAAATATCATAAATTGCTCTTTGAGGACGAGAAGTCCATGTTGCCACAGGTGAAGGAATTTCTGAAGCTACGTCAGAAACTGGAAGACGAAGAGATGCCCCTTCCCGACAAGTTTGTCGTTGGAGGGATCGTCTCAAAACTTCCTGCTGGATGGAGTACCTTCTATGCAAGGATGCACAGAAAGAAGCTAGACATTAGCTTGGGAGATCTACTTCAAGAGATCCATGTTGAGGACGAGATGCGTTCCCAACAGAAGGTGGACACTCTGTCCAAACAGTTGGCTAAAGTCAATCTAGTGCAGACGAGAGATCCCAAGGGGAAGCAGGCGGCTTCTCATCCCAAGAAGAAGGACTTCACTAATCAAAAAGTGAAGGGTCCTTCATTCAAGCAACAAAAGACTAAGTCCCACGTGACTTGTTACAATTGTGACAAGAAAGGCCACTACAAGAGTGAATGCAGATCTAAGCCTAAACAATCATAGAAAGGTGAGCCTAATAAGGTTTTATTGGTTTCTAACTTTGTTGCTATGATCGCACAGGTCACAACTGTGGGGGTTGACTCTGACTGGCGGATAGACACTGGTGCGACTTGCCATGTCTGTTCTGGCAAGGAATGGTTCGTCACGTACCAGCCGATATCTAAGAAGGTCGTCATGGCGAACCAGGTCCAAGCTGAAGTTCTGGGGATCGAGACCGTGGAACTGAAACTCACTTCTGGGAACACTCTGACGCTTCAAGGTGTGAAGCATGTTCCGACGATTGCCAAGAACCTGATCTCTGGGAGTCTGCTCTGCAACGCAGGCTTGAGGATGGACATCAATGCTGGTCAGATGGTGATGTCCAAGAAAGGAACATACTTCGGGAAGGCTTATCAAACCGAAGAAATGTTTAAAATTTAGCTTATCAACCAGTTTGATGACATTAATGCAGTTGCATTTTCTGATTATTCTCTTGAGTTGTGGCATAATTGACTAGGACATGTTCATTGTAAAAGAATTAATAAAATGTCTAGTCTAGGACTTATCTCCAAATGTGGGAGTAAGGTGGAGAAGTGTGAAGTGTGTGCTCAGACGAAGATCACAAGAAAACCCTTTCATCAGGTCAATCGAAGAACAGATCTTCTGGAGTTGGTGCACTCTGATATCTGTGACTTCAAACATTTCTCCACGAAGGCCGGGATGAAGTATTTCATAACCTTCATCGACGACTTCTCAAAATACGCGTTCGTCTACTTGCTCAAGTCTAAAGACGAAGCCTTCGAGAAGTTCAGAGAGTTCAGGGCCGAAGCTGAACGGCAGACTGGACAACAACTCAAGAGGTTGAGAAGTGATCGAGGTGGGGAGTACAGGTCTCATGAATTCGCATCATTCTACAAAGAACATGGAATCATATACGAGACTACTGCTCCATATTCTCCTCAATCCAACGGAGTAGCAGAGAGGAAGAACCGAACATTAACATAAATGATGAATTCTATGCTGCTTACTGCAGACCTTCCAAAATGCTACTGGGGAGAAGCTGCATTAACGGCCACTTTCATTCTGAATAGAGTGCCATATGCAACTTCGGACGTAACTCCTCATGAACTCTGGTTCAAAGTCAGACCTAACTTGAATGTCATTCGAGTGTGGGGGTGTCTGGCATATGTGAAGCTCCCAGATCTGAAGATTCATAAGCTAGGGACAAGGACTACGAAGGCGATCTTCTTGGGGTATGCCGAGAAGAGTGATGCTAGGAGATTTCTTGATATTGAGTCAAATCATATCATCGAATCTCACGATGCTGAATACTTTGAAGACAAGTTTGCAAAAGACAAAACGTTGTTCTTTCGGACATTCTGGAAAATGATGTAGGTGCAAATGAGACTGAAATCTCATATGGGCCAGTAGTCCAAGAAAAAGCTGTTGTTGATGAAACAACTCTTGTACCAGAACTCGCAAAGCCGTCAGCTAAGCGAGCGAGAAGACCGAAAGACTTCGGAGATGACTTTGTCACCTATCATGTGGAAGCAGATCCGCTTACCTATGATGAGGCGATGAAGACCAGAGATGCTATCTTCTGGAAGGAGGCAGTGAATGACGAGTTTGACTCTATCACCTCCAATAACACATGGGTGTTGGTAGATCTACCTGAAGGAGAAAAGCCCATCGGATGTAAATGGATCTTCAAGAAGAAGATGAAGGCAGATGGAACTATTGACAAGTTCAAGGCCAGGCTGGTAGCCAAGGGATTTTCTCAGAAACAGGGGATAGACTACTTTGACACGTACGCTCCAGTAGCTCGGATGACCACCATCAGGATGTTAATCGCTCTAGCAGCTATATATAAGTTGGTGATACATCAGATGGATGTAAAAACAGCATTCCTAAATAGGGAGCTGATCGAAGAGATTTACATGCAACAGCCAGATGGATTTGTCGTCAAAGGTCTTGAAGACAAAGTCTACAAGTTGGTAAAATTATTGTATGGTTTGAAGCAAGCTCCCAAGATGTGGCATGAGAAGTTTGACAAAGTTATTAGGTCAAACGGCTACAGAGTCAGCGAGGCGGACAAATGTGTTTACACAAAGTTCGCTGATGGAAGAGGAGTCATCGTTTGTCTGTACGTGGACGACATGCTAATCCTAGGCACGGACATAGGCTGTGTCACAGAGACAAAGAAGTTTCTCTCAACCAAGTTCAGTATGAAGGACTTGGGGGATGCAGATGTCATCTTGGACATAAAGATCATCCGGACAGACACTGGAGTAGCGCTGTCACAATCTCACTACATTGAGAAGATGCTCACACGCTATGGGTATAAGGATCTTCCAGGGATCGATATGCCATACAGGTGTGATCAGAAGCTGAAGCCAAACTCGAGGGAAAGCGTCAGGCAGCTGGAGTATTCTAGCATTATCGAAAGTTTAATGTACGCAACCACTGCCACAAGGTCTGACATAGCTTTCGCCGTGGAAATGCTGAGTCGGTTCGCAAGCAACCCAGGGGTTGAGCACTGGAAAGTTGTGAAGCGGGTGATGAGATATCTCAAAAAGACTCAGACATATGCACTGCACTACAACGGGTATTCGATAGTAGTGGAAGGCTTCAATGATGCTAGCTGGTGTTCAGAGGTGGAAAGCGAGAGATCCACAGGTGGATGTCTTTTCCTTGGGTGGAGCTGCTATATCGTGGAAGTCGAAGAAGCAGACTATACTCTCTCGTTTCTCCATGGAATCTGAATTCTATGCACTTGAAACTGCAGCAGATGAAGCAGAATAGCTTCAGGAGCTCATGTATGATCTTCCAGTGGTTGGGGCTCAGATACCGACGATACCGATATACTGTGACAACCAGGCGACTGCGACGGTGGCATCAAATGACCTCTTCAACGGGAAGAAGAGGACTGTGCGGTTGAAGCACAGAGCAGTACACGATCTTATCAAAAGAGGTGTAATTGCAGTGGTTGATGTTCGGAGTCAGGAGAACCTGGCAGATCCGTTCACAAAGGGCCTCAAGCGCCAGTTGGTCAACGACACAGCTTGTAAAATAGGCTTGAAGGCATTCTGATAGTGTGTCTTTGTAATCCTACCATAAAGTTTTATGCTATTAGTTCAAAGAGAAATCTACTAGGCATCTAACTTTTGGTTCAAATGAGGATCACTGACTGGGAAACTATCAGGTAACAGTGGGTACTTATTCTCTGGAACATGGAAGGGATACGGACCCATAACCACTGTTGTCTACTATGTATTTTCTGCAGAAAAAATAGATCCTGTGGAAGGTTGGCTTAAATGCCTTAATGAGTTCTCAGGCAGAGTGAATGCCTGGTGTGCTTTACAGGAAGCACGGTAGAGCAGCACTACAAGGAGTGAAACTCCATGCTACAGTGGGGTGACTCTACCATGAGGTTTCCAAGTAGCGGTAATGCCTCGGCTTTGCAAGCCAAGTCATAGCGGTGTAGCACCGCAAATAGGCAGGTAGCCTAATGATGTATGACGTAATTAAAGAGTTGTAGACAGCACTACAAAGGGGAGGATGGCCCTATGTTACAGTGGCACGACACCACGATGAGGTACCCAGGTAGGGGTAAAGCCTCGGCCTTGCAAGCCATGTCGTTGCGGCATAACACCGCAAGAAAGCCTTAGGCTTCATGCTGAGTAGATTGGCACTACAAAGAGGCTGAGACCTCATGCTACAGTAGTATGACACTACGATGAGGTTCCAGGTAGGGATAATGCCTCGGCTTCTGTAGTGCCCCGTCCCGCAAAGTCAATCGGAGGAATCGAAACGCCGACGGCATTCGGACTTGGCCTTACAACGGCGACTCGAAGACATCGCTCAGGTGGGGGAGTTTCGGTGAACTTGCCTCATCTCTGCCTTCACTTAATAATTCGTGTGGTTTCAACTTGCACAAGTAGGCTAATATAAAAGCTACGAACGCACATAGCTAAGGGAGTAATCCCGACCCGTCGGAATGTCTTAGAACATGGAAAATGGTCCAACAGTCTCAATAGAAGTCGGCTCAGCGTGCTTTAAAATGACACTCGGTCCTTCGTCCCGTGGCTTAGGAGAAGGAAAGTTGGTATTCGACACAAACGATGAGTTAGCCTAAGTCATGGGCGTCGTCCGTATAAATATTCGATAAAGCATGCACGTTTCCACTGTGCAAGGCTTAGCATAGCCTTGGCTCGTCCCTCGGGTTAAGTTGTTAGGCTTGAGTAAGTTAGGCGAAGTTAAGCCGATCGACCTAAGTCATTCTAAGTACCGTCACGCTCGTTCTGCGGTTGTCAAGTCAAATAGTCCCACGATCTCAAGGGCCGTCATAATACGTATGACTTGGATGATAACGTCGCATAAGACGGAAGTCAGTTACAGGTACGAGCCACGGTTGGCACGAAGTTAAGTTAGCCACGACCCATGGCACTTAAGGAACACGTTTTGTTCAAGTTAAGTTGGAAGGCTACGTAGTAGTCGTTCCCTCGAGTTCGAAGAAGTTCGAGGCGGTCCCTCGGTTGGGAGTCTCGCGTTCCTATCCACGTTGATTTCGAGGCGATCCCTCGGTTGGGAGTCTCGCGTTCCTATCCACGTTAAGAAGTTCGAGGCAATCCCTCGGTTGGGAGTCTCGCGGTCCCGAGGCACGTTATGCCAAGTGTGATTCGGAGCACGAGTTGCTAAGTATAGTTCCGGTCGTACCAACAAGTAGGCCATGCATTTACGTGAGTCTAGATGTTCCGTAGGTGCGTGGTCATTGGACACCTTGTCGACAAGGATTTCTGCCTAGACTGGTTATACGCCGGGGCACCGGGCCCAGTCATCCTAGGGGGTAGACGTTATAGCGCGCATGCTTTTATTGCGTGGGTAGTCGGGGGCTTTCCATGGGGCTAGCTACCTTGCATCGAAGGACCCACCGCCTACCCGAGCTATGTCCGCGATGGCTTGTCATGCCAGTGGCCTTTCATATAGATAATTGGCGTGCTAAGCGGCGAATCCGCATGCACGGTGTCGGTCCTAACAAAGGAAGTGTAAGCACGGTATGCGACGAAATGGTGAAATGTGTGCTCGGTTGCACCAAAGTGTTATAAAGCCTACGATTCGGTTATACGTAAAGACACGTGCTTCGGCACGAGATACGTTGTCATACTTGAGTTCTTAACATCGGTTCCACAAGTTGGATTATACGTTTCGAGTTAAGTCAAGAAGGGCCGTAGGGCAAGTATTTGACACGACCTAGTCGTTACGTCCAAGAGTATGGTACGAAAGACAAGTATGAGTCGGTACGTTGACAATGTAAACATGAGAAAGGTCTAGAGGCAAAGTATGGGTACGTTATTAGTGCAAGGCACGAAGATGGTCTAAAGACACTAAATAGGCCGAGCGTCGGTCCTAAAATCGATCCTAAGGCAAGACTAGAAAGACAATCATAAAAGGGGGGGCTTGTATTGCACAAAGTAAAATAAACGTATCGGTTTTGTATGGGTGGGCGAGGAGCTCACTCCACCAGTACAGTGGTACTGACACCCACACAGTGTTTATGTGCAGGCACAGGTAGAAGCTCGTGGCGCGGAGCTCGCTTGGATGCGTCGAGGCACGGAGTTCCTTGGCGGTTCGAAACGTGCGGCCGCATGGATTCAAAGACTAATACGGGACATAATGTATGGACATCGCCTTCCGAAGCTTCCGCTGGATCTAGACTTGTAATTGGGAGATGAGAGAGAGCTGAGCGATTTGTAATTGTGAGACCAGTGTATTTGAGTGATTGTAATCTTGGCCTTGTGCCCCCAATGTAACCGTTGTTTCAATATCAATAAAAGAGCTTCTTTGAATAACTTGTGTTTGTTCTAAATTTTTGCTGCGTGTTCAATGTCTCTGCTCAGGACTTCTGTGCGACGACCCCGTCGCCGCCGCTGTAATCGGCCGTTATGGAACCCGCCTTGCACGGGCACAATCTAGGCTCGTGCGGCATCACGCCTTAGCGAGGACGATCGCTCCTACGGGAGCGGGGCGTGACATAATGGTATCAGAGCACGGCTTTACGTCCTTGGATTACCGATTGAATTCTTTAACTCCGTTGTTCCGCAAACTCTGAATTGTGCTTCCGCAACGTGATATCGTTGGTGCGCTCTCTCTCAAACGTCCCTCGGCATGTCCATACAATAAGTCTAATATTTTCGAAAGCTCGTACAAGCGTTCAATCGAACTAATCGATAGGTGGTGGCCTTTGGGCCGAACGGTGCCGACCTTGAGTTGATAGAAAATGCGTGCTAAAGTTAGCAAGTCGTGTGCGTGCCTAATGAGTCCTACGTCGACATTATAAAATGAGCACGCATAGTCGGAGTATAGTTCGAACGGGATGGCTATGCACACGGCCTTTTGGCTAAGTTGTGTTTCGCGTCGCGTACCTTGACCCTTGGTGCAAACGAGCTGCGAGCGATATCAAGTACCGCTCGGTCGGGAACGGAGATATACTTAGACTGTCTATCGATAGGAACGCGATCGGACTAACGCTTAGGCGTACACGGAAGATTGATTGGGATTTTGAGGATTGTGCGAATGACTTAGTGCGTCGATACGAACGTGATTGAGGACTAGATCGGATGGCTCGAACCCGAGTGGTGTATGGACGTTATAGAAATTGTTCGAGCGAAACTAGAGGATTTACGGATAGTACGAGTATATCGACAAGCGATGATATCGCAAAGCCTTAGAACGAGTAGCCATTAGATGGTCATGATTCGAGAGTCGCAAACGTGATACCGTTCGAACGATTTGTAAACGATAGTGCGAATTACGAAATGGTTGAATGGAAATTCTAAACGATAGAATAAATGGATGACTTGATTGAAGAAATATGTAGTCGATGACTTAAGATCGACGGATAAACGATACGTGAATTTGGGTTGAAGAAATTGATGATGTAAACGATTCGAGGAGATAATCCAGTCGGACGATAGCATCATTCGCACGACTCAGAATTCGTTGCAAACGAAGATCGTCAGGTTACGTATATCGTCGATGGTATTGAGGCGTATCAAAGGTGATATGCGATAACTCGGGGGTACTCTGACTCAGTGAATGACGATCGTGCAAGTGCTATTATTCGGTTGGATGCTATACTTAGTACTTTGGATGAAAGTGATCGTATTTTGATGGTTACGCGGATAACCACAGCGTCGATGATCTTGTCTTGTGTGAGCGCAACTCTAGCCTCGCACATGCGTTGCGTCGAATTTGGGGCGATCGTTCCGCGTGAGCGCTGACATGGTGATTCATGTCGCGGGAATGATCGAACTCGGAAAAATTTGGATGCGGCAACTTCGATTGTCTTGACTTGTTGGTTTGATGCGAATGATTGACGAATGGATGAAACTTGAGGATTGTGTAGGTCCAATCCGCGCATCGAAAATGATTTAGTCTAGACCCAAAACAAGTGTTACGCCCCGATGAGAATGATTATTCTGCGGGTGCGTTGTATGGTGATTCATGAACCACCATGGATAATCGGACTCGCGTGAGATCGGAGCACAACATATTGTTAAGTCAGACGACCTTGTGATCGATTACGTGAATTGGAATAGATGATTTTGGAAGTATGAAATGTGAATTATGGTTTTGCGATGAATCGTGTTGTAGCGTGCTTGACTTGGAAAGATTGATAGGCAGATTATGTCGAACGTGTTCGAAGAGATAGACGATGCGAAATGGCTTGATGAACGAGCGATATGTTCTTATCGAGGATTGGTTGAAACGAGAATTATCGTATGATGGCTTTACCGATACGACTCGTACCCCATGCGACGAACATTGGGATGTGTGTAGGAAATCGATGCTCGATGTTTAGAAATTGGAGTGATGCGAGCTTGGGTAGAAAACCCCGTACCAACGATTTGGTTTGACCTTAGGATGGGGTCAGTGTTGATATCGTTGTTTGGGAACTATGATTCCAGTACTGACGAAAAGACATAGCCTAGCGGTAGGCAGACATTCGAGCGCGAAGAGTTAGGAGTTACGGAGGCACCATTTGCGAGTCTTGGCTGACATGTACGTATATCAGGGACGCCCGAATATGTGCACGATCCGACTCGAGTGGTGATGGCGGATTCTCTATCACGAGGCTTGGCTGACATGCATATATTTTGGGGACGCCTGGAATATGTGCACGATCCAACTAAGTGATACGCTGAATCAAGTAAGACTTGAGAAACGGGAAAGTGTCAAGGATTTTAGAATCGTGAGTTTCGAAGAAATGTTGATGGTAATACGATCATTGATTTGAAACGAGTTCAAATGTTGATTAATCGGTTGGTGTGCCTTACGACTAAGTTAGCGATACGCACGAGCGTGGCTCCAAATCGAAGAAGTGCGTAGGCGAAATGTGTACGATTAAAGTCTTGGCCATAGAAATGGTAGGATGGTTTGCCCTCAGGAAAGTCTCGAGGACGAGACTTGTTCTGAGTGGTGTATGTTGTAGTGCCCCGTCCCGCAAAGTCAATCGGAGGAATCGAAACGCCGACGGCATTCGGACTTGGCCTTACAACGGCGACTCGAAGACATCGCTCAGGTGGGGGAGTTTCGGTGAACTTGCCTCATCTCTGCCTTCACTTAATAATTCGTGTGGTTTCAACTTGCACAAGTAGGCTAATATAAAAGCTACGAACGCACATAGCTAAGGGAGTAATCCCGACCCGTCGGAATGTCTTAGAACATGGAAAATGGTCCAACGGTCTCAATAGAAGTCGGCTCAGCGTGCTTTAAAATGACACTCGGTCCTTCGTCCCGTGGCTTGGGAGAAGGAAAGTTGGTATTCGACACAAACGATGAGTTAGCCTAAGTCATGGGCGTCGTCCGTATAAATGTTCGATAAAGCATGCACGTTTCTACTGCGCAAGGCTTGGCATAGCCTTGGCTCGTCCCTCGGATTAAGTTGTTAGGCTTGAGTAAGTTAGGCGAAGTTAAGCCGATCGACCTAAGTCATTCTAAGTACCGTCCCGCTCGTTCTGCGGTTGTCAAGTCAAATAGTCCCACGATCTCAAGGGCCGTCATAATACGTATGACTTGGATGATAACGTCGCATAAGACGGAAGTCAGTTACAGGCACGAGCCACGGTTGGCACGAAGTTAAGTTAGCCACGACCCATGGCACTTAAGGAACACGTTTTGTTCAAGTTAAGTTGGAAGGCTACGTAGTAGTCGTTCCCTCGAGTTCGAAGAAGTTCGAGGCGGTCCCTCGGTTGGGAGTCTCGCGTTCCTATCCACGTTGATTTCGAGGCGATCCCTCGGTTGGGAGTCTCGCGTTCCTATCCACGTTAAGAAGTTCGAGGCGATCCCTCGGTTGGGAGTCTCACGGTCCCGAGGCACGTTATGCCAAGTGTGATTCAGAGCACGAGTTGCTAAGTATAGTTCCGGTCGTACCAACAAGTAGGCCATGCATTTACGTGAGTCTAGATGTTCCGTAGGTGCGTGGTCATTGGACACCTTGTCGACAAGGATTTCTGCCTAGACTGGTTATACGCCGGGGCACCGGGCCCAGTCATTCTAGGGGGTAGACGTTATAGCGCGCATGCTTTTATTGCGTGGGTAGTCGGGGGCTTTCCATGGGGCTAGCTACCTTGCATCGAAGGACCCGCCGCCTACCCGAGCTATGTCCGCGATGGCTTGTCATGCCAGTGGCCTTTCATATAGATAATTGGCGTGCTAAGCGGCGAATCCGCATGCACGGTGTCGGTCCTAACAAAGGAAGTGTAAGCACGGTATGCGACGAAATGGTAAAATGTGTGCTCGGTTGCACCAAAGTGTTATAAAGCCTACGATTCGGTTATACGTAAAGACACGTGCTTCGGCACGAGATACGTTGTCATACTTGAGTTCTTAACATCGGTTCCACAAGTTGGGTTATACGTTTCGAGTTAAGTCGAGAAGGGCCGTAGGGCAAGTATTTGACACGACCTAGTCGTTACGTCCAAGAGTATGGTACGAAAGACAAGTGTGAGTCGGTACGTTGACAATGTAAACACGAGAAAGGTCTAGAGGCAAAGTATGGGTACGTTATTAGTGCAAGGCACGAAGATGGTCTAAAGACACTAAATAGGCCGAGCGTCGGTCCTAAAATCGATCCTAAGGCAAGACTAGAAAGACAATCATAAAAGGGGGGCACTACAAGAAAAGTGACCTTCTACGACATTAAAATTAAGGCGTACATAAGATAGTATGCCGTAAATATATATTTTACGACATGCATTTTAGTGAATGCCGTAGAATTAGTTAGAATGTAATTTATTACATTATTTACGACGTGCATTGAATGTCTTAATTTTTTTTATACAAAAGAGGGCATACCATGAATGCCGTAAAACTCAATAACACAAAAAATAAGAGCTGCCAAAATTTTTAAGACTCTTATATTTCACGCTAACACCTTCTCCCCCGCAGCCTCAAAACCTCTCCCCGCGAATTTTTTTTTGGCCAAAAACTTCCCTCCCCTCTCCCGCCTAAAAATTCCTCTCGCGATTCTTCATCTTCTTCTCTCTCGAAATAGGTTCGGCTACTTCCTCTTCCTCTTTTGTTTTTCTTCCAAAATTATTTTGGGAAATATTTGTCGGTTGCTTCCTCTTCTTCTTTTGATTTTGATTTTTTTTGTTTGTGTTCAGATCATAGCAAGAGAAGGGGAGAGGAGTACAAATTTGTGAGCACAAATCTTATCCCTCCAGTTTCCTTTTTCTAGGGTTTTACTCCCCCAATTTTCTTGTTTTTATTTAGGGTTTTACTTTTACTTCGATGTTTTCGCTATTATAGGACCTCCACGTATCTACGGAGACCCATGGCTGAACTGTAGGTTCAATTTCTTCTTCTTCCCCCAATTTTACCTAAGAAATTTGATTTTAATTTTACATATGAGTTCTGGTTTAATTTGTGCATATATTAATATTTAAGAAATTGTCATGATAGTGTACTTTCGGCTCAAATTAGATAACTTTAATCTACTTATCAACAACAAAGTTTGAAATTAATTTGTGTATATAAAATAAAAATTGTCATGATACTGTACTTTGAATTTGATGTTGTCTTTTTGTTGATATCACTATATCTACATACTTCAAGTTTGGTGCAAGAGATGGATCATGGTCCGCTGCCTTTAGTGTTTTTCATTTTTTTTGCTTCCCCTTTGGACCTTAAATAAGTAGTAAAATGGTATCATCTATTTCTTTGCAAAATTTTAGTGGGAGAGTAATCTATGTACGTATAAGAAATTTTCGTTCTAGAAACCTACATAATGAATGTATGAGTAGCTGAATGAAGCCTATTTTATAATTAAGTTGCTGAAATTATAATTAATCCAGGTATCCAATAAATTTGATGCCTGATTATGTCAATCAAGTACTATCCGTGTAATGCAAGAATTCTACACTGAATGTTGCTTCTACCGATTATCTCTTACTTTTAGGACTCTCTTGTTTCATTTATTGGAGGTGTACTTCTTACTGTTGTTTCTTTGATGGAAAGCTAATTTTATACCTTTTACTGTGGGTTTCTTTGGCACTTTCCATATTCTTATTTGTGGTTGAATGTAGTTGTGAAACTTTTTCGTAAGGAAGAGGGTTGTCGATTTGATTATGGTTTGATGACTTTATATCTACATTTTCTAGGGCAACAGTACAAGTTCAAAGTGCTCATGTTTCTTGAAGAATCCAACACTCTAATGTCGATTGATTATCAAGGGTTTCGCCCTTCTTTCATAGTAAGTCAGTTATATTGCTCCACGGTTAGACATGATTTGTTAGATTTTACCTGCCACAATATCTAGGCTTGATGTCTGAGATGTTGCAATGGGCTTGTAACATCATTATAGCTTGATAGTTTGAAGTGCCAATGGAATTTTATCAAACAGTATGGCTTTACAATTGGTGATATTGCAAGAATGCAAGGAATGGAAATACAATCAAGTTCTAGTAAAAGTTCTTCTATCAACGGAGTGGCATCAAAAGTCAGTCTGAAAAGAAAATTTTGATAACTAAAGTGCTTAGATAACACACCTAGATGATCATTGTTATTTTTTGTGCTCAATTTTTCCAATTGGAGAAACCTCAACTTCTTCTAGGCCTGAGCATAAGTGCCACGCTCATCTTATTGCAGCTTCTCACACTATCTTGATCATGTGGCCTAGACCATAAATAAGGGAGAGCAACAATTTGGGGAAGTGGTTTTAATGGCTGTAGTTGGTAAAGTTGAAAGATATGCAAGATACTTAAGAGCTTTGATATAAGGCTGTGAACTTAGCATTTTCAGTTAATCTTACCTTTCATGCCAAGGAAAGATAATGGAGTTGTCCCCTCTTTTATAGTGAACCAGGAGATTTAGGGCTTGATGTTACCAAATGAATGGAAAAGGCAAAGGACTACAACCAAATGAGTGTGTCCCTATTGTTAATTATCATGTATGAATGAAATTAGAAGATTGAGCTAGTCATGATTTCCGTGATGCAAATGCATCTCCAACACCGTAGTCTCTCTTCGGTACTTGGTCTTTATATGGTATTGTATTGTATTTTAGTTTATAATATCAATGTCATTTTGGATCATAATTTCTTTTACTTGTATTATTGGTGATAATGAGTTTTGTTTTTGTATTTTATTTTGCAGAGTTATTCCAAAGTCTCTGATGCCAAGAGAGGCGAGCTTTGACCCGAAACTACATCTTTTTTTTGTATTTTATGTCATTGGCTTGTGGCTAGCTAACCCATGAATTGTATAATGAAACACAAGTTTCAGACTTCACCAAGCTATTATACTTTTCCAATGGTGGAGGCGGCTTCTACGTGTGTGCTACTGAGATTCCATGTCTGAGATAATATTACAGTGCCAATGTAATTTTTTTACAAACATAGTTATATTTTTCTGAGGCAATTTTACAATGTTTCCAACCTGGGTATGCCTATTAAATTGTCTATTTGTATCATTCTAGTTTTACATGGACACAAACATATTGATGCTTGATGCTTCACACCTATAGATATAAAAATATTAATGTTGATGTTACTCCAGTCAGTATAAATATTAATGTTGCTGCTGCCTTTATGCATATCAGTTAGGTCCTGAGCTTCTACATTTTGGGTATGGGATCGCCACTTGGTTGCTAGGCTCGATATCCAGGTAACCATGCTTGCTCCACATAAAGCAAATTTCATCAGTTAACACATGTTATGCTCACATTCTCTTGGTTCAGATTCTGTTTATGCTCATATTCACATGTAGTTTCAGTCCACATGTAGTTTGGATTCGCATGTAGTTGTTGCAAATTGGTTCAGATTCTATCTCTATTATGCTCATATTCAGTTCACATGTAGTTTGGTCCATATTAGTGGTGCTATTCATCTTTACCAAACATGCCCTAAACTTTGGAGAGCTTGAGGAGCATCAAGCATCCACAACACCTCCTTGCAAGCCTTCTATATTTCTTATTTTCAATATGTACTTTTCCATGTATAAGTGAGGTAAATAATTCTATTGGCGCACATATAAGTTGCCACAACAAAAATACAAAGAGGACATTGTTGTATCCTATCTTGACACTCACACACTTGCATCTAGAATGGGTTCCAAAGTAAACAAACTCAAAACACGGTAATCCCAATTAGACCACGTTACCACAGCAAATACAAAGAGACCACGTTACCAATTATATGGTCGGAGGTGTCGTACTCCTTATCAAGCATCCACAACATACCCTCAATTTTACCAAAATCTACTAGACCTTCTATATTTATTATTTTCAATTGATGGTATTCAAATTTTACTGATATAATATATATTCTGACACGGATTTGCTGTTGTAGTAGACTCATGGTTGAACTATTGATTAACCCATCTTTTGCTTGCTATCCTGTTTATTTTTTGTATATGTTGTTTGGCATTACTAAGTTTTGAGGCAGCAGGTTATAGAATCAAATCTCTCCTGGACAACCTAGAGTCTGTACCTGGACAATCTAATCTCTCCTGGACTACCTAGAGTCTGTACCTGTTGTTTGGCATTACTAAGTTTATTTTTTGTATCTTGTTTCCATCTACACAATCTAATCTCTTCTGGACAACCTAGAGTCTGTACCTGTTTTCTGTATAACAGAGAAACCAATGGTCTAATGCTGTCTCTAAATCTGGTAGGTGTAGACTGCTAACCCTTCAGGTTTGGCAACTGAATTACAGGTATCCTAATAGTAGGTACCTGAAACCAATGGTCTAATGCTGTACCTACACAGTCTAATGCTGTTTCTAATCTCTCCTTCAGGTTTGGCAACTGAATTACAGGCATCCTAACCATCTTTCATACCCAGTACCCCTAAATGTTCCTCCTTCTAGACTAGGCTTGCCTACCACCTTATATACCAACTACTGTGCCAGAGTATCCACATATGGTATGTAGACTGTGCATAACTCTAGTGACCATTATCTATATGTGTGATTGAATCAAGTGAACCCGACTTCTTTATACATCAACTTATACCCCTACCTCTGATATCTTGACACTTACCCCCTCTGTGCACTTGGCTTTCCTTGGCAACCAGGAATGGGTGCTGGTTAGATACCCTCCCCTCCCAAATCTGCTATACGTTCCAGGCTACAGGGTCGTATGCTTCCTGGAATTTCCCAATCTGATCAGAGATATTCTAAGGATACTCTGAGTTTGGATACTCCTGTCCTATAGGTATATCTAATCCTCATGATATCTGATCCATGTCGAATCTCCCTTAAGTCTGATAAAGACCCCCATCTTCTCTTGATATGAGATTACAGAGGTTATAAGGGTGTACTTGCCTGTCAGTACCTATTGGTACAAGGAAGGCCCCCCCCTCCTTACTGCTACTGCATACTACTGCAGGGCTATTACTGCTGCCTAGCAGTACAATCAAATGAGTAGACAAGGCCCTACATATTGCAAGTGCAAGCCACAAGCCCAGGTTCTTCCATATAGCCTACAAACCTATACTTGTCTCAAACTCTACTATTCTTCCTGAAGTTACTTAGCACTAGTTTCATAACCTCTGATACCCAATTCAAGTCCTAACCTATTTTGAACACACAAACCTAAATACAGTAACAAATCAATATACCAACATCCCTCTCTCCTCACTTTCACTCTAACAATCATCCTCTATCCCTGCTCACTACACTACCAATGACATACATCCTTCCTATAGCATATCACTTATCCTGTCATCCTCATAATTACTCTCACAAACTTACATCCATCCATTACTGAAATATCTACATATGAAGTATACTATCTTCACACAGTCGGCCACTACCATGACCCCCCTTACACCTAGATCTAGTGCATACACTCCCTACCACAAAGTTTGATACATCAGTCCAGTATAAGACTAGAACTCAGATGAGGAGTATCCCCCTCCTCTAAAATAGTTATCTGACATAAAAGGAGTAATCCATATGTTATGAAGACAATTCTCAAAAGAAACTATAGGACTGAACCATAAGGCATATAGAACAGATTAATTTGAGTACAAAGTGACAGGACAATAGACATTAGGATAGATCAATACAAGATGCAGGGTTGAACCATTAGATCAGTTGACCACATTAGATACTAGACTGATACATAAGTAGGGTAGGGGCTAAATGATATGCAGTGGATGGACATGGTAGATGCAGGACAATTAGTTGCATTGGTAAATAAAGAATATAGAATACAGAGACACCATATGGACTCTACTTTTACACTCCTACTGTTCTGATACTCACCTGCCATAATCTGGTTTTGACCTCTGAAAGAGTAGGTCTGTAAGATAAAGTTAACTTTGAACTTTGAGGTTTAATCTGGTTCTTCCATTGCAGGAATGACTGAACCCTTGCAAACTTTCCCTTCTAACCTGGATATCATAAATCCTATAATCTAATTTACTCACAGCTCAGAGCCTAGGCCTGTACCCAACATTCCAGGAGACTCCTCTCATGCTGCCTACTGTCCCAGGTATTGCCTATGGGTATGAGTGTCCCTTCATATTACTCTAGGCTCTACTAAGGGAACCCTCAAGGTATGTCAGATATTCAACAATTAGTTCTTGCACCTGGATAGGGGAGTGGACATGGTGATATGGTCTTGGCCAAGTATAAAGGTAGTGTTTAAGTTGAGTTCAACATTGCCTCTAAAGTACCAGTGTAATACTTGGTGTTGATCTTGGTATTCAAGTATTGAACTTGTGTGTTCATGCTCAAGGTAGCATCCTGTACAACCTAGGATATTCCATATCCACCTAAAGGTTAGGCTATTCCTATGGTCCTGTGTCTATGAGTATAGGCATATAGTTCAATACATCAGGCCTTTATGTCATGCTACACAGGGTATTAGCAGGATGCCAAGTAAACAGACAAGGAGCCGGATTTTTAGTGTTTGATGGACTGGTACTGTGACCATCTCCACAAGTTCTTATGACTACCTGTTCATAGCTAATAACTACCATTGCTTAAAAGTGACCTGAAGTTTCTACATAGACATGTTGATTTAAGCTTGTGGTCAAATGGAGCATAGGATGAATATGGTTAAACTACCAGACATTGTCTTTTCTCCATTACACCAAACTTTATCTCGGTGGAGAGATCACATGGAGTTGATGGTGTCAGACGACTGTCGTTGTGGGTACTGTACTATATTTTTGTTTGCAATTATGTCATTCGTAGGGTCTTTTGTTTAAAATGGTAGAATTTGATAATGTGGTTTGATGATGTTGTTATCGCAGGATGAGTTTCGATTGGCCTTGTTTAAGACTCCAAGCGACGATAATCTTTTTTCTTGACAGAGTAAGAGGTATTGTAACATATTTTTTTCTTGAGTTATGTCAATGTGTGTGTTGATGAATGGTGGATGATTATTATTATTATTATCAAACATCTTGTCGATAACATATATTTTGCTTCATTTCCTAATTAATTCAAATTTTATGTAATTGGGACTGGAACAATAGTCTCGGCATGGAGGTGCTGAGCTCTGTGACATGGTCTGCTATCTTTCCCATCTCAGGCATGTCATCTTGTACCTTTACTAGAAGTTTATGCATTACTCTGTTCAGAGCTACTTGTTTCGGTGCCTCTACTCAATTATCATGTTTCTGAGACAACTTCACTCATAATTTATCATACTTCTGCTGTAGGTTTAATGATGAAAGTAATAAGCCTCTCCATTTTAAGACATGTAAGCGATTGGAAATGTAAATTGATATTTAGCATTTCTTGCAATCTTTCCTAAACTTAAAAGGTTTTAACTGTTATTCACTCTTTCAGTCATTTGCAGTTTAATGTTTATCATTTTCCACATTTTAAATTAACCTAATTAGATAGGTGCGTGAACCTTAACAATGATCTATGTAGTTCTCATGTTAACTTGACCATTTTAAGTAGACATTGTTTTGCTTTCTTGCTGACCACTTCATAAATCTGATCTATAGGTTCCAGGAAAAGGAGTTCCAAAATGTTGAGGAACATGTTAAACTTGAGGGAACAGTGGAAGAGAAAAACCAGAATACTATAGTAAGCAGCCTTGCTGAGAAAGCCATGTCCATTGTAGCTCCAGGGGTACCTACGAAGAATGGAGAAGTGGACCAGGATAGGTTTTTTTCTTGATTTTATTGTTTTCCTAGTTTTTCTTGATGCATAATCTTATATGACCCTGCCTTTATCAAATATCAAACAAAATTGTTGCAGTTCTGACAGAATTGGGACAGAAAGGTGGAATGTTGAGATTAGTTGGAAAAGTTGCTTTACTTTGGGGAGGCATACGTGGAGCTATGAGCTTGACCGACAAGCTCATCTCATTTCTGTATATTGCAAACCGTCCCTTGTTTCAACATTTTTAGCCTTATATATGTCCTCCAGGATTGTTTTGTGTGATTGCCAGACTCTGAAATGGACATATATAAGGCTAAAAATGTTGAATAGTGGTTTGGGGTTGAGGAAATGATGTCAAGGTTGGTGATCAAAGACAGTCTAAGATCCTGAGGTATGTTCACCTTTCTTCTCCTATTTGTTGTATGTGACAGATTTATTGTTGTTCATGTTTACATCAACCTTCGGTTTAGGTTTGTTGACATCTCGGCTATACCCCTCAAAATGTTTACACTTGATTAAGCTTGGGTAAAGTTATGCAAGTTGATTTGCTATGTAGAATGGTTTCAGCTTTTACTTTCTCTTTTTAGTTTTCACTATTTCCAGCAGGTCAAATCCGAATGTTGTAAGACATTAAGTTTGCCTCTCTATATATAATTGTTCTTTTTATATATCTGGGTATGATAGTTTAGAATAATTCTAATAACTGGGTTAAGATTCAAAGTATGGTATCAAATCAGATAATGGAGAATAGTAATGTAAAACATGTACATCGTTTGTTTCATCCAAAATAACTTGAGTTTATGATATGCTGATATAGTTTGAAATCATTTTGCAAGATATGGCTTGAACAAACTGAAGCAAAGATAGGCTTGTCGAACATTAATGTAGCTTAATCAAGGAATCTCAAGCTGCATTATTGGCCAGCAAACCAAGTTTGGACATTGCCATGTTGGATTCAAGTTCAAGCAAATTAGGACAAATATTAGATGAAGCTTGAACAAGTCAATTTCTTTGATTTCTTACCTAGCTATATATTTTTTTGTTATGCTTCAATACCCTACATATCTGCTTCATTATCACCTCTAGTATAGTAATTTTCTTGAGTTCTGAGTTACCACTGTTTTTTATGTTTCAATACTAAGTGCAGGCCACATTCTTGTGATGTAGTGTGTGTCAGGAGGTCTTTGAGCGATTTTGCACTGTTGGTTCGGCATTCTCAAGTCACAGATATGCATGGTAGGGGACAGATTGGATTCGGATATTCTATTTGGCCATAATGGTGTCTGCAAAACCCTTCTCGTTCTATCAGGTAAGATTCACAGGGATTTATTCTCTTGTACTCGTATCCTTGATACCGATCATGGTACTTAAGTTTGGGATATTGCTTTTCTGTAGATGTGACTAGTCTGCAAATGCTCGAAAGCCCCTCAAACTCCATCAAGCCAGATTATTACACTAGTAAAGTGTCGGATCTTCTTAGTCTCAAAGCCGCAACAGTCTGAAGCTTCGACTACACGAGAACTGTGTATAATTTTCTGATGTTATTGTGCACATTGATACAGGATATTTATGGTTTCAATGATAGTACTTATAACAATTGTTGTGCTCACTATAAAGTATTTTTTGATATGGATGATTTGACATTATTGTTTCAATAAAAATTATTTTGTTTCAATGATAGTTATTTTTATAATTGTTGTGTATATTATATGCGTTGTGATTGAATATCAAAAGGTAAAACTGATTATACAAAAAGCAGAAAAAAAAATTTTAAATGGAAGAGAATTTAAGGCGTGCATGATATGTCTTAATTGATGTGTATATGGTACTTTTCACGACATACAATGAATGTCGTAATTGACTAATAAAGACATGCAAAAGAATGCCATAAAATATTATTAACGGCATGTAAAAGTATGTCGTGTTTTTTTATTAACGACGTGCAAAAGCATGCCATAATTGCCTTTTAACGGCACACAATGAATGTCGTAAATTATTATAGACGGCACACACATTATGCCGTCTAAACTACCAGCTTTTTACGGCATGGGCTAATACGACGCGCTCATGTGTGCCGTCTAATGTGTTTTATGGCGTGCATTGCGTGCCGTAA
Organism: Iris pallida; assembly: GCA_029216955.1. Lineage (NCBI taxonomy): Eukaryota > Viridiplantae > Streptophyta > Magnoliopsida > Asparagales > Iridaceae > Iris > Iris pallida. The sequence continues at coordinate 9,707,950 of JANAVB010007798.1, read as the reverse complement.
AAAGTCATTTTTCTTGTAGTGGGGGCTTGTATTGCACAAAGTAAAATAAACGTGTCGGTTTTGTATGGGTGGGCGAGGAGCTCACTCCACCAGTACAGTGGTACTGACACCCACACAGTGTTTATGTGCAGGCACAGGTAGAAGCTCGTGGCGCGGAGCTCGTTTGGATGCGTCGAGGCACGGAGTTCCTTGGCGGTTCGAAGCGTGCGGCCGCATGGATTCAAAGACTTATACGGGACATAATGTATGGACATCGCCTTCCGAAGCTTCCGCTGGATCTAGACTTGTAATTGGAAGATGAGAGAGAGCTGAGCGATTTGTAATTGTGAGACCAGTGTATTTGAGTGATTGTAATCTTGGCCTTGTGCCCCCAATGTAACCGTTGTTTCAATATCAATAAAAGAGCTTCTTTGAATAACTTGTGTTTGTTCTAAATTTCTGCTGCGTGTTCAATGTCTCTGCTCAGGACTTCTGTGCGACGACCCCGTCGCCGCCGCTGTAATCGGCCGTTATGGAACCCGCCTTGCACGGGCGTAATCTAGGCTCGTGCGGCATCACGCCTTAGCGAGGACGATCGCTCCTACGGGAGCGGGGCGTGACAGCTTCAGGCCATGTCATAGCGGCGTAGCACCGCAAGGAAGCGCAAGGCTTCATGTCATATCTCTTTAATAAAGAACTCACCTATAGTGTATGGAAAGAGATATCAGGCCGTCTCTTGAGGGTAAACTTGTAGACGTCCAAAATTATACACTGAAACCAGGCTGGCACAGGGCCTTTGATGTGCAGCCAGAAGCACACGTAACTACACTTTGTGAGTGGAAAGAATTACAATTGTGGTGCAGAATTTAAGGCGTAGTCCATTCTTGTATCACATTGTTATTTAATCCATGCGGGAAGATTCAAGTCGTCAGCGACATCTATCCTAATGCAAAATGGACAGTTACTGTGGGGAACGCTCAACCCTGGACACAATATATGTTGTGATATGTGGAGGATTGTTGGTGCTTTCTTTACATGGAGAGAGCTTGCTCTCAACATGCCTTGTAAAATTTTAGTCCCACATCGGAAATGCACCATGAGTTATCTCAACATATATACTTGGTTGTGTTGTTGAGAGATGCACATGGGGTGGTGACCCTAAGGAGGGAACCATGTGGGTGATTTTACTAGGAGGTAAGAATAAGGCTCCAAGGATTAAGCATTAATGCTTTTGTCATTCTCTTGGATTAATTCTACTTGGAGCTAAGCCCCAAAGGGGCTTAGCGACTCGAACTCGGATTCGGGCTCATGGGACATAATGTGGCATTTTATTGGCGCACTTTGCACTTAGCACATCAACAGTCATACGGTCTTATGCGGTTCATATGCGGCCATGCGGTCTGATGCGGCATGCGGCTCATATGCGGCCTCATGCGGCTCATGCAGCTCATGCGGCTAATTCGGCCATGCGGCTCATGCGGTCCATGCGGTCCATGCGGCTCATGCGGCCCATGAGGCCATACGGCTCATGCGGCCAGGCTGCTGCTGCTGCTGCTGCTGCCGCATGGGGGGGCTCCGCTGACTGTGCAGACTACAAGTCAGTTATGGAAAGACTGATTCAATGCGATTAATTCAGATCCACTTTTTGTGGGATTTGAATTAATTTCGTTGCTATCTTTGTGGGATTTGAATTAATCTCGTTGCTATCTTTTTGGAATTTGATTCAATCTTTCCATAACTGAAGAGGCGGCTAGGGTTTTCACCCTCTCTCTATATATACTCTCTTCTGGCCTCCTTTGTGGGTACTACGAAAAGTTATAAGTCAAAAAAGGAGAAAGAGAGAGAGAGCTGCTGCCGCCATTGCAAGTCCATCCGAGGAGTCAGAACAGAGGTGACTTCGAGCGTTCCACAAGTTCTTCAAACTTGCTGGTTCCTGGAAGCAGTTCGTGTGAGGCGAATCTTGCTTCGAGCAACGGTGTTTTGACACCCCAGCATTTTTCTTTTTCTCATCTTTCTCTAGATTATTGTACCTCGTTCTGTCACAATTGCAACACGTTTGCAAGGAAGAACGAGAGATCTTCTTTTCTCTATTTTTCTCCTCCATATTGTAATCGGGTTATTTGGTTTTTGTATCATCATAGATCTCTGTTGCATCTGTTTTACCATCTTTGATCAAGATCCGGGACTAACAGTATCTGTAAACCACTAGAATGATTCTAGAAGGTGGAGATGAACATCTACATGTATTTACACTATGAAGTATATGTACAAAAAGCTGAATGACTCTCGTACTTTGTGACCCCTACTAATTTTATTGATAACTCGGGTTCTACTGAAAGCCAAGTTGTTAGTAAAGAACAGACTTCTCACTTGTGACAATTTGCAAAGAAGAGGTATTTAGCTTTGCAAGAGTTGTGTGATTGCTGCGAAGAATCTATATTTCACATCTTCATTGACTTTCATTGTACTTCCAGTTGTTGGAACCACATTTTTCAATATCTTGTCAGAGTTACAAGTCGTTTCTCCTTTTGAATTTTGGAGTAATATGCATGAGAGTTTCTTTCAATTCGTTTGCTTAAGAGTATTTCTTTGTGACTGTGGCGCCTTTTATGACTTTGAGATGGTGTGTTTGGGAAGAGAGAGAGAAACCTAATAATTTTTAGAAGTATTTCAAACTTCAAAGAGACTTTCGAATATTATGTCTCTTCTGAACCGGAAAAGTCTGGGATAAAATAAATCCAACTAGAATTGAATTGATGTTGCTTGCTCTGTTAATGATGCTATTAGTTAACTCTCGGGTGGATTTTGCCTTTATGATTCTCAACTATGTTGAAAAGTTTGGGACTCCTCAGTGATAGTTTATGGACTTTATTTCTCCACTTTTATCGATGTGCCTTGAGTTAACCTTCAAGGAAATTATTTTCCTGTACCTCCAATTATTTTGAACTTTATCGTGTAATATTATATAAGTGATATTTTGGCCTATATACTTATGTTTTTGTCTTATAATAAAATAAGATTTGGATGTGATCTACTTGATCCCATCCTTTCTCTGAAAACATGGATGTCAAGGATGTATGAGAGGATATACGACAACAAAAAAGCCTTTATCCGTACCAAAATTTAGGTATGTTAATTTGATCATTTTCTTCCATTCAGCTCTACGAACTATCATGCAATTTGTAACATTAACAAAACATATATCTTTATTTATTTCTTTATCACTTCTCATAATTAAGAATAATGCTATTTATTTCTCGAAAGTGTTTCTCCAAACTATCCCTCCTTATGTGGTAGCTGACGTGATGGTTGATATGACAACTGACATGACAAAATTTAAAAATAAATTAAAATTAATATTAATATTGATATTAACATTAACATTAAAATTAAAATTAAAAATTGGATAATTAATTTTTTGGATTAAAATTTTTCATGTCAGTTGTCATGTTAGATGATACACAATATTATTTAACATGCCACGTCAGCTGTCATATAAAAAGGAATAGTTTGGCAATTTGAAGGGATAAATAGCATTACTCATACTTACTACATCTTGACAATAACCAATTTGGTTGGTTGCTATGGGATTGCAGTACTTTCTTGGTAAGTTATAAGTGAATCTCTTGCTTCATTGTAAGTTTTAAGTTGCCACTTATCATAAAAATCTATATGTTGCAAATTGCCATTATTATGGTATGGAGCACTATGAATTTTTTTTTTTCTCAACTGTCAAAGATAGTATTCCCACAATGGGATGGAACCCATGGAGTCAGAAAACTTATGCCTCCTCCTACCATTTAATTTTTCAAGTTAGGCAGGTCCGTGTAAATTTTTGCGGGCGATGGGTGAACTTTGTTGGCCGGTTTGGTCGATGGTTGGGAGACGGGGGAGTAGGCGGCGCCGCAAGGAGGTTGGAGGAACAGTGCAGCGCTTGATTGAGAGTATCAGAGTGATTGAGAGTATCAGAGTTTGTAACAAATCCGAGCATATATACCATGGGCATTCGAATTACCTTGTTTAAAAAAAAAAAAAAAAAAAAAAAAAAAAAAAAACCACAAAGGAGAATAATAGGACTCAAATTGTAGAGGATATGAAGACACAGACTATTGGGCGTGGAAGGAATCAGCATATGGTGAATTCTCATTAAGCATAGCAGTGAATGCCATCATATTGTTAGTTTGTATCTCGTTTTTTATTGAGCCTTCAAACTAGGGTGACAATGGAGTTATTAATTTAGTCACACATCGAGTAGGAGGTAGGATCATAAAGTGTAGATAATTGGGATTGATTTAGGCCTTATATGTGAATTCTCTTTTATGATATATGGACCTAGTCGAATATCGCACCTAACGGACCAATTCTGGTTCGGGTCACACCGTGTTCCCAACACGTGGTATCAGAACCTAAGGTTATGTGGCTGGTTTAGACGGCTCTAATTGGTTCGAGACAAATGGTATTACACGTTCATGCATATATACGGATATATGGGTTTTCTTCTCGAGATAGAGTTAGGAACACATGCAACTACACGGATTGGCTTCAAAAATTATACGCGCTCTCTTCTCAAGCTGAAGTTAGAAGTGTATGCAACTATATGGATTGGATTCAACGGTGGGATTAACGTATCCAAGGTGGAGCAAGAAGTTGTGGTCACACAATGGTGGTGTGGATGAACATGTCGATTTGGTTTTGTGGTCGAACGGATCGAGATAACAATAAATTGGATTTTCTGGGTGCTCGACTAGCTAGAACAAGCAAATGTAGCATGGGTACTAACTGGTTGTTCGGCTGGCAGAAACGAACAAAGGTAGTAGGGACGTTAAGGTTGTTCGGCTAGAGCTAAGGTAGAGATTATTATATTGTATCCCGTTTCCGATTGAGCCATCAAAAGGGGGTGTCAACGGAGTTTGTAATTTTATCATATATTGTATAGAAGGTAGGATCATGAGATGTAGATAATTAGCATTAATTAGTTCAGGACTTACATAAAAATTTAATTTTAAGACATATGGACTCAGTCTAACATTGTACCTCATGGACCAACTCTGATTCGGATCACACCATATTTCCAACACATGTTGCAACACCATATTGTGGATTGGGAATAATTGATGTCGGTTTAAGGGGGAACAATAAAGATGAAAGTATGCTTGCCGTAACAGGTGGCTGACCTGTGTAATGTGCCAAGGAGCCCAGGGGAGCAAAGACCATGTCTTCTTCGAGTGCCCTATCCGGGGAAGTGTGGCAGACATTTCGGACGAGGTACCACCACCAACCAATGGCGTAGCCATTAGTAGGCTAGACTCCAGCCCACCCATTATTATTATTATTATTATTATTATTATTATTACTATTATTATTATTTATTTTAGATATGTCATTCTGCATGCCACTTCCAAGCCCACAACATCCCTTACTTAACAGCCTAGTTCCTCTCTTATTATATATACTAGTAAATGCACCATCCATAAGATGGCACCTCACTTCTCTTATTATATATACTAGTAAATGTACGTACTTTACACGTATAATAAGAATATTATTCAATTATAGTCAAATATTTCTTCTAACTCATGTGGTTAAGGTGTGATGTATTTTTCTTTTTTGGTTGAGTTCGATTCTCCATGTTGACGAATTTAAACTTTTTTCAATAATTTTTTACACAATTAATTTTTTTTAAATAAAATGGACCGTGATATAATGACGTCTTAGACGGCTCAAAAGTGAGCTTTTTTTTTTTACGGAATAAAAGTGAGCTGTTTTGAAGCCTCATTACATATATATATATATATATATATATATATATATATATATATATATATAAGAAAGGGTAATTAATTTCTGGAATCGCTTCCACTGGGATTCGAACTCCGACCACAAGGGCCACATACCTCCACACTAACCACTTGAGCTAAAAGGGGTAATCAATTTCCGGAATCGCTCCCACTGGGATTCGAAGGCCGCATGTCTCACCACTACCACTAGGCTAGAGGTCATTGGCTAAATTTTTTAAAATTATCATATATATTAAATATGAAGAATCGAACTCAACAATATCTCACACCTTAACCACATGAGTTAGAGTATATATATATATATATATATATATATATATATATATATATATATATATATATATATATATATATATATATATATATATATATATATATATATAAAATATTTTTTGGAGTCATGCAGCTCTCCTTCCCCTCCGCTTCCGGGGTGCTGTCCCTCGTCTAGGGCCGCCGCGGCCGCTGCGACGGTGCTCGGCTCCGCGGCTCCCCTCTCCCCCTTCTTTTTCTCTCCCCCATGGTGACTCCTCCTGACCTTTTAGCTTTCCTTGGGATCTCCTCCGATCCGGCTCCCCTCCCCGTTCTTTCTTCTTCGCTCCCGACCATCGCCCGCCTCCCCTCACCTCCGCCCCGCCCCTTCCCCTCTCTTCCGCCAACACCACCATCCTCACCTTCTCCTTCTTTCCTCCTCTGCCTTCCCGACGCCTCATCCCCGGAGTCGCACCACCGTCCACCTCCCCTCCGGTCCCCCACCGCCCTTCTTCCTTCGCCGCCCTCCCGCCCATTTTCCTCTTTCCTTAGTTTGAAATCCCTCGGGAACCCCGAGCCATCCTCGGTTTCTGTACCCCCTTTGGAGGTTGCGTGCACTGGAGCGGACTGGATCTGTGGTCCTGCTAGCCACGTGGTGGAGTCTGCTCCTGGCTCGTCTTTCGAAGCGTCCCCCCCCCCGGTAGGCACTCTAGGCGCAGCTGGCGCGATCAGTGGTGGGCCCCCAGGCCACTTCCCACTGTTAGCCATTGGCGCAGTTCAGGACGCGGGCGCTTCTCATTTGAGGACGGGCGCAAGTTCTGTGGACCCCTCTAGCGCGCTCGAAAACCCGGTTTGGGGCGCAGGTGGCTCGTTGGGAGCTACTGGCGCAGTTCATTGTGATGGGCCCCCCGTGTTCGCTTGTGGCGCAACTCAGGGCGCGGTTGCTCCCTCGGGAGCACCGCTGGGCGCTTGCCATTGGGGACCGGTCGCTGGTTCTGTGGGCCCCTCTGGTGCACCCGGAGGCACGGATTAGGGCGCGGGCAACTTGCTGGGCGCAGCTGGCACAGCTATTTGTGGTGGGCCCCCAGGCCACTTGTGTAATGCCTCGCTCCGCACGGTGCATTATGCTGAGTCGTTGACTCGAAGAGTTGCGTTGACCCGATTACGTATCGATGTGAATCGATACAAAGTGTTAAGTTGTCCCGAGCAATGAATCGAACTAAGTCGATGCGAAGAGTTGTCTTGTCCCAAAGAATGCATCGAGTGAATCGATGCGAAGCGTTGCGTTGCCTCGAAGGATAAGTGCGTTGAGACGGCTCGAAGATTCTAAGAAATCGAATCGACCAAGGCGCAAGTCCAAATCGATGCAAGTAATGATTTTAGTTGGTTTCATGTGCAGGCTATACGTTTATGCTGAAATGTTAGAGGTCGATCTTTTGCCTTATTCAGCAAGGGGTCCGCGAAAGCAAATCGTCGCCTTGCGACGGACGGAAGCGTTGGCACGCTAAGGCAAATCAGACGTATAACTCAATGAAGCATGAAGTGCTCGAATGGCTAAGTCAGGAGAGTTGCCCGTACGATGAAGTTATGAAATCGAGCCGCAACGGCTCGGCGAAACGACAAGGCATATCGATTCAAGGTGGGGGGACATTAACTCTCTTTCCTACTCCATCATGCTTAAGTAAAATACATATCATTGAATGTTGAGTTAACCTATCAACGCCACGGGCGTGGCTCGATAGAGAGATAAACGTAGTGCATGTCGAACACTAGATAGAACAATTGAAATGAATCGTACGGCAAACGTACGAGTCGCTATGGAACATTGGATATCGCAAAGGCGAGTGCCTCGGTGCGCAAGCCGCAAGAACATGGGATAACTGTACTCGGCGAGTGCCTTAGTGCACGAACCATACCGTGCCTTCGTGTACGAATTAGAACGGCTAGAACATTGAAAGACAATAGGCGAGCGCCCTAGCGCGCAAGCCACGGACATTGAATAGTAAAGCATGAAAATACGGCTTCGACGCGTGCAGCAAGTGTACGACGCGAAGGATAGATGATAAATGTGTCAAACCGTGCCTACGTGCACGAGATAATAAAAGATGGCTTCGTTGCGAAAGAATACAGTTGTGGCATGAATGTGGCAGAACTGTCGGATATGACATAATGCCTCGAAAGGTGTTCGGGACCTTCGGGTCGTTCGGTTGACGAGCATTGAGTTGAGGCATAATGCCATTGAACATTGAAACGAAGTATGAAACGTAAGAACATAGAAAGTTAACGGAAGAAATACGAGATGATAATGCGGCATGGTGCCTTCGAAATGTTCGTGGCCTTCGGGCGTTCGATGAGAACATTTGGGCGTTGTGCCAATTGAAATAGAGATAAGCGAACTTGCTTGGTTGTATGGAAATAAGATGCGTTGCATGGTCAAATGGACTTAAAGATATAAAAGCCCGTGCATGGGTATTCCCTCGAACGCGGCGCGCCAGGGCGCTGGGACCGTTCGTCCTAGGAGGGATTCGTTTTCGATATTGTTGGTGCAATTTATTTAGATGGGTAGCGACCATCTGGTGAATGTGATAAGCCACTTGCTGCGATTATTTCGATGGCCTCTGATGTTGGTTAGCAACCGCACAGAGTTAATATCGTCTTATGTTTCGATTTCGATAAATATAAGTCCATTCTAGCCCAAAAAGCTAGTGACCTTCATATAGTTAAGGACGACGGGTTTGGAAGTGCAAGGTATATGTATATCCTGCACGGATGGATCCGAATAGAGGGCACTTATAACATGACAGGGAAAACGGATAGGCGTATTCAACTTGCGTCGGTGCAAGGACGGGTGCGTCGATATTGCTAAGTTGTGCCACGAATCAAACACGAGATTGCTTGCCTGTTTACTTACGCGAATTGAATAACATGCTTGCTATGCTTTATAGTCTTCGAATATGCCATGAACTCATCCTAAGGAGAACATAGAAAGAGAACTAAATTGTATGTTTGCATGAATCAATACTATACTAAATGTCGGTTTGTTAAGTGGGTTTTTGATCAGTACAGCGAGGACAAAAGTACTAATCCCCCACTAGTTTGCTAGCAGGTTCAGGGATTGGTCTGCTCGCGGCGGAGCTTCGCTTGAACGCGTTGAGGCTTGGAAATGCCGAAGCGTATTGAAGCGTGCGATCGCATTGACGCTCGGATATGCAACAGGATTGATGCGGCCGAGATATAGAAGGCATAATGTATGGAACGGTGAAATTCTTTGTGGGCAAGAGAGAACTTGAGTGTTGTAGCTAATCTGGCAAATTCCGTCGGGCTATCGAAAGCCTTTGTAATCTGATTTTGAATATCAATAAAGAGAATCGTTTCGTATACTCTGTTTTCCTTTCGTTATTAATGTTCAACTCAAAGATAATCGTTTGAGAACCTGTCATCTTGCCTTGCACGAGCACAACTCCAGGCTCGTGCGGCATCACGCCCCCAGCGAGGACGATGATTCGGGTGATTCCGGGTCGGGGCGTGACAAATTGGTATCAGAGCTCTAGGCTCAATTTTCTCTGGACGCTTGCTTCATTACCATTCCAAAGAGTTTTCCACCACCAATCGAAATCACTCTTGACTCTACTCGATGCCGCACTGGATGTTCCATACAATAAGTCTAATACAAATCATATAATTTCGCCGCGTGTTGTTTTGGAAATTACATGGTGTTTGTTGGAAAAGTCGGGAAAGGCATATTGCTGCAAGTGCAACAAGTTGCGAGATATGAATTCAAGGATTTGTTGCTACAAATGCAACACGTCGTGAACTATAATTTGAGATATTCGTTGGTTGCAACGATCGATATGAGAAATGTTGGATGCATCGATACAATGATAGTCGTGGAAAGTTGCTGCAGCAATTGCCACGCGTTGATTGTAAATGATGCGTTGAAAAGAAAAATAAAAGTTGATATTGAATGTGTCGAACGGATTCACATATCGATTTCGAATGTGCGTTTACGATGAAAGCGATAAGTCAATATCGAATGTGTTGAACTGATTTGAGCATTGACTTTGAATTTTGGAAATAAAATGTTGCACGAGGTGTGGTGAATATCGGAAATAAATCGTTACACGATGTGCAATGCATATTGAAAGTAAAGTAAAATGTTGCACGTGGTGCAACGTATGTCGAAAGTAAAATTATTGCACGTGGTGCAACGCATATCAAAGTAATCGCTGCACGAAGTACGACGGATATTGAGAATGAATTGTTGCATAAGATGCAACGGAAGAAAACAAAAGTTATAAATCGAGAAACAAAATTGGATCGGTTGCGCACCGAGCTTGTGTTGGCAAATGAATGCATTAGCCGAGTTGCGTCGGATTTTGATTAATCAGAGTTACGGTTGTGATCAAGCACGATCACTGCAGAAATCGTGAGTCGGAAGAGATCGTTTGTTCATAAAGAGTACGTTGCGATGGAAGTAACTTGATTTCTGGGTGGTATATGGCATACCACCAATGCAATGAATGGCTCAATTCCGAGTGGTATATGTAATACCATTTGTGCGATGAATTGCATCGATGTTTTGTGAGAATTGCGGAAGGTTTGTCCGCAACGGACGGGATAGCACCGAGACTCGATTGAGAATTTGTATAACGGTATGTTGATGCAAGTGTTCTTCGATGTTCGGTTGGAACGATAAGGCGGGGCTTGTAACATTGAATGATACGTCGATTGAAAATTTTATGTGTCGGTCGAATGACGGGAACTAGCAAAATGATTATGCCTTGAGGCAACAATCGGATCGACGGGATAGGAAACTCGAAACGTTGAAATCGAACCGCACGACTTGCGATCCCGATTGAAATGTTGGGCGAGATGAATCGAATCGCACGATTTGCGATCTCGATAGAAATGTTGGGCGAGACGAATCGAATCGCATGACTTACGATTTCGATAGAAATGTTGGGTGAGACGAAATATAATCGGATCGCACGATGTGAGACTTCGGTAAGAAAGTTGGTTGATGCGAGTAATCGTGCCTAAGAAATAGTTGGTTACGTTGCGGCGGAACTCATTCGAGTATGACTGAAAAACATGCGAAACTTAGAGGGCGAGATCGTATGACTTGAGGGTTCGATGTTGTATAATCGGTAACTCAGTTACGCGATCGAAGTTATAGCGTGATGCGACAAATCGAAGAATGAGTCGATGCGTATGGAAAAGTTCGTTGCGAACTTGGATGTATGCGATGCGAGTTAAGTTGACGTTGAAACGGATTCAAAGTTGACCCTTACGTTATCGAAATGGATACGGCGTATCGAGATCGATACGTAAGGAAATGTAAACGACGTGAGAATACAAAATAGAGTGTGCCTCGCGCTATGAAATTTTGTAAGTAACGATACGAGAATGAAACGAACTGGTTGATCATGAACTTTGTGATTGATCAAAGACGCGACTATAAGTCATCGACGATTTCTCGATGCGTATAGCATCTCGTGTGTCGACCGCAAAATAAGATAGACTCGAATTCGATACGAGTAGGTGTTTCGTAAATTACGGAATCATTGACGATAGTGCATGACTTTACTCGGAGGATAGTTGCGCATCAGTTGTGCCGATAGAAATGGTTATGTACGGATTTGATAGTCGTATAGAAATGGTTATGTCGGAACGTGATTTGGCTCCGAAATAAGATATAGCATGGTTCGTAGTAAACTGTCCTTCGGTGATGATCCACAATTATCGAGTGTAGCTTCAGGGCAGCTGACCCTAGAAGACTTGACCGTCAAATCAAATTGAATACTATAGACCGTAAGATGACCCATGCGATATCGCATATGAGATTGCACCGGTAACAAATATAACACGGTGCATGTTGACGATAAGTCTAGGCGATCGAGAATTGTTGAAACAACTTTCGATTGAGAATGATGTAGTTAGATTTGAGTATTCGTCGGATGAATATTTGAATGGTTATGTTGGTCGACGATCAAACTAGAAATTCACCAACGAACTTGGTGATTTGGATAGGCGATTGCGAGAATCGTGCTATACACGAGAGGGAACGATAAGGGAATGACTTCCGAGTTATGTCGTTAGATTCGGATTCACCTTGCAATTGAGCTTGTGTGAAATGAACTTATGTTCGATGTTGCGAGACGGATAAGTCGGGAATTTGGCTAGTGAATTTCCTACTCGATAGGAATCGAACGTAAGGCGTATCGTAAGGACCTTCGTGTAAAAGGCGATCGTTGTCTTGAGCACGATCGCCTCGATATAAACTGTCATGTCGGATAGATTGTGGCCTTTGTGCAATATCAATTTAAACTTGCGTCGGAAGGATTGAGCACGGTGTCTAGGTAAGTCACCTAGCGGACGTAGTCATGAATGTTGATGCTTTGTAAGTCAACAAAAGAGAATCATGTCGAGATAGGATACGAAGTGAAATATCCAAAATCGTTAGATAGTGACGTCGAATGCAAGGCGTTGCGGAGACTCGTTATGATCCGATGCGCGATGGCTTGACGCGACGCGTAGAATTGATAGTCCCGATGAAAAATATACAAGTGAGAAATGCAATTTTTGAATCGCATCGTGTGCCTTAACTTTTGTTGAAGGATCGCGTATGTATCAATGTTCATGTGCGCTAGAATTGTGAGAACAAGTAATAGAGCCAAGTCCGATCGAGAGTACAAAATAGCAAGTAATTGAAAATGAGAAGTTACATGTTTGTGTTGTTCCGATATCTTACAACTGAACTTGGCTGAAATGCATATATTGGTGGGACGCCTAAAATATGTTTATGATTCCAAACTAAGTTGTACGATCCAAACGATAGTGAGACGAGATCGTGGAGCGATCTAATAAAACCCTTAGAAATTTAGTATTGGTATCGGTTCAGGACGAACCTTGTTTTGAGTGGTATATTATGTAATGCTCCGCTCCGCACGGTGCATTATGCTGAGTCGTTGACTCGAAGAGTTGCGTTGACCCGATTACGTATCGATACGAATCGATACAAAGTGTTAAGTTGTCCTGAGCAATGCATCGAAGTAAGTCGATGCGAAGAGTTGCCTTATCCCAAAGAATGCATCGAGTGAATCGATGCGAAGCGTCGCGTTGCCTCGAAGGATAAGTGCGTTGAGACGGCTCGAAGATTCTAAGAAATCGAATCGACCAAGACGCAAGTCCAAATCGATGCAAGTAAGAATTTTAGTTGGTTTCATGTATAGGCTATACGTTTACGCTGAAATATTAGAGGTCGATCTTTCGCCTTATTCAGTAAGGGGTCCGCGAAAGCAAATCGTCGCCTTGCGACAGACGGAAGCATTGGCATGCTAAGGCAAATCGGACATATAACTCAATGAAGTACGAAGTGCTCGAATGGCTAAGTCAGGAGAGTTGCCCGTGCGATGAAGTTATGAAATCGAGCCGCAACGGCTCGGCGAAACGATAAGGCATATCGATTCAAGGTGGGGGGACATTAACTCTCTTTCCTACTCCGTCATGCTTAAGTAAAATATATATCATTAAATGCTGAGTTAACCTATCAATGCCACGGACGTGGCTCGATAAAGAGATAAACGTAGTGCGTGTCGAACACTAGATAGAACAATTGAAATGAATCGTATGGCAAACGTACGAGTCGCTATGGAACATTGGATATCGCAAAGACGAGCGCCTCGGTGCGCAAGCCGTAAGAACATGGGATAACTGTACTCGGCGAGTGCCTTAGTGCACGAACCATACCGTGCCTTCGTGTACGAGTTAGAACGGCTAGAATATTGAACGATAATAGGCGAGCGCCCTAGCACGTAAGCCACGAACATTGTATACTAAAGCATGAAAATACGGCTTCGACGCGTGCAACAAGTGCACGACACGAAGGATAGATGATAAATGTGTCAAACCGGGCTTACGTGTACGAGATAATAAAAGATAGCTTTGTTGCGAAAGAATACAGTTGTGGCATGAATGTGACAGAACTGTCGGATATGACATAATGCCTCGAAAGGTGTTCAGGACCTTCGGGTCGTTCGGTTGACGAGCATTGAGTTGAGGCATGATGCCATTGAACATTGAAATGAAGTATGAAACGTAAGAACATAGAAAGTTAACGGAAGAAATACGAGATGATAATGCGGTATGGTGCCTTCGAAATGTTCGTGACCTTCGGGCGTTCGATGAGAACATTTGGGCGTTGTACCAATTGAAATAGAGATAAGCGAACTTGTTTGGTTGTATGGAAATAAGATGCGTTGCATGGTCAAATGGACTTAAAGATATAAAAGCCCGTGCATGGATATTCCCTCGAACGTGACGCGCCAGGGCGTTGGGACCGTTCGGCCTAGGAGGGATTCGTTTTTGGTATTGTTGGTGCAATTCATTTAGATGGGTAACGATCGTCTGGTGAATGTGATAAGCCACTTGCTGCAATTATTTCGATGGACTCTGATGTTGGTTAGCAACCGCACAGAGTTAACATCGTCTTATGTTTCGATTTTGATAAATATAAGTCCATTCTAGCCCAAAAAGCTAGAGACCTTCATATAGTTAAGGGCGACGGGTTTGGAAGTACAAGGTATACGTATATCCTGCACGGATGGATCCGAATAGAGGGCACTTATAACATGACAGGGAAAACGGATAGGCGTATTCACCTTACGTCGGTGCAAGGACGGGTGCGTCGATATTGCTAAGTTGCGCCACGAATCAAACACGAGATTGCTTGCTTGTTTACTTACGCGAATTGAATAACATGTTTGCCATGCTTTACAGTCTTCGAATATGCCATGAACTCATCCTAAGGAGAACATAGAAAGAGAACTAAATTGTATGTTTGCATGAATCAATACTATACTAAATGTCGGTTTGTTAAGTAGGTTTTTGATCAGTACAGCGAGGACGAAAGTACTAATCCCCCACTAATTTGCTAGCAGGTTCAGGGATTGGTCTGCCCGCGGCGGAGCTTCGCTTGAACGCGTTGAGGATTGGAAATGCCGAAGCGTATTGAAGCGTGCGATCGCATTGACGCTCGAATATGCAACAGGATTGATGCGGCCGAGATATAGAAGGCATGATGTATGGAATGGCGAAATCCTTTATGGATAAGAGAGAACTTGAGTGTTGTAGCCAATCTGGCAAATTTTGTTGGGTTATCGAAAGCCTTTGTAATCTGATTTTGAATATCAATAAAGAGAATCGTTTCGTATACTCTGTTTTCCTTTCGTTGTTAATGTTCAACTCAAAGGTAACCGTTTGAGAACTTGTCATCTTGTCTTGCACGAGCGCAACTCCAAGCTCGTGCGGCATCACGCCTCCTGCGAGGACGATGATTTGGGTGATTCCGGGTCGGGGCATGACAACTTGCCTCTGCCAGCCTTTGGTGCAGCTCAGGGAGCAGTTGCTCCCTCGGGCACACCGCTGGGTGCCCCTCTTTTGGGGTCGGGCGCCAGTTCTGTGGGCCCCTCTGCCGCTCCCGGCTGTTGGGATTGGGGCGCAGGTTGGAGGGCCTCAGCGGGCCATTACGACGGGTCCTCGTCTGCTAAGGGCGTACCTCTTGGCGCGGCCTCTCCTTTGGCGGTCCCTATGGGCGCAGCCAGATTTGACTTGGGCTCGTTTGCGCCCGGCGGGTCACAGTGGGGCACCACCTGTGATTGTCCCCATTTCTGCCTTCCTCATGCGCTTTCTCTTTCAGCACCGGCTTTGGTAGGCCCTATGGGCGCCATCCTCCCCCACCATTCCTTTCCTTCTCTTGCACATCATGCGGTGGGACCATCGGGCGCTATCCCCTCCCCCATTCCCTTTCATCCTTTCGTGCCTCCAGTTGTGGCCCCGTTAGGCGCTGGCTTCTCTTCCCTCCTATCGGTTGCGTTGGGGGTGGGCGCAACCCAGCCACTCCATTCCTCTTCTCCTTCTGCGCCTCCTTCAGTAGGCCCTCCTCCTCCCGTACCCTTTGTTGCGGTCCCGTTGGGTGCTCCCCACCCCTCCCCTTCCCTCCCTCCGTGTGAGACTCGTCTCACAGTATCGGTATTTATATACGGATACGTATTTTGTAGTGTATTTCGTATTTTCTTGGTTATCAAAATACTTTAAAAAAAATTCAAATTATAGATTTTCTCCTTGGCCGACATACCGACGGTGTGCCGGTGTATACCGACGGCATACCTCCCGGGGCAGATTTCCACATTTCAGATATTTTCGATTTCAGATATTTTCGTGAATAGTGTTTCTGATATTTTCATGAATAGTATTTTGGATATTTTGATGAATTGTATTAAGATATTTTCATGAATAGTATCGATGCATCCTATTATCCATTGGATAATTGGTTTTCTTTCAATGGCTAGGATTGATATAGATTTTGACATGGATCACGATCCAACGGTCACGATTAATTCATCCCTCCTATATATATCCATTGAGTTTCTCTTTCCTCTTTTTTCTTTCCTTCTCCATTTTCTCTTCACTTCTTCTCTCTTTCTCAAGCTTAGGAAGGCTTGGCCTTGAGGCCTAGATTGTGGTTTCGGAACCCCTCTTGGTGGTGGAGTAGAAGATTAGGCTTGGAACTTAACCCTAGGCAAGTACATCTTGCTCAAAAGTAACATGACCATGCTATAATTTTGTTTTCCATAGAAATTGAAGTTTTATTGTTCTATAATATGCTCCTCTAAATTGTTAACATGTTTAATATATAGCACTTTTGGTTTTGATCGACAATATTGCGTAGATCTGAGTTTCTAGATATAATTTTCGAGTATTTTGAGGTATTGATCTATCAAATATTTTAATTTGTGAAAAATAATACTTCCATGTTGTTGGAAATTCAATTTTATGCAATTTTGACTTTTGAAAATCCGAATTTTGATTTAAAATGAAGTTTTTATGACCGAAACAAGTTTTGGCAAAAATCTGAATTTTGTTGCTGTTTGGAAAACCAGTATACCGACGGTATGCCGAAGTATACCGATGGTATGCCGATTTTTGCACCAGAAACTTTCTGTCTTTAGGCCAGAATACCGTCGGTATGCCGTCGTATACCGCTGATATGCCGTTTTAGGCTGTTTTTGTCCGTTTTTGCCCTTTTTGACCATTTTTGATATTTTCTCGATCGTAATGGACTCTTAACATGATTAGATGAACTTGTATAGTTAGAAAATGATTTTACATCCTATATACACTTGACACTAATATATTTTCATAAATTGTTTTATGTCATGTGCTTATCTTTATTAATTTCTTCCCAAATGCCATGATATGTTTTTCTATTGATTTCTTCTTACATGCCATGATATGCATTGCCGTGTCTTTTCCAATTTTATGTCAAGTACATTTATTGTCTAGTTGTACATTGATTGATAGTAGCCTGTCATGGCGTACTCATGATTTTCTTACATGTCCAGATTCTTGATAGTGGCTCGTAGTAGCGCACTCATGACTTGATTTTCTTATTGATTTCTAGACCCGAGATATGAGTACATGTTCTTTCTTGACACCGTGGATATAGCTTGTTGAATGTTAATCTATTGCATCTTGGCAATGGACAATCGAGTGTGAGTAGTGTTCCGTGTATCATGTAATGTTAGTACGGGAATGTTCGTAAGTGATAACTTACGATTTACTCGTACATAGCACACATCATCTTAGAAAATTCTTGAGTGTCCACGACTTGAGAATTTGACATGAATATGATAAGGTAAATGACTAGTAAATTCAAGTAGATCATTGTAAGAGAAAATTCATACTACCAACCCCGAGCTCCAAGGGCCCCATGAGGCATGGCTCAACCCTGCTAGGCAAGGGCTCCATGACCTACCAAGTTAGCGCGTATTGATACACGATCGAGTCACATGTCATACCGGGTTGCGGCACAGTCAGTTATATGTTTTCTTTTACAAGTATATGATATGGTTGTTCATGTTACAAGTCAACACACGTTTCATCTGCCAGCAGTCTTGTTGGGCAATAGATGTACTACTCGTACCCCTGTACATCCGGGTATCTGCAGTCAGGTAGTTGCAAAAATTCTCAACTTGCATACTAGTAATTAGGATTGTGATAACCCTAGCTAGTTAATGATAGCAACCCGTAGGTAATGATTGGCCGTGCACATTTGGTTGTACGTTACTTTATATACTCTTATGTCGATGAGTGGCCAGAGGCTAAGTTCTGCTAGGGAAAAGATCTGCAACCCTGGTCCTTATTTGGTTTATGGGTTGTGGCTCCTATTTCTAATAGTTCCTAAGTCCCTTGTTGCTCATTGGCTTATTGTTCTCTATTGCTATATGGTTCAGTATTTCCATTCAGTCATTTATATTCTCGAGATACGTGCATTGGTACCGCACTAGTCTTGACCCATATTTATTTATTTCTGTCATTATGTTGTTGTGTTGTTGTTGGGCTTTGTCTTTCACCTCGAGTCTTCCTTATGGTACTTGCTATTTGGGGTCTGACCCTACTGGTTTTGCATGGCCAGGTTCCATAGTTGATCACGAGGATCTACCGTCTTCTCCTCCGGATGGTTCGCACTCAGAGGACCGATATGGATTAGCGAGTGGGTTACCTTTATTTTCCACTTTATCTTATATTTTTATTTTGTGGTATATTAGCCAAGGACATATGTTAGTCCTTGTTTCTGGGTTTTGTTCCCTCCGTCTTAGTACGGCATGGATGTATATTCTGGACAGCTGCTAGTTGTACATTTACGTACCTTTTGTATAGTCAGTTGATATATCCTTTATTATGTCAGCTCTCATGATTATGTATGTACTTGTGTTTTGGGATGCCTTACCCATCTCATATATGATTTAACCTTTATTGCTTCTTATGTTAGATTTGTTCGACCATAGGAGTCGTCAGTGGCATGCTAGAGTCCACCCACTTGTCTTCTAGACAGCTTTGACAATATCTCGGGATATTGGAGTACTCTGATATACGTAGCTGGCTTTGTTTCGCCCACGATCTCCAGTATTCTGGTTTTGGGGTTTGATAGGGTTTTTTGGTGGCCTATGCAGGTCTGTCTTCAGACTTGTGGGGGATTCATCTTGTTAGAATCTCAATCCTATATTTGTCTTCTTTTGATCTCCTCTTGCTGATAGAATTATCTCGTTTTTTTTAAGCTGTGAACATGCTTGATATGTCTTTGCTCTATTCCTGTCCCTTTTGATATCACGTGTCCTTATCATTCAGGGACACCCAACCTTCTTATCTATTTCTTTCGAGGATTTTATTGCTCTGCCTTCTTCCTTGGTTCAGGCAGTATGTCAGCATCAGATCCCGCCTCCACAGAGTCAGGTACCAGTGCCATCTCAGTATCTGGTGGCAGCTCAGTTCATTTTACTCCAGTCAGTTCAGCTAATAAATTTAGCCCGATCCCATGTTCAACACCTCCTTCCGACGCAGTCTCAGCAGATTTAATGTCAGCATCCGGCACAGTTTGCCCAGGTCCAGTAAGTCAGATAAAATCAGCAGCAGGTAAGAGCAGCAGTCCTGATGCATAGACAGAGAGAGTTTGTTATCATTGAGCAGATGTTGGCTGAGCACAGCTAGATTGTTAGTAAGCTTCTGAGGTGTTCCTTCAGTCATTCTTATTCTTGGGTTCCGTTGACGGCCTTGTATTCCATTCATACCCAAAATACGATGGTCGACTTGACATATTCGGCGAGTGAACGCGAGTTTCTCGTACCACTCATCTGCCTCTGTATCTCGTGATACACGATATCTATCATGTATCTCGACTACGTAGGTGCGTCCTGGATTAGAGTCATGTCTTCGACTGAGTCGTTGGTACCGACTTACTTCGAAACTTGACCCTTGTCCACTTTGTGAGTCAGCGTAGGCAAGTGAGGACGAATCCCTACTCAACTGACTCAGGGGAATATTATTCCATATGCCTCCTTTTATTGTATTATATATGTATGTATTTATTATTTTCTGCATTTATTTAAATTCTGTATCTCAAATATCACTTGTACACGAAATGTTTTCTTTTGATGTGTTATGATTTTACATTGTTTTAGCATGTGTAATTTTTGCTCGACTGGCTTTAGAAAATTCCGAGGACGAAATTTTTCTAAGTTGTGGAGAGTTGTGAGACTCGTCTCACAGTATCGGTATTTATATACGGATACGTATTTTGTAGTGTATTTTATATTTTCTTGGTTTTCGGAATGCTTTAAAAAATTTCCAAATTATAGATTTTCTCCTTGGCCGGCATACCGACGGTGTACCGGTGTATACCGACGGTATACCGCCCGGGACAGATTTTCATATTTCAGATATTTTCGATTTCAGATATTTTCGTGAATAGTATTTCTGATATTTTCATGAATAGTATTTTGGATATTTTGATGAATAGTATTTAGATATTTTTGTGAATAGTGTCGATGCATCCTATTATCTATTGGATAATTGGTTTTCTTTCAATGGCTAGGATTGATCTAGATTTTAACATTGATCACGATCCAACGGTCACGATTAATTCATCCCTCCTATATATATCCATTGAGTTTCTCTCTCATCTCTTTTCTTTCCTTCTCTATTTTCTCTTCACTCTCTTCCCTCTTCCTCAAGCTTAGGAAGGCTTGGCCTTGAGGCCTAGAGTGTGGTTTCGGAATCCCTCTTGGTGGTGGAGTAGAAGATTAGGCTTGGAACTTAACCCTAGGTAAGTACATATTGCTCAAAAGTGACATGACCATGCTGTAATTTTGTTTTCCATAGAAATTAAAGTTTTATTGTTCTATAATATGCTCCTCTAAATTGTTAACATGTTTAATATATAGCACTTTTGGTTTTGATCGACAATATTGCGTAGATCTGAGTTTCTAGATATGATTTTTGAGTATTTTAAGATATTGATCCATCAAATATTTTAATTTGTGAAAACTAATACTTCCATGTTGTTGGAAATTCAATTTTATGCAATTTTGACTTTTGAAAATCCGAATTTCGATTTAAAATGAAGTTTTTATGGCCGAAACAAGTTTTGGCAAAAATCTGGATTTTGTTGCTGTTTGAAAAACCGGTATACTGACGGTATGCCGATTTTTGCACCAGAAACTTTCTATCTTTCGGCCGAAATACCGCCGGTATGCCGCCGTATACCACCGATATGCCGTTTTCGGCTGTTTTTGTCCGTTTTTTGCCCGTTTTTGACCGTTTTTTATATTTTCTCGATCGTAATGGACTCTTAACATGATTAGATGACCTTATATAGTTAGAAAATAATTGTACACCCTATATACACTTGACACTAATATATTTTTATGAATTGTTTTATGTCATGTACTTATCTTTATTAATTTCTTTCCAAATGCCATGATATGTTTTCCTATTGATTTCTTCTTACATGCCATGATATGTATTGCCTTGTCCTTTCCAATTTTATGTCAAGTATATTTATTATCTAGCTGTACATTGATTGATAGTAGCCTGTCATGGCGTACTTATGATTTTTGTACATGTCCAGATTCTTGATAGTGGCTCGTAGTAGCGCACTCATGACTTGATTTTCTTATTGATTTCTAGACCCGAGATATAAGTACATGTTCTTTCTTGACACCGTGGATATAGCTTGTTGAATGTTAATCTATTACATCTTGGCACTGGACAATCGAGTGTGAGTATTGTTCCGTGTATCACGTGATGTTAGTACGGGAATGTTCATAAGTGATAACTTACGATTTACTCGTACATAGCACACGTCATCTTAGGAAATTCTTGAGTGTCCACGACTTGAGAATTTGACATAAATATGATAAGGTAAATGACTAGTAAATTCAAGTAGATCATTGTAGGAGAAAATTCGTACTACCAACCCCGAGCTCCAAGGGCCCCATGAGGCGTGGCTCAACCCTGCTAGGCAAGGGCTCCATGACCTACCAAGTTTGTGCGTATTGATACACGATCGAGTCACATGTCATGCCGGATTACGGCACAGTCAGTTATATGTTTTCTTTTACAAGTATATGATATGGTTGTTCATGTTACAAGTCAAGACACGTTTCATCTGCCAGCAGTCTTGTTAGACAATAGAAGTACTACTCGTACCCCTGGACATCCGGGTATCTGCAGTCAGGTAGTTGCGAAAATTCTCAACTTGCATACTAGTAATTAGGATTGTGATAACCCTAGCTAGTTAATGATAGCAACCCGTAGGTAATGATTGGCCATGCACTTTTGGTTGTACGTTACTTTATATACTCTTATGTCGATGAGTGGCCAGAGGCTAAGTTCTGCTAGGGAAAAGATCTGCAACCCTGGTCCTTGTTTGGTTTAAGGGTTGCGGCTCCGATTTCTAATAGTTCCTAAGTCCCTTGTTGCTCATTGGCTTATTGTTCTCTATTGCTATATGGTTCAGTATTTTCATTCAGTCATTTATATTCTCAAGATACGTGCATTGGTACTGCACTAGTCTTGACCCATATTTATTTATTTCTGCCATTATGTTGTTGTGTTGTTGTTGGGCTTTGTCGTTCGCCTCGAGCCTTTCTTGTGGTACTTGCTATTTGGGGTCTGACCCTACTGGTTTTGCATGGCCAGGTTCCATAGTTGATCATGAGGATCTACCGTCTTCTCCTCCGGATGGTTCGCACTCAGAGGACCGATATGGATTAGCGAGTGGGTTACCTTTATTTTCTACTTTATCTTGCACTTTATTTTGTGGTGTATTAGCCAAGGACATATGTTAGTCCTTGTTTCTGGATTTTGTTCCCTCCGTCTTAGTACGGCGTGGATGTATATTCTGGACAGCTGCTAGTTGTACATTTACGTATCTTTTGTATAGTCAGTTGATATATCCTTTATTATGTCAGCTCTCATGATTATGTACGTACTTGTGTTTGGGACGCCTTACCCATCTCATATATGATTTAATCTTTATTGCTTCTTATCACTACACCATAATAGACGATTCCTCATGGTTATTACCGTGACAAATATTTTTCCTTACGGTAATAACCGTTACGGCTTGGGCGTGGTTAAAAATTTGTAACGGTAATAACCGTTACGAATTATATTTTTTGTAACGGTAATAACCGTGAGGAAAATACAATTCGTCACAGTAATTACTGTTAGAGATTTAACATTTGTCACGGTTATTAATGTTACAAAATATTTTTTGGTCACTATTATTATTGTGACTACAATGTATTTTTTTGGTCACTAATGTACCCTAATTGTAATGGTTATAACCGATGCAAATACATTTAAAAAATACTATTCCCGTACTAGTCAGAACAGAAATAGTACCTACAGCAACAACAATTAGAATTTTGAATTAACATTAGATCACTAATAAAATATAAAGAAGAGTTCTATTCCAGTACAATAATTCAATTTAGAACTAAGCACGCCTCAACAGACTAAAAAATTATGAGGTATGGCCAATTTCTGGCTTGTAACTCTACAACAGAAGTAATCTAAATGACTAAAGACCATAATCTCCAGAATTTGGGACAAAATTCTTTTTGGGATTACTCCGGTATCGACCATACATGTTACAACTACTTCCAAGAGCTAAAGGATCTTCGACCTGCTCCAAACCCCTTCCCCTATGTACACTCCTGGGAGGGTGAGTCAGCGAAGAAGAATCCTTGACTAACCCCTTCTTTTCTGAAAAGAATCTTGTCAGCGGCCTAGAAGTGGAGAACTTTGTACAAAATTTGGGTTGTTCGGATACTCTGAAATATAGAATAGAGGGGCAAATATAGAGGAAATTGGATCGAGGCCAGCAGTTTCCCGATGATCAACAGTGCTGAATGAATCTCTTATGCTTCCTGTCGTGAAAGATGATTCATCTGAGCTAGTGAAGAGAGACCAATCACATGATGTCGCATCAGAGACGTCTGTGCTCAGTGAATCGAAAAATGTTTCTTCTCTTGGGAGGATGCTGCTGCTGTTGCTGCCCCTGGAACTATTTTCCCCACTAATTTTCTGGGGATCATGTCTTGAAATATTCTGGCCTTTTGAAGTAGACAACTTAGCTGATGCTTTTTCGATATAAGCTCTTGGAGGTCATGGAAAGGACCTGAATGAAATCTAGTGGTTAAAATTGAACTAAAAGGGTTAAGAAATCAAAATGGTAGTAAGAATATACATACCTTGAATAGAAGAGCATATAATCACCTTCTAATATTACCTCATTTAAGGACACAGCCAGCACCTGTTATAAGACGAAAAAGATGATGACGGAGCTGGAGTTAAATATATGGATTAAGAAACTTGTTTGCATTCCCAGATCAAACAATGGCCAAATTTTAATAGTTATGTAAACATATATTACTACTATAACTTATAAAAGTGAACCATAAATTAGAAAATAACCTACTGCCAATGTTAAGGGAACTACAAAACTTGTTAAGGGGCATCACAATTTCTGCAGTCCTATAGACTGAGAAGTCTCTCTTTAGGACTGCAGAAATTTTGGCAGTTCTAAGCACAGCAATGACTGTCAAAATTTCTGCAATCCTTACTATGCACAGGACTGCAAAAATGGTGATAGCCCTTAACAACAAATGTAGTTCCCTTAGCATTGGCCTAAACTACATGCACAAGGTTTATAGAAAACCTGGCCAGTCAGCTAAAGACCCAAGGAATTAGGAAATTAGTGCGCCACCATGACAAATACACACCACAATTTGAATCATAGAGTTTCGGTAAAATCATATTCAAATTGACTAAATCAGAGATACGGATAAAAAATATATAGCAAAATATTCAAAACGTATTACCATCCAAGCCTTCACCCATCAAAATGCTCAATAACACATGCGATATAAAAATTAAACATGTGTCTCAAGAATGGGAAATTGAGATATTAAACATCAAGATGAAATGGCAATACCTCAGAGTCGTCAACTTTGAACCAACTTCCTTGCGCATCTTTAACATATGAAATATAATGTCCAGAGAATGATGCATTCAAGGTACCCACATGTACAACAACTCTATACAACATGTACAGTGGAGGGCTGTCTGCAACATCGATCACAAATGGAATCATGTCTATAGCATTTCAGGAAAAGTAACACATTTATTAATTTTTCCCATATTTCCCTGTCTGATTAAGAAGACAGTCAAATGAACAAATTACACATAAGTAGAAGGAACTAAATAATTGGTATGTAAATAAATTACTAAGAGATTGCTTACCATTATTGAAGCCGGCATTTGTATACATTGAACAGTCAAGAAGCTGAACATAACAATTTTGTGCAATTCAATGTCTGTTATTTATATCAAATACAAATATTTATTAAAGTTCACCTCCAAAGGGTCTTCCACCACCAAAGAAGGATTGGAAGATATCAAAAGGATCGTGGCCACCGCTGCCACCTCCCATTCATTCCTTGAGTGCATCTTCATCGTACTGATCGTATATCTCATGCTTTTCAGAATCAATCAATACATCATAAGCCTGGGCCAACTCCTTGAACCGCACAAAGAAACAAATATCAATATTAATATATGATTATATATTACCTAAGAAATAGGGATCATATATGCAGAAGCAACTGACATCAGGAATATAAACACATGGGAACTCCAAAACAATCTAAAGAGAAGATAGAAATAAATAATAACATTGAAGAAGAAATTAAAGATATATCTACTATTAATTGTCTTCTTTCTATAGAAATGTAGTAAAAAAAATACTCATTCTACAGGTTCAGGAACCTATCAAAAGTTCCTCTCCAACACAAAATGGTTTAGAAACAAATGCATATCATATTGAATAATACAGTAAATTCAACTAAGGACTCTTGCCAAAAAAAATGTTTGACCAGAAGTACAAGACAACATTAACTTCTATATCCAACAAATATGGTTTAAAGGTCAGGAGCAAATTCAATTTATACCATAACATTCAATCTCGTACACTTGTTTTTTCAAAACTAAACCAAGTTGCCAAAACCATAGTATCATCACAAAAGGTATTCTTGAAGTAGCTGTACATAATATGAAACACGCAAATCTATAAATTTTGGTGGAGCTACAATTTCTAAATATCGAGGAGAAAGCACTTAGTTACATATGTCATGACATCAAGCGAATAAAAATAGCTATAACCATCAACCTTCCTTCAAATAAACAAACTTATGTCCAATTTCAAGATGATTACTCAACACATTTAAGCAATCACAGTAACTTGATGTGCCCAGGATAATTGAGAAATCAAAATTAATAGCCTCAACAATTCAGCCCACCTGGAGCAGAAAAAAGTACGGTTCTAAATGAACAACTTGTCTGCTTCATGAACGAAATAGCTAAACCTCAGAAGTATACAAAATGCAAAACATGATAAGCATATCATGACATAAATCCGCACTGATCTTTTAAACATCAATTTCTTGTATGTGACTAGGCAAAGGACCAAAAAGAACAAAATTCCTAAAACCAAAAATCTGTGATTCATGTCCAATCCCAAGTAAACAATCACATATCAGGATCTGTTCCAGGAAAATAATATCGATAGCCTTACCACAGATTAAAAGGATTTTGAGACCACCTCCTTGACAACATCCAATTTTGTACCCACAGCTTCCCCTATATTACAGATTGGTATATCGTCATAAATACTATGAGAAACAAATACTTCAAAAAATAAGAACAAAATGAATCCAGAGAAATGCTTGACTGGTTTAGATCTTGTGACACAGCACTTTCTTAGCAACACATATTTGAAATTTAGCAAACTTTCTGGAGATTCAGAAATGAAAATTTATTCGAAATTTATGTTTCAATCGCTATCTTAACTATTATATCCAAGTTAAATCAACATTATAAGTTTCCCATGTTTCCTTACTATTTAAAGAGAAAATCCAAAACTGTTGGTGACCGTATGAACCAAAATAGTATTAGGTACTCAATAGTTAAGCAAGTAAAAAAAACAAAAGACCCGCGGACTTCAAGACACCACCGGAGTTCTGATCCACAAAATCAGAAGAAGAAAAATCGCCCAGGTGATTTTGGTGAGGAGTTGTGTTGTACAATACATGGTCAAGTCGTAATCAGCGTCTCAGAGGACTTGGCTCATCTATGTAGATTATTTGGATTGTATCTTATTTACATGTAACATAAATAGAAAGCCTAGTTTCCCTTCTTCCTCTTTCCCTCTTCCTTTTTCCCTCTTCCTCCAACTACCATTTTTGTGGTTTGAATCTCTACAGCAAGTAAACTAATTGGCATGGAAAATATTAGTAACACTACCACTAAGAATGTAATCACCCAATTGGGTTGCGAGGAAGTACTTGGCTCGTCTCATGAAAGCCTTCTCTTCTTTCATCCTCTCCCCTTTGGGCTTGGTTTCGGTTTCGAACCTGCAGAGACACATATCAAGAATGATTATCAAAATGCTAATAACTAAGATTAGTATGTGAAACAAACAAATCAACCAAATAAAAGAAACAAGTATAGTGCCAAAAGTGCCTTCAAATTAGTTGAAGGCTAAAAGAGGACAACAACTATAAAACAAAGGAAAATTACATGAGTCTATATGGAACAACTGATGGAGGTGTTCTTGCACGAACCAACCAGAAGAAACTGATAAGTGACATGAGTAAGGGTTTGAAGTCTAGGGCAGGCCAAATTAATGGCTGATATTGAGTGGGGATTTTGCCTAAAACTAAATAGCATCCTGCACCCCACAAGAGCAATACAAGGATCACACTAATTCATGACATCATAATTTGGGTGTTGGCTACTAAAAGTTTGGTTATTTCATGGTATTGGCATGGCTTAGGAAAGGCAGAGCATCCAATGCACCATTATTTCATCATGCTACTAAAGTAGAGATCGGAGAAAGCTCATCGTTGAAGCCATAAGAATCTCTGTAATGCATCCTAAATTTTATTTCTTCCTGGGGGATTCAACCTGAAATACACATCAAACTACAAATCCTTGACAAGAAAAAACTGATAGTCTTTCGGAACTATATAATCCAGTAGATGGCATGTGGCCATTGAATGTCTCAAATTATTCATAACTTACTGTAGTAATAAACTTTAATACAATTGATACAAGTTCGGTTTCTCGGGCTACTTTGGGAGAAATTTTTAATGTCTAAACAAACAATGACGACAACAAAGCCTTAATTGATTCTAACTCTCTAAATAACATGCGGGTCAAAAGGATGCCTTATCAGATTCGTGGATGAGAATAGCAAGAATGAGGAAGATACGAAGAGGAAGAGGCTGAAAAAATAAGGGTTTCGTCTTATTACTTCCTAATATTTTAAGAACAAAATGATATAGAGAACCATAGAGGAGAAATAAGTTAAGCTTAAGTGAAGGCATGCACAGATCTTCTCACAGCCGGGACTAAATTTCTTCTTTCTCAAGTGGTCATCTTACTCTCAACTAAATTCCTCATGTAGAAAATTTTAAATAAAATTCTCCACAATTAGTATATAGAGAACCAAACTTTACCACTAATATGATCAAGAAAACCAAAATAACACTATATATTAACTAATAAATTTCCCAATTTTTGAAGAAGATAAAGAAAGAAAGATTAATTTAGGGATCAGACCTGCCGGATCCATGGAAGCAGAAGGATGCGGATGTCGAACCTGTCGGATCCCTGGAGGCGGAAGGCTTGGAGGGCCTCCAGGTCGGAGTAGTCCTCTTCGATGCACTCATGTCCTCTTCCTCCTCCAGGGATCGACGCTCTGACTCGGAGAGCCAACGTGCATGGTGATGGCACAGGTGAGGGTGGTGGTAGCAGAGGCCTGGCTCAGGATGGCTTTCAGGTGAGGATGGTAGTAGGAGTGAGGAGAGAGTCCCCTAGCTCGGGAAGGTGAGAGCCCTTCTCGGGATGATTTTAGTTTGGTGACACTTCTCTATTAAAAGTGGGGGAAATAAAGGAGGGATTCTGAAATTAAAGGAGGGAGGCTGAAATTTTTGGTAACATTTTTTTTTTCATTTGTAACGGTTATTACCGTTACAAAAAATAAACTATATAAAAATATACAAAAGTGATTTTAGTAACGGTTATTTAATTACTGTCACGATAATTACTGTTACTAACTTGTAACGGTATTAACTGTTACAAATTAGAAAATAAAAGTGTTACAAATTGCTTGTTTTGGTGTAGTGTATGTTGATTGGATTGAGATAGGATTTGTTCGAGCATAGGAGTCGTCAGTGGCATGCTAGAGTCCACCCACTTGTCTTCTAGACAGCTTTGACCGTATCTTGGGGTATTAGAGTACTCTGATATACGTAGCTGGCTTTATTTCGCCCCCGATCTCCAGTATTCTGGTTCTGGGGCTTGACAGGGTTTTTTGGTGGCCCATGCAGGTCTGTCTTCAGACTTGTAGGGGATTCATCTTGTTAGAATCTCAATCCTATATTTGTCTTCTTTTGATCTCCTCTTGCTGATCGCATCATCTCGTTTTCCTTGAGCTGTGAACATGCTTGATATGTCTTTGTCTATTCTTGTCCCTTTTGATATCATGTGTCCTTATCATTCAGGGACACCCAACCTTCTTATCTATTTCTTTCGAGGATTTTATTGCTCCGTCTTCTTCCTTGGTTCAAGCAGTATGTTAGCATCAGATCCCGCCTCCACAGAGTCAGGTACCAGTACCATCTCAGCATCTAGGGGCAGCACAGTTTATTTCATTCCAGTCAGTTCAGCTAATAAAGTCAGCCCGATCCCATGTTCAACACCTCCTTCCGATGCAGTCTCAGCAAATTTAATGTCAGCATCCGGCACAGTTTGCCAAGGTCCAGTAAGTCAGATAAAATTAGCAGCAGGTAAGAGCAGCAGTCCTGATGCATAGACAGAGAGAGTTTGTTATCATTGAGCAGATGTTGACTGAGCGCAGCCAGATTGTTAGTAAGCTTCTGAGGTGTTTCTTCAGTCATTCTTATTCTTGGGTTCCGTTGACGGCTTTGTATTCCATTCATACCCAGAATATGATGGTCGACTTGACATATTCGGCGAGTGAACGCGAGTTTCTCATACCACTCATCTGCCTATGTATCTCGTGATACACGATATCTATCATGTATCTCGACTACGTAGGTGCGTCCTGGATTAGAGTCATGTCTTCGACTGAGTCGTTGGTACCGACTTACTTCGAAACTTGATCCTTGTCCACTTTGTGAATCAGCGTAGGCAAGTGAGGACGAATCCCTACTCAACTGACTCAAGGGTATATTATTCCATTTGCCTAAGTCATAGGCGTCGTCCACTCGAATGCTTGATAAAGCATGCACGATCCCACCATTTTGTCCCGACAATCGAATTAGCCTAAGTCATAGGCGTCTCCCGCATGAATGCTTGATAAAGCAATGCACGGTCCCGTTGTCCAAGGCTCGGCATAGCCTTCGCACGTCCCGTGAGTTAAGTCGTCTTGCACGGCTTGTGGCTTAAGTCTAGGCACCCGAAAACTTGGTTGTTCAAGTCGAACGCGTGCACGGCACGTTCCCTCGATTCGTAGCTCGGCGTAGCCTTTGCTCGTCGAGTCGTTGCCCGAATAAGTTAGACAAGAGTTGTGCTGGGCTATCGAAGCCATTTCTAGCACTGTCCCACTCTATCGGCGGTTGTCAAGTCGCATAGTCCCTCGAGAACTAGGCTCGTTGTATAAAGCATATGACTTGAACTATAGCGTCGCCAAGAGAATCAGGTCTGTCTAAGGCACGAGCCACGGTCGATTTAGTGAAAAATATGCCACGGACAAAGGAAGTCCGTGCGACTGGTTGTCGCCGAGATTGGTCCCGCTACTTAGGAGTCTCGATAAGCCTCGTTCACGCGAGATCGGTCTCGCTACTTGGGAGTCTCGCTATGTCTCGATAAGTCCCACACACGAGATCGGTCCCGCTACTTGGGAGTCTCGATAGGAAGTTGGAAAAGCATGGTCATGTTAAGGAAGCACTTGGTAGATCGAGTTGAGTATGCATGGTCATTGGACAACTTATCGACAAGGTGAAGTCTCTTCGAGTGATCGCTGGGGCACCGAGATCATGTCGGCCCGGGGGGAGCGAGGCGACTCAAGGTAGGATGCTGGATTACCGTATGGGAGATACTTGGCGCTTCCGGGGCTAGCTACCCATGGAGGGACAAGTCGATATCTCTGAGCCGAGTCTGAGATAGCTTGACATTGCTAGTGACCACTCATATAGATGGGTCGGCAGAATAGCGACAAAATCGTATGTATGCCTTTAGATTGAGTCTAGAACTTGAATACAGGACCAGTCGGTAACACCATGTCTGGGCCTAAGATTGGGCTGCAGCATAGGCACCGTGCTTGGCACGATACTTGGCGTCAGGATATTCATGGAATCGACATATGATTCACATGTCTTGTCTAAGTTGGTTCATGAGTCGAATAGGAAGGCCGCAAGGCGGTAGCATGGATAAGTCTTGATAAGTTGCGAGGCACGGCCTCAATCTTGATGCACGAATAAGTCTAAGCAAGGTCTAGAGGAACGATCTGCACGAGTCGTCCCCTTGACGTCGTTGGCACGAGAATGGTCTTGAGGCACTTGAGTTTAAGTAAAGGTCTTGGCACGGCCGAGTCCGCATAATTTGCTCCTCGGCAAAGCATTGTCCCGAATTTGTTGAAGTCACGAATAGAGTATGGCACGACCCTGTCATCCCGAGTCGAAGTTCGGTCAAGTAAATAAGCGATGAGGCACTGCCTCGATCGAAATACACGTTGGTATTATAGCACGACCACGTCGTGGTACGTCGGTTTGGTCAGGCGTCGTTATCTTAAAACTGATCCTAAGACAAGACTAACAAGACAATCAAAAAGGGATTTAAGCTGCACAAAGTAAATGAACGTGTCGGTTATGTATGGATGGGCGAGGAGCTCACTCTACCAGTACAGTTGAGTACTGATACTCATACAGCTTTTCATGTACAGGCACAGGTAGAAGCTTGTGGTGCGGAGCTCGCTTGGATGCATCGAGGCACGGAGTCCCTTGGCGAGTCTAAGCGTGCGGCCGCGTGAACTCAAGACTTATACGGGACATAATGTATGGACATCGCCTTCCGAAGCTTCCGCTGGCTCAAGCATTGTATCGAGAGATGAGAGAGAGCAGAGTGAATTGTAATGAGAG
The DNA here is from genome assembly GCA_029216955.1 of Iris pallida. Taxonomy (NCBI): domain Eukaryota; kingdom Viridiplantae; phylum Streptophyta; class Magnoliopsida; order Asparagales; family Iridaceae; genus Iris; species Iris pallida. The sequence continues at coordinate 9,675,855 of JANAVB010007798.1, read as the reverse complement.
AAAAGTGAGCAAGAGAGACTTGTAATCATGGCCTTGTGCCTATTGTAATCTGATTGTTCAATATCAATAAAGAACTCTTTTGAATAACTTGTGTTTGCCTTTAAATTTCTGCTGCATGTTTCAATATTTCTGCTTGGGACTTCTGTGCGACGACCCCTTCGCAGCCGCTGAAATCGACCGTTATGAAACTGCCTTGCATGAGCGAAATCTAGGCTCGTGCGGCATCACGCCTTAGCGAGGACGATCGTTCCTACGGGAGCGGGGCGTGACACAACCACATAATCTTCTGTACTCACTGCCATTTACGCGGTCACCTATCGAAGCACTGCCTCCATCTCCACCCGGAGCTAAGGAAGAAACCAGGGAAGTCATACCCCAACCCCAAAGGGAATCAGAACCAAAAATCTGAGCAACCTCCCCTGCTTCCTCTTCCGAATTTCCATACCAGATTCGATCCAGTGAAGGCAAATCCAGAAGAGGCAACTCAGCAGAAAAAGCAGTGCTCCCCTACCACCCACACAATCTTTCCCTATCCAACCAATTCAGCGCCCTCGTGTCAGAAGCCATCGGCTCCCCCCAAGAGTCGGCCTGCCAAGCTGACTTCGACCTGGCACACGGATCAGTCTCCGAGGACCTCGACGCCCCCTCTCCCTGAGAATGCAGAAGAGTCCTCCCTAGCACCTTAGAGTGTCACCGACCTGCAGTCTACGCTAGGCAACCCCACCGTTGACGCTCTGGCCATCTTAGGGCCAGAACAGGCCCTTATAGGTCTTCAGGTCCTCGCAGCAAGATTCCTTCTCCAAGCGGAAGGGGACCAGATTGCCATCTCTGACGACTCCTTCCGTATCCCATCGGAGAATCCCGACCTCGATTCAGCAGGAGAAATGGTCGTACCACCCGAATACCCCGAGGACTCCTCCCTCGGTACATCCCCTAAGAAGACGGAGATCTCACCCATCATCAACAAGAAAGCAGAAAAAAGGGATCGCTAAATCCTCGTCAATGCAAACCAGGTCCGCCGTGAAGCGGTCCAACCAACCCCTCCCAAAGCTCCATTAATGCTGAACATCCTCTCCTAGAATGTCCGCAGCCTGGCGAACAAACCTACGATGAGGAGAATCACCAGCCTCAAGAAAACCCACAAGATCGACATCTTGATCATCCTCGAACCCAAAATCCCACACAAGAGGCTCAAATCCATTCAACTGCAGCTAGACTTTCACTTGGCCATTGCCGGCAGGCACAACATTTGGATTCTCTGTTCCAAAGTCGTCAAAATTGGTGTCATCAAAGATTATAGTCAGGCTCTGTCGTGCTGGATGGAATACCCTTTGATCCCCAATCGCGCCATCCTTTCTGCGGTTCACGACAGTTGTGACATTGTGGAACGCAAAAACCTATGAAACGACCTCCTGGACACCAACCATGCACCATATGTCATGACCCGCACCCACCGTGAGGGTACGAGTACGTAACAACGTCCAGCCTATGCCGCAGTGTCGGCGGTAGAACGATGTTCTAGGTCATGAACTATAACTAGCATAATATGAAAACTCTCCATAAGGAGGCCAACACAGAGGTACAACTCAATCACAATCTAAGGTAGAATGATAAAGATAGATAAACATGAAATCCAAAAGAGATACAGGAGATAGAAGTCTAAGTGTCTAAGATACATAATCCCAGAAATACATCTCAAAACTCAAATACAGTAATCCACAAGTAAATACAACTCTAGACAAAATGAAATAACTATCTAAATAACCTCTACTGTGTCTCCTCTAGGCTAGCAGGCAATCCCAGGCTATCTGTAAAATTTATCAACAGGTCCAGTCAGGACAGGAGCGAGCACATATCTCTCAAACAATTCATAGCAGGTTAGGAGTATAAATCATGCAATAGAGTAAAATACAGGAAGTGCTGAATAGGAAGTACGAGTAAACAGGAGATATTTTGTAACTGAAAGTAAATACATGATAGTAGAGACTGTAAGTGACTACGCGATTTAGAGTACAATATGGTTATGTAAACGGCTTAGGGGCACATGAATACAAATAAGGAGGCACATTTATACAGCTACTGGGGATAGTGTTCACATAACCAATTCTACTCACCCTGCCCCAATCAATACACAAGGATCCATTCAAGTTACGTTATAGGCACAAGAATACAGCTAAGATACGTGAACTCATGTAATGAGTAGTACATGAGGCACATGATAAAGCACATGAAAGCACATGAAGCACATGAAAGCACATGAGAATATGTAAAAACATGAACTAGTACGAGTACAAGGAGTACCTGATGCACATGATAAAGTACATGAACATAAAATACCCGATGCACCCGTAGAGGGATAACATCTCAGGAAAGGATCCATATAGTACTAATCCGTGAAGATACGTGTCAGCATCAAGTAGAGTAATCTAGAGCAAGAATATAATCCAGGTAAGTATGAAAAGATCAGAGAATGTACTCGCCTGATATCTGAATATCCAAGGTAAAGATACTGTCTGAGGAGAGGTGTCTGGCTCCTAATTAGAACAGCACAAGTCACAACATGTCCAGAAGGGTAATATAAAGTACTACAATGCATTCTACATGAATCTAGGTCAAACTAGGCCAAAGTCAACCCTTGGTCAACTCTGGTCAACTGCACTAGTCAAACTAGGTCAAACTAGGTCATGTCCTAACCCAGCAAGTCTTACTAGGCCTAACCAAGACTATCCTAGCAAGCACACATCAATACAAGACTATACAAGCCAACATACACCAAACTCTATACAACATGCAATTATTCAATACTCAAATAGGCAAGAATTCACATTGGATATACACTAGGTAATCTATTACTTTAAACTATATATGTCTACACATATATACACATGCATATATTGGTATTCAATATTAGGTCTATAATCATGACATTTCAAATGGTTATATAAACTTATATATTACAACATAATATGCTAACATATATATAATATACATACATAGCTAAGTTAACTGTATTCATAAATACTTATTTAAGAGGCTATGTGTGTGTATGTGAACATGGCAAAGGGGCAAGTGAGGGTTAAATGGGCATACATAGTGTATACATATCAAAGAGTGTCAAAGTGTAAGTAAACAAAGTGTCAAGTGTGATAGTGTCTACATAGTGTAAGGGGTACATGAGGTAATATAGGATTTGTGTTAGCATAGAACATTACATCTTATTAACTTGTATATTGCATACATTACATCTATTATTATATTACATTCATGCTTTTATTCATTCATCATTCATTTATTCTCTTGCACTACTATATGCACCATACATTACATACTATGGAACCTACATATTCATTACAAGCCATACTTATACATGCTTACATTAGATAGGATACTTACACCTCATACATCATTTATTTAAACATTTACTCATGCTTGCATTCTCTATTTAATTACATAATGTATATACATTAACATGGGTTAAAATCAAATAGAACATTATATTACACACAAGGATGCACAAAATGCATATGCCGAATAGTAACTCCTACTAATAATTAATAGTGTACTATCTCAGCATGAACTAAAATCTAGGATTAAAGTATGTTATAGATCTATGTGTTAGCTTTCCGAAACTTTAAGCGGATCGCATTTTCGTTTCCAAAAACTCCCGGAATCGCAAAAACATCGAGAACGCGTTTGTCTTTCGTACAGCTGACACTCAAATAATTCTTCAGAAAGTTACAGAAAGAATTAGGCCTATTAATATATGTTTCTGGAAAGCTAACTTCAATATGCTTCTTTTAAAAAAAACAGAAGATTAAACCGAGCTTTGAGCTAGAAGTTATGACATTTCTAAGTTAGGACTGAAATTAAAACGTGGATAAAAATTATGACGGATTTGGGTAATTTGAGACAAAAGAACACAAGTATATAACATAATATATCAAGAACTCACTCTCTACACTAATATATATATGAGACACTATAGAACACATCTCCAATACAAAAATATGAGATTAAACATGTAATAATTCATTCATACATAACAGCAACACATAGTGTGTCCAAATTTGGGGTTTTCCCACATGGACACAACCACAACACAAAGGACACTCCTATGACCTCCAAATGGACACAAAATGGACACAAATGGAGATACAACCATGGAGGTCATTCCTATGGGTTTAAAATAGACCAATATGTATGAGGAAATGAAAAGGAGAAGGGATTTATACCTTCCGGTAGATCGAATCGAAGAAAAGCCTTCCCGGAGCGACACTGACACGTAGAGATTCCAAAAGGAAACGAACGAGCTCCGAATCCTCCCAAATTTGGGTAGCTTCCTCCTTGGCTAGAATGGAGAAGGAAAGAAGAAGATTTGGTGGTGAAATGGAAGAATTTGGTGGAGAAATTGTTAGGAATTGCTCTCTAGGAATTTGGGGAAGAACAAGAGAGAGAAAAATAGATGGATAATGAAAAATGGGAGGCTCAACCCTATCCTTATTGTGGCTAGCCATAAAGGTAGTTTTGTCCTATTAGGAAAAGTCCAAAAGCCCCTACTAACCTATTCTATGAGTATTAGGAAAGGGCTAATTGGTTGGGGTTAAATTAGTCATTCTAAAGTCTCTAATCACACTAACCTTATCCATAATAATTAGTCTAACCTCTAACTAAAATATTTCTTTCATGCGTACTAAAATTAATATCATGTGGGCCATGCCTAACTAGTGTGTGGGTCCCACTAGAGTCAAACTACCCCCGGGTCCCCGTTTCAAGTCGGACTGAGTTGAAATTCGAACCCGACTCAACTAACCCCAAAACAATATCATAAATAATAAAATAAATTTCAACCCCAAAATAATATCATAAATAATAAAATAAATTTTAAAAATATTCAAAAATATAAAATGACAAAAATACCCCTGTTTTTGAAAACTGGGGGTGACAAATCTATCCACCTTAAAAAAATTCCGTCCTCGAAATTAAAACAAAGCAATCACAGGAAACACATGCAGAAACAATCTCATTCAAATACTTTTAAAAAAAAAAACAGCAAAAAAAAAATCTCTTTGAGGCACATCAAACATTTGTAAATAAAAACTGATACGTGTCCGATACGGACACAAAACCATCACAAAATCACACCTATCAAAGGTCAAAATCAACAATCACCAACGCAATAAATATCAAAATAATTCAAAGAGGTCAAATGCAAAATATCCTTAGGCCAGAAATGACATTAAAATATCCTAATCACATGGTTAGGCTCTAGGTCAAACAGTCTCTAGGATTTCACTAGCAAAACATCAAAATCACAAGTCATGATTTTAAATAATTTTAAAATGATTTAAAAATTACCAAAAATTATATCATGATTTAAATGTCAAATCCATAAATGATTAAATTACAAATTTTCAAAATTACCCTCATTTTAGAGAACTGGGTGTTACAAGTCTACCCACCTTAGAAAAATTTCGTCCTCGAAATTAAAATGTTCATACTCCTTCTAGGTCAAACCCCCCCCACAATCAAAGTCTCAGAACTTAAACAATAATACGATTTAAAAGGATGACATACAGGGTCATGGCATACGGTGGTAGTGAAAGTCTCATCTAGGTATACTAGTCATGCTAAACCAAAACAGTCATAGGATATCAAAATACACAAGCAATCTAGGGTGCTAAACTAGAAAAGATACAAAAATAACAATCATCAAGACTGTAAGGCAGTCTACCATCCTATATGAAAACTGGTACTTATCAAAATAAAATAAAGTTAACTACCATTTATCTAATAAGGGGTACTATTCAAGAAAATTAAAATCAAAAGTTAAAGAATGAAAGCCAATTGCATGAAAATCCAATCACAATATATTTATATATATAGCGTTAGAGAGGGAAAAGCTAACATTATGTACAAATTATGTAGTTAGTGTGTGTATAGGTGTATGTGGACATGTTCATATGGTTAGATAATAGGCGTGTGTGTATGTGGAATATACATGAAAGTGCATAGCAGAATTTGGGTTTCAAACAATAACTATCAAGTTACACTAATCATGGCATATTGGTTAAACAATCTACAATACACAACTCATTTGCTCATAACATGCATGGCTAACCATGTATATATGTATATATAAAGAGGTAGAGATTTAGTTATGTATGTATATACATTATAACATGTATGCCTAAGCTCTATATATATCTATATAGATATATAATCATGTCATAGAGAGGAAGAGTTAGGTTACATGACAGGGTATACTAAGTTAGGGTGTGTGTGTGTCCTTGTACAGGGTTATAGCTTAGTATTGAAAGGTTAAACCCAGTTTTAGTTCAGCATTTACATACAAAATCTGAAAATAAGCTAACATTTAAAATAGTGCAATATTAACATAATGCAATTTCAAAATTTAGGAGTTTGAAACATCACAACTAATCTCAATGCTCCCAATACATCCTAACATGATAGAAATGAAACCCTAATATACTATCAATACATTTATCTACGCATACAGTTCAATATTACATGTTAAATCTGAAATTGAACTAAATATGGAAATCAATGTAAAAATGTTAACATGTATTCAGAATTTTGGAGAATTTGCACATCAAAACCAACTCAATGTTTATCACAATCTAACATGTAAGAATATGGAACCTAAATTTATATCCTTACAACAACAATGTACACAGCTTTAAATATTACATTTAAAACAATCAATTTGAACTAACATTTAAAATCCCGTATTAAGGGTTAATATGCACACAGTCTCAGATTTGACAAATTTAAACACAAAACTCAACCAAAAAAAAATTTGAATTGAAACCCTACGTATAACATACATGTGCAGTGATATAAATAAAACTATTATCATGAAATTTTATATTTAAATTACGAGTTAAGCTAGGAAAAGCAGAGAATTAGGAAATATTAGGATTTTGAAAATTTAAACATTAACGACATATTAATATGTATTCAGATAGGTGGAAATCAAGTGTAGCATGCATAAGTGTCAGGAAAGTGTCCACTATATATATTCTCATGTCCCAATATAAAAATCAAATTCTATATCAAGAGCAACATTTAGATTTCTACCAAGATTGCAAAGTAAGTGATTGGTGTAATCAAGACAGTTTTATTATTATTATTATTATTTAATACAAGAATAGTAGCAAGAAAGAAATAACGATAAAATCAGTTTTTGCTTATCTGTTTAAAAGAAAAACCCATTTTGAAACCCAGAGCTAAATTTTCAAATCTAAGATAAAGTCTAGCAAAATTATCGATTCATTGTATTAAGAAGAATTTCATAGTAAGAAGTTACACAAAGTTTATAAAAACAGCTAAAGCTACTCCTAAGTTATATAAATGAGAAACAAAACAAAACAAACAAATAACAATTCTCTCTTTCTTTCTTTTTTATTGAAGGACTGAAACAAATGTAGAGAAAATATGTTCAAAAATATTTAAGGTACAATCTGATAATCATATGCGTCTTCTTGAAATTATGTTGTCAGAATTCTGCCACGCCAATAAGCATAGCTGCAATAAACAATAGAGTCCATAATAAGGCATACACCCTATAATCATGTATTCTAGAATTCTTACCACGCCATCCGGTATGGCTGCAAGAAAATCTAGATTTCATAACTAAGATAAGTATAGCTATATCAGGCTCTACGTCCTTGTCATGCTAGCAAATATGACTGCAATAAATTCTAAATTCCATAGTAAAGTAGACTTTTACCTTTCTCACTGTCCTTATCAAGTATGTTATCAGGTTATACCTTAATTCCAAAAAATGTACATATACATATAAATACAAACTCAAACTCAACAACTAACATCAAGATTCAAAATTCAACAATAATCCATCAAAAATCATAAAAATACAGACTCAAATTTAACCACTAACATCAAGATTCAAAATTCAACAATAATCCATCAAAAATCATAAAAATACAGACTCAAATTCAACCACTAACATCAAGATTCAAAATTTAACAATAATCTATCAAAATCAAGTTCAATAACAGGAAGTAAAGGTAAATCAAATCATGAAAAAACAGATTTCAAATTGAAGTTAAAATAAGATTCTCAAGGGTCGTCCCAGGAATCTCTCAAAAAAATCCTAACTGTGATTGAGTACCTTCAAAAAAAATATATCCTAAATCTACTGCAAGCTGTAGTGGTACTCCAATTCGAATACCACTACACAAACTCGACCTGCATGGGCCACCACTAAAAACGTGTCACGACCCGTACCCACCGTGAGGGTACGAGTACGTAACAACGCCCAGCCTACGCCGCAGTGTCGGCGGTAGAACGCTGTTCTAGGTCATGAACTATAACTAGCATAATATGAAAACTCTCCATAAGGAGGCCAACACAGAGGTACAACTCAATCACAATCTAAGGTAGAATGATAAAGATAGATAAACATGAAATCCAAAAGAGATACAGGAGATAGAAGTCTAAGTGTCTAAGATACATAATCCCAGAAATACATCTCAAAACTCAAATACAGTAATCCACAAGTAAATACAACTCTAGACAAAATGAAATAACTATCTAAACAACCTCTACTGTGTCTGCTCTAGGCTAGCAGGCAATCCCAGGCTATCTGTAAAATTTATCAACAGGTCCAGTCAGGACAGGAGCGAGCACATATCTCTCAAACAATTCATAGCAGGTTAGGAGTATAAATCATGCAATAGAGTAAAATACAGGAAGTGCTGAATAGTAAGTACGAGTAAACAGGAGATATTTTGTAACTGAAAGTAAATACATGATAGTAGAGACTGTAAGTGACTACGTGATTTAGAGTACAATATGGTTAGGTAAACGGCTTAGGGGCACATAAATACAAATAAGGAGGCACATTTATACAGCTACTGGGGATAGTATTCACATAACCAATTCTACTCACCCTGCCCCAATCAATACACAAGGATCCATTCAAGTTACGTTATAGGCACATGAATACAGCTAAGATACGTGAACTCATATAATGAGTAGTACATGAGGCACATGATAAAGCACATGAAAGCACATGAAGCACATGAAAGCACATGAGAATATGTAAAAACATGAACTAGTACGAGTACAAGGAGTACCTGATGCACATGATAAAGTACATGAACATAAAATACCCGATGCACCCGTAGAGGGATAACATCTCAGGAAAGGATCCATATAGTACTAATCCGTGAAGATATGTGTCAGCATCAAATAGAGTAATCTAGAGCAAGAATATAATCCAGGTAAGTATGAAAAGATCAGAGAATGTACTCACCTGATATCTGAATATCCAAGGTAAAGATACTGTCTGAGGAGAGGTGTCTGGCTCCTAATTAGAACAGCACAAGTCACAACATGTCCAGAAGGGTAATATAAAGTACTACAATACATTCTACATGAATCTAGGTCAAACTAGGCCAAAGTCAACCCTTGGTCAACTCTGGTCAACTGTACTAGTCAAACTAGGTCAAACTAGGTCATGTCCTAACCCAGCAAGTCTTACTAGGCCTAACCAAGACTATCCTAGCAAGCACACATCAATACAAGGCTATACAAGCCAACATACACCAAACTCTATACAACATACAATTATTTAATACTCAAATAGGCAAGAATTCACATTGGATATACACTAGGTAATCTATTACTTTAAACTATATATGTCTACACATATATACACATGCATATATTGGTATTCAACATTAGGTCTATAATCATGGCATTTCAAATGGTTATATAAACTTATATATTACAACATAATATGCTAACATATATATAATATACATACATAGCTAAGTTAACTGTATTCATAAATACTTATTTAAGAGGCTATGTGTGTGTATGTGAACATGGCAAAGGGGCAAGTGAGGGTTAAATAGGCATACATAGTGTATACATATCAAAGAGTGTCAAAGTGTAAGTAAACAAAGTGTCAAGTGTGATAGTGTCTACATAGTGTAAGGGGTACATGAGGTAATATAGGATTTGTGTTAGCATATAATATTACATCTCATTTACTTGTATATTACATACATTACATCTATTATTACATTACATTCATGCTTGTATTCATTCATCATTCATTTATTCTCTTGTACTACTATATGCACCATACATTACATACTATGGAACCTACATATTCATTACAAGCCATACTTATACATGCTTACATTAGATAGGATACTTACACCTCATACATCATTTATTTAAATATTTACTCATGCTTGCATTCTCTATTTAATTACATAATGTATATACATTAACATGGGTTAAAATCAAATAGAATATTATATTACACACAAGGGTGCACAAAATGCATATGCCGAATAGTAACTCCTACTAATAATTAATACTGTACTATCTCAGCATGAATTAAAATCTAGGATTAAAGTATGTTATAGATCTATGTGTTAGCTTTCCAAAACTTTAAGCGGATCGTGTTTTCCAAAAACTTCCGGAATCGCGAAAACATCGAGAACGCGTTTATCTTTCGTACAGCTGACACTCAAATAATTCTTCAGAAAGTTACAGAAAGAATTAGGCCTATTAATATATGTTTTTGGAAAGCTAACTTCAATATGCTTCTTTTAAAAAAAACGGAAGATTAAACCGAACTTTGAGCTAGAAGTTATGACATTTCTAAGTTAGGACTGAAATTAAAAACGTGGATAAAAATCATGACGGATTTGGGTAATTTGAGACAAAAGAACACAAGTATATAACATAATATATCAAGAACTCACTCTCTACACTAATATATATATATGAGACACTATAGAACACATCTCCAATACAAAAATATGAGATTAAACATGTAATAATTCATTCATACATAACAGCAACACATAGTGTGTCCAAATTTGGGGTTTTCCCACATGGACACAACCACAACACAAAGTACACTCCTATGACCTCCAAATGGACACGAAATGGACACAAATGGAGATACAACCATGGGGGTCATTCCTATGGGTTCAAAATAGACCAATATGCATGAGGAAATGAAAAGGAGAAGGAATTTATACCTTCCGGTAGATCGAATCGAAGAAAAGCCTTCCCGGAGCGACACCGACACGTAGAGATTCCAAAAGGACACAAACGAGCTCCGAATCCTCCCAAATTTGGGTAGCTTCCTTCTTGGCTAGAATGGAGAAGGAAAGAAGAAGATTTGGTGGTGAAATGGAAGAATTTGGTGGAGAAATTGCTAGGAATTGCTCTCTAGGAATTTGGGGAAGAACAAGAGAGAGAAAAATAGATGGATAATGACAAATGGGAGGCTCAACCCTATCCTTATTGTGGCTAGCCATAAAGGTGGTTTTGTCCTATTAGGAAAAGTCCAAAAGCCCCTACTAACCTGTTCTATGAGTATTAGGAAAGGGCTAATTGGTTGGGGCTAAATTAGTCATTCTAAAGTCTCTAATCACACTAACCTTATCCATAATAATTAGTCTAACCTCTAACTAAAATATTTCTATCATGCGTACTAAAATTAATATCATGTGGGCCATGCCTAACTAGTGTGTGGGTCCCACTAGAGTCAAACTACCCCCGGGTCCCCGTTTCAAGTCGGACTGAGTTGAAATTCGAACCCGACTCAAATAACCCCAAAACAATATCATAAATAATAAAATAAATTTTAACCCCAAAATAATATCATAAATAATAAAATAAATTTTAAAAATATTCAAAAATATAAAATGACAAAAATACCCCTGTTTTTGAAAACTGGGGATGACACCACAACCGTAACCTCCCATGGCTTTGCATCGGAGACTTCAATGCCATCACTTGCAGAGAAGAGAAGATTGGAGGCCGCCCTCTCCCTCTCTCCGCCATGCAAGACTACAACAACTTCATCTTCAACTCCCACCTCACCTCCCTTTCGTTCACCGGCAATACATTCACCTGGTGCAACATGCAAGAAGGCGACCGTCGGCAATTCTCCCACCTCGATAGGGCTTTAACGAACGTCCACTGGCAAGATATGGGGACAACCTCCATGCTTTCTCACCTCAACGCTACCGAATTCGACCACGCCCCACTGCTAGTTAATACCACTAGTGCCTCCAACCACGCCAGAAAAAGCTTCCGCTTCCTGGACTTCTGGAGCGAGCACCCCCAATTCTTACGAGTCGTATCAGAAGTGTAGAACAATACGGACTCTATAGATCCCCTTAGTCATGTGGCTAAAAAGCTCTAAGCCACGAGAAGAGCCCTGCCAGTTTGGAGCAAGCAAGCTTATGGCGATATCTTCCAAGCCATTCGCAAGGCGGAGGACGACGTGACTCATGCTGAAGCGAGATACATGACTAACTATTCGCCAGATACCAGTGTCACGACCCGCACCCTAGGTAGGGGCACAAGTGCGAAACAACACCCAGCCTGCTCCATAAAAATGACACAGAACATTGTAGGTCTGCTAGCTAACAAACAGTATATAATAACCTGTCATCTCCGCACGGAGGAATATAATATGAAATACTGATAAACTCAATCACAATCTAGAAGGAAGAATCATGGCACGAAAACTAGATAGATAAAAACGACAAGTGCAATATCCAGCTCAACAACGAGAGAGAGAGAGAGACACAAAGTAATATAGTTATACAATCCCAAATATAATATCATAAGCATAAGTAGCAAGCCGGAGACAAGGTCTAGTCCAAAAATCTACTCTAACTAAACTAAGCTAGAGGCTCGTCGGGCGGAGCTAGGCCCTGCTGAACCAAGGTCTCCAAGTCTAAGCCCACTACGTCAACCGGACCGTAGTAGGTACAGCAATCCTCCTCACCGTCATCTATAATATTTTGTCAACATATCCAGTCAGGATGGAACGAGTACAATCAACTAACAACAGTTCACAAGTTATGACAAAAGCTATAAGACTGTAAATAGTGAGTATATACAACAATCATGGAATGTACATGTGAGTATCATGGCAAGGTAAGCTGTAAATCTAGAGCTAGAATAAGACAAGTAAAACTGATCATGGCATGTACAAGAATCAAGAATCATCTATCTAGGTGTGTGAGTACTAGCTACAATATGTGGCCGGCTTGGGACATTGCACAATAGTAACAGGCCTGGCTAACCATACGTGGGGTGTATGATCAACACTCACAATCAATCAATGCACAATGGGTGCACAATAGGCTTTGACCACATATCTATACTAATACTCCCCGCCCCCGACTGGTAGAGTGGATCCAAGCAAGACACGTTACGACACGGGATTCTGCGAGAAGGGAACAAGTCTTCTCGAAAATCGGTGTCCATATACTGCACAGAAACTACAAGGGGGCTTGCACAAGATATACCAAGATAACGAGGAATAACATCTCATGTCGGGATCCATGAATACCAATCCGTGTGACCAATGTGTCGAGAATAAGCATATCTACACTAATCACATGAATTATAATAATTATCGTAAATTGGAAATGTTATCAGAGAATGTACTCGCCTATGATGTGATGGATAAGTCGACTGAGTCCAAAACAGTGCCTCGAGGACCTATAGATGGAATGCTGTATCAATATAATGGTTTGGAAGTAAAATTAAGTCATACTGAGTCAAACTAGGTCAAGACACGTCAAACTAGGTCAAACTAAATCAAACTAGATTGTACAGGGTCAATCTAAGTCGTATTAGGCCTAACAAAGTCAAACTAGGTCAATACAAGTCAAACAAAATTAAACTAGGTCGATTTAAGTCAACGGTTGACTTACAGTTGACTTTTGGTCAATTGGTCAACTCTGGTCAACCCTAGGTCAACTCTAGTTCAAACTTGACTAACGTTGACTAACAGTTGACTTTGGGTCAACTGGTCAAGTTTGGTCAAGTTCTAGTCAATTTTAGGCTACGGTTGACTTTTAGTCAAAAATAGTCAACCGTGGTCAACCAAGGTCAAAACTAGTCCAAGTACACTATTCCTAACCATTACCAACCATAATATCCTAATTTTAGCTATATCTTAAGGTATTAAACCCATATATTATTAAATGGGTATTATCCCAACTTATCCCGTTTACCCTTTCCACTCTAACACTAAGGCCAAGTAGCTTTCCTTAGGAGTTTCACTCCCGACTTAGGATACTCTATGGTATCATGAGATACCATCCTCCTAACCTCAATCGAATCCTCAATTCTAACTTAGGAGTCTACCCATAAACTCCATTTCACATATCTAACTCCCATGTCATTTTAAGATACGTTTCGACACTAGTATTCTAAATTCACCCTTCCACTCACTATCCAACTATTCCCTACTTCTCTCTATAGCTAAACTCTAACCCACAAATTCTAACTCACTCTAATCTCACTCCACATACCCACTCATAGGCCATTTTAGAGGGGGTATATATGGTTATATATAGGAGTATATATGTAGGTATATATAGGTAAAATATATATATATATATATATATATATATATATATATATATATATATATATATATATATATATATATATATATAGGGGGTTTTGGGGGTTTAAAGGGGGCTAAAGGGGGGCTGTTAGCTGCTACTGCTGCAGCTATTAGCTGCTATTGCTGCTGCTATTGCATGCTGCTGCTGCAGCTGCTATAGCATGCTGCTACTGCTGCTGTTATACCTGCTATTTGGGGGGGGGGGGGCAGCAGCCGCTAATCCCCCCCCCCCCCAAGCTGCTGTTGCTTCCCCTCTTTCTCTCCCAGTCTAACTCTTCTCTTATAACTCTTTCTCTCTACTTCCCTCTCTAATTCTCTCCTCTATCTCACTCTATATATATATCACACTCACACACACATACATATCTATATACATATATAGACACACATACACACATACATATCTACATATATATATATATATATATATATATATATATATATATATATATATATATATATATATATATATAGACACTCACAAATGGATATCTATATACATATATGTATGGACACACACACACATATATATAGATACATATACATAGACACACTCATATATATATATATATATATATATATATATATATATATAGACACTCACAAATGGATATCTATATACATATATGTATGGACACACACACACATATATATAGATACATATACATAGACACACTCATATATATATATATATATATATATATATATATATATATATATATATATATATATATATATATGGACACACACACACACATGGATACATGGACACAAACACACATCCTAGTTCTCCTAGGAGTCTTCCATAGGCCTCTAACCTTGACACAAAGGGACACAACCATGGGTAAGTCCTATGGGCTCCAAAACCAATTAAAAATCATAGGAGAAAGATTTAGAGGATAGTTAATTACCTATTAGGAGTGATTCCTAACGAAACTCTCTCCGACACGAAGATTCTCGTAGAAAGGACACTTCTACCTTGCACTTTTCTTCCAAACTTTGGTAGCACCCTCCCTTGATGGTGTAGAGAGGATCTATGGAAGAAATTTGGGAAAAAAGAGAAGATTTGGAGATAAAATCTCAAGTTTTAGGTCTAGATTTTAGGGAAGAACAAAAAGGGGGAAGAAATTTGAGAGTGAAGAAGAAGTGAATGGAGAGAGAGGGTCTCCCCATAGTGGCCGGCCATATAGGGGGCTTGGGACATTTGGCAAAATGTCCAAAATGCCCTCCAAGCCTCCTTTAGGCCAAAATTTGACTTAAGCAATTTACGGGGTTGGAAAGGCCAAGTTAAAATCTACAAATTGATCGATTAAGTCATGGGAGAATTGTTTAAAAGTACCAGACTAATTTGTGAGATTTTATGAGCCATGTCTAACTTAAGTTTGGGTCCCGATCAGAGTCTAAGCTACCCGGGTCCCCGATACAAGTCGGAATGAGCTAAAATTCGAACCCGACTCTAAAAATCTCCAAATAACAATATAATTAAATAAAAATTTCTAAAATTTCCAAAAATGCAAAAATAACCATTTTACCCCTATTTATGAAAAGTGGGAGTGACAAGTCTATCCACCTTAAAAAAAATTTGTCCTCGAAATTGAATGAGAAACTATCACAGCAACATGAATAGAACAAGGAAAGAAAAGAAAATTTTTACCTCAAGGCTCGAAGAGATATGGAAATCGCTCCCGCATGTCGTCCTCTCTCTCCCAGGTAGACTCACCTGGAGAGTGGTGCCTCCATGCAACGCGAACCAAGGGAATGACCTGGTTCCGGAGCACCTTCTCCCTTCGGTCCAAGATCTCAACCGACTTCTCTGGATAGCTGAGAGTCGGTCCCACTTCGATCTCAGAGTGGTCCAAAACGTGACTGGGATCTGTCACGTACCGTCTCAGCTGTGACACGTGGAACACGTTGTGCACTCCCTCCAGTACGGGCGGTAACTCCAGTCGGTAAGCCACTGCATCGACTCTGTCCAAGATACGGAAGGGTCCGATGTATCGTGGACTAAGCTTCCCGCCACCACCAAAACGAATCATGCCACGCGTCGGAGAAATCCGCAGAAACACAAGATCACCAACCTAGAACAAAACACAAGACTTAAGGCTTGATCTAAACCAATCACAATCAGACTCAAATACTAGAAAAATCTAAACTATACCTCAAACTCCAACGGCCTCCGGTGGCTATCGGCCCATTGCCGCTGCCTGTCCTGCGCCACCCGAAGTCTATCTCCGATAACCTTGACCTTCTCTACAGCATCCACTACCATCTCGGGGCCAAACAAAACCCTCTCACCGACATTATCCCAAGACAAGGGAGTACGGCACCTCCGTCCGTATAGAGTCTCGAAAGGTGACATCTCTATTCTGGCTTGGTAGCTGTTGTTGTAAGCAAACTCTACCAAGTGAAGCTGGTCTACCCAAGATCCCCCGAAGTCTAAGATACAGGTACGAAGCATATCCTCAAGGTCTGAATCGTCCTCTTCGACTGCCCGTCTGTCTGGGGGTGGTATGCGGTACTGAACTTGAGCGATGTGCCCAAGCTAAGCTACAAACTCCTCCAGAAGTGGAAAGTGAATCGGTTGTCCCGATCTGAGACTATGCTTACTTGAACCCCGTGTAATCGGACTATCTGCCGCATATACATCTCGGCCAGCCTCTCCGTAGACAAACCTACCTTGAAAGGCAAAAAGTGGGCCGATTTGGTTAATCGATCAACAATGATCCAAATCGTATCCTTCCCTCCTGGAGAACGCGGAAGTCCAGACACAAAGTCCATAGTGATATGCTCCCACTTCCACTCAGGAATGGGTAGTGGCTGGAGCAATCCACCTGGTCTCTGCCTCCCGATTTTTACCTGCTGGCACACCAAGCATCTAGAAACGAACTGAGCTACCTCGCATTTTATGCCATACCACCAAACATGCTGTCTCAAGTCTCTGTACATCTTGTTGGTACCAGGATGCATAGAGTACTTAGAACGATGCACCTTCTGAAGAACCTCCTTCAGAAGTCCTCCGCTCGGCATGCACAATCTGGTACCATGTCTCAACGACCCATCTTCCGCTATAGAGAACTCATCCAACAGTCCTGCCCGGACCTGCTCCCTGATGACCCTCAGAGTCTCATCCTCAAACTGAGCTGCTCTGACTCTGTCCATCAGCTCTGACTGCACCTAAAGACCCCACATCTGCTCCTCAAACCCGGAAACTATCACCTCTATGCCCAAACTCTCCAGATCTGCCAGAAGGTGACGATTCATCGTCAAACACATAGCCACTGGATACCTGCTCAATGCATCCGCAACAACATTGGCCTTCCCCGGATGGTACTGTAAGGATATATCAAAATCCTTCATCAGCTCTAACCATCGCCTCTGCCTCATATTCAGCTCCTTCTGGGTAAACACATACTTCAAGCTCTTGTGGTCAGTGAAAATCTCCACACGCTTTCCGTAAAAATATTGTTTCCACAGCTTCAAGGCAAATATAACTGCTGCCAACTCCAAAACATGAGTCGGGTAGTTCTTCTCACTACACCAAAATAGACGTTTCCTAACGACTATAAGCGTTAGGAAAAAAATTTCTAACACTTTTTTACCGTTGGTGGTTGGGCGTGGGAAATTTTTCTAACGGTTTTTTACCGTTAGAAAATTTGCGTTCCTAACGGTAAAAAATCGTTGGAAAGGTTAGATTTTTCCAACGGTTTTTTACCGTTAGGAACACAAATTTTCCTAACACAAAAAAACCGTTGGAAAAGTAAAGTTTTTCCAATGGTTTTCAACCGTTAGGAAAACAAATTTTCCCAATGGAAAAAAACTATTTGGAATGGATAATAAATATTTAAAAAAAATATAGCTCTACTGAACCTGAGCTTTTAGCTCTCAATTATAGCTCTACTAGCTCTACTGAACCTGAGCTTTTAGCTCTCAATTATCAACCAATTCATGAGTGGCACACAAAAATTCATGAGTGGCACACAACTGAAGTATTAACACCACAATATACACAAGTAAATTATGTTCCTAAAACAATTGCAAGCACCAAAAAAAAGAAACGAATATGTAGTTTGTGTAACAAATTTGTAACAAATGAAGTATTAACACTATAAATGATAGTCCACCATACATAAGGCAGCACATAATGCTGGATCAAAATAAAGTAAATCAAAACAATTACACAAAACTGTTACTTTCTAGTTCACAAGTGAGCTTCCTCCCTTAACTGGCTATCAGGATTGCAGTACTTCAACTCAGACTCATTTCTTTATTTTTCATCCACCTCAATAACCTTCTGACACCGAGTAGGGGGAAACTGGGTGATCACCTCATCGACTAACACCTCCAGAGATGAAAGAAGCCCTTCCACAGAGCCGAGCTTCGTTCACACTCTTGACTAACCATGACTAGAGCCTGCTGTTGCCCTCTGCTTCTTTTCTGTTCCAAACGACAGAAAGTAGTATAATGCACATATATGATGCTAAATTTTATGTTCGATATACTCAAAACTAACAAACAAAATATAACTAGCAAACAAAATATTTTGACATTTATACAAGTTTAAGGTTATAGACTCCTTTAACATGGTAATTTCATACCACCACAATTTACCTGAGGCTCAATGTGCCTTTATTGCATGAACCTAGCACTCATATGAAGTGAGACATTGTCATCAAAATATAGAGGCTCAAAACATATCCTAGAATCATGTTACCAATTGAGTACTTCTACGACCATTGGAAAATATCACGTTGTGAAACACAAAAGCAGCCAACAGCAGGGAAGGTCGAGGAGTGATTGAAAGTTGGAGGACAAAGTGTTTGTAGATATTTCAAGGAGAAGTTTTCAATTGGTATTGCTCCTTCAACCTATAGTTTGGTGAAGATATATATGCTTCAAAAGTAATTGACACTAGCTTCAGTTGCATTACATAATAGTCTAATACACAGTTTAGGATGAAGCAGAGGAGTGGTAACTCTGCATGCATATGGGAAGGATGGAGTTCTAAGTTCTAACAATGAGGATCTTTATACAGATACACTACATACATATTTAATTGTATTTATACACACCATGCACAATTCGATACATGTTCTTACTGTTACACAAAAATGAACCTGAAAAACCTATAACTTGTATTGGACATCTTCCATTTAAATATGCAAAGTTTTGGTACAAGAGATGAAGGTGATTGATAATCCCCCAAAACATAACAAACCTTGCTTACTGGAGGTGCAACACTATAAACACCAGCATAATTTAAACCCGCTCCAGACTGAGCATCATGATGTTGTTCACGGCGCTTTCTCTCAGCTGCATTAGCACAAGGGGAAACAAGATTAAACAGACAACCAGAAGAGCAAGTAAATCCAAAAGAAATTACTTCATTACAAATGTAGTACTAGGCTC
Source organism: Iris pallida (assembly GCA_029216955.1). Classification (NCBI taxonomy): domain Eukaryota; kingdom Viridiplantae; phylum Streptophyta; class Magnoliopsida; order Asparagales; family Iridaceae; genus Iris; species Iris pallida. Next base: position 9,655,997 of record JANAVB010007798.1, on the reverse strand, counting down.
ATGAGGCTGCATGTTAATCTTTTGCATCACCACATATTAGATCCCTTATGAGACGTATTGTACAAGCAACAATGTACTGTTAAAATCATCATGATGACCATCCAAACCTTTCCCATCATAACGGGGAAACTATGGTATAAAGGATGGAGTTCTAAGTTCTAACAATGAGGATCATTATACAGATACACTACATACATATTTAATTGTATTTATACACACCATGCATAATTCGATACATGTTCTTACTGTTACACAAAAATGAACCTGAAAAACCTATAACTTGTATTGGACATCAATTACTCCAAGGAGCCCTTGTGATGGTAGATTAAGAAGGCTGTGCTCATAGCTCATCAAATTTAATAGAAACACCATAAAAAATGATCGTTATCTAAGATGCCACAAGTCCTTACTTTCCCAATCAGTTTTATACCATTGCCATACCAACAAAGTATGAAGAATAGAAACAAATCAAATAAAGAGAGCTAAAAAATTCATGCAATTAAAGAACTCAACACCAATAAACAGATCAAAAGCAGACAACGTGAATGTATGATGAAACTATAAGAATCAACAAGGGCATATTAAGAACATATCCTGTAGTATATTGGAACATCACCCCGCAATGGTGGAATTTGTTTTTCAGAACCATGGAAAATTTAAACATAGTTACCAAGACCCAGTGACACATAGCAAAAGATAAATAAAATAGTAGCAGGATGAATATGAAACTATTAGCGGAAAAAGCAGTGAGCATCTTGTCTACTACAAGAGAAACTTGAAGTGCTAACTAACCTCCTTAATAGGTATGTAGGCAAAGGCATAAGAAAGCTAGAAGGATATGGGTAATCCACCATCGCTAAATAGCTATATGCAGAGTTTAACCTTTCCGAAAGTTGTTCTATGTTGTTGAATTTCCTGCCACCCATTGATCCAACCAACCAACATAAGAACAACAGAATAATACACATCAAGGGACGAGACAAAACCAAACGATGACATCGTGGCCATGAATATGTCCCAGCAATAAGCACATACCCAGTAAAATGAAGAAATCATCTTACCAGCACAGTCAAAATATTCAGTCAAGCTAACCAAGCCATCACGCTTCTGGCCATGTGCTTCCAGTGCATCCCATGATTCTTTTATTGCCTTCTCGATGAAACCATTGGATATCATACATTGCAGTAATGAACCTACGCAAACCGATAACATGAACCAAATGCAGAAAGGTAGGAGCTCATGGATCCACGTACCTTAAAATCATTGGAGATAATGTCATAGAACGTATCAAAAGGTATGATGTCTTCAAATTGCAAAATGGGTGGGTGCCGAGGATGCAAGTGCACCGATGGCAACGTATGGATATTTTAGCCTCATCCATGCACCCAACACTATCGCAGTAGCTATATGAGTGCCACATCTAAACTCCGAGTATACATATATAAAAGAAATTGCAAAAACTAAAAGCTACATCACATTTTCGAGGTAGAAGCAATATCATTGAGATTATTCTAGAATCTTTCTATGATTAGAAGCACATGAATAATGTAAGAACTATTGTTGTATTTATAAAAAGTTTTAAATTGAAGTTAATATTATGATATTTAAGAAGCACATGAATAATTTTAGAACTTATCATATATTAAAAGAAACCTTAGATTTCAATAACTAACTAATAATTCAATGGAAGGGAACAATTACAAATTTCGACTAGGCATGATTAACAATTTATATTTATGTTTCCACAAGGGACTAAAAAAAAATGGCAAACTAACAAGCAAGAATAACATATTTTGTATATGAAAGGTGAGTCATCCTCTTTTTTTCTTATCCCTTTCAATTTCGAAAAAGTAAAGTAATAGCGACTATCTATTTTCCATGAATATGGATACGACACCATGATAAGGACATGGCACAAGAAATGTGAATTACTAGGATACATTACAATAGGGATACGACAATAGTTGAATATATGATTCACAAATTAACCTGAATTTTTTTATCTGAGATTAAGATAAAACAGAAGTTGATACACAAAAAATTATCTTTGCATCAGTGAGATGGAAATAGACGATGTTTTTTTATTATTATTTAAGATTAAGATCACTAGTGTTTACATCCTGTTTCCTTCCAAAAGCATCAAGATCCTTATTCCAAAGGGACTTGATCGATGTGTTCCTCAAAACGTCAATCTCTTTCCCTAGTCTTTTCCTTGTCTTTGCATAGCTCTGAACCTTTTCTAGGGTTAAGGGTCCAATTGTTATAGAAAGTAAGTAGTCATTTTTTTTGTTATTTTCTTCACCTGTAGCAACATTATTGCACGTGCTTCAACAGAGAAAGATTAGGGAAACCAATAAACCCAAAAATCGATAGCGACAATAATTTCTGCATCAATAATCACAAATAGACCCCCAAAAATTATGAAGTTTATGACTCCTATTAAGAAAACCCAAATTTCGGAAGAAAATATACCTCTGCCATGAGGAGATGATGAAGACTTTTACAAACTCAGAAACTTATGATTTGGAGATGACTTGCTCAAGTCCCACCCTACTGTTACGCTCGAGTCCTACTTCCTACTACTCGAGGCCTCGCCAAGCGAACGTCATCGTCACACCTATAATAGATCTACTGTCGACCACTTGAGGCCCCGCCATGCTAACACTGTGCCTCCAGACTTTGCCCTGTTGCCTATGACGGCTCCAGTCGCCTATGGGTTCCGCTTAGAAGAGGGAGAAAAAGAGAGGGAGGAGGGAGAGGGGAGGGGAGAAGAGGAGAAAGTAAAATTAGTGCTCGGGGGATTGGAATGAATGATTTGAATTGCTCTCTCATGCCAACACTTCCACATGTCACCTGACACTCATGTGACACAATATTTTATTTTTTAAGTAAGTTAGTAACGGTTGTAACTGTTGGGAAAACAATACCATGTGTTAAAATTTTATATTTTATGTTTTTGTATTTATAGTAACGGTTTGTTTTACTTCCTAATGGTTTTCTACAGTTAGAAAATCGTAGCGCTAAAAAACTGTTAGGATTTGAAAAAATAATGTGTTATAAAATTCTTATTTTGGTGTAGTGTCTCATGTGGCCGTAACTGCCTAGATGCATAAGCAATTACCTTCCCATGCTGCTGAAGAACGCAACCCAGACCCTTCCCCGAAGCATCACTGTAGATCGTGAATCCTTCGGACCCAGATGGCAACGTCAAAATAGGAGCCGACGTCAACCTCTTCTTCAGCTCCTCGAAAGCAGCCTGACACTCATCAGTCCAGACGAACTCCACGTCCTTCCTGGTGAGTCTAGTCATCGGCTCTACTATTCGAGAGAAGTTCTGCACGAACTTCCTATAGTAGCCTGCCAAACCAAGAAAGCTCCGAATCTCGACAACTGAACTGGGTGTCGACCAAGACTCCACCGCCGTAATCTTCTTCTGATCCACTGAAATCCCATCACCAGATACAACATGGCCCAGGAACTCCACTCGGTCCAAGAAGAACTCTCACTTCGACAGCTTCCCATACAGCTGCTCCCTCCTCAGAGTCTCCAGCACAACCCGCAGATGCTCTTCGTGCTCTTCAGGTGTCTTCGAATAGATGAGAATGTCATCATTGAAGACCACCACGAACTTGTCATGGTATGGATGGAATACCTTATTCATTAAGTTCATGAATACCGTCGGGGCATTAGTCAACCCAAACGGCATGACGGTAAACTCATACTGGCCATAACGGGTACGAAAAGCAGTCTTCGAAATGTCATCCCCCTTCACCTTCAGCTGATGGTACCCAGATCGCAAGTCTATCTTCGAGAACACCCTCGCGGCGATCAACTGATCAAACAAATCATCAATCCTGGGCAAAGGATACCTGTTCTTGATAGTGAGGTTGTTGAGTGCTCGATAGTCGATACACATCCGTATCGTACCGTCCTTCTTCGGGACAAATAGGACTGACGTGCCCCAAGGCGAAGAACTGGATCTGATAAAGCCCTTGTCCTGCAGCTCGTCAACTTGCTTCTTCAGCTCCGCCAACTCGCTGTTGTTGATTCGATAGACATGATGAGAAATAGGCTCAGCGCCCGGCATCAAGTCTATCGAGAACTCAACATCTCTGTCCGGCGGCATACCCGGCAATTCCTCGGGGAAGACATCCAAGAACTCTGTAATTCCCAAGGTAAGGTGGACATCCAGTCCATCTTACGGTCCATTTTGTTTAACTCACCCCTTACCTTGAGTATCTTAGGATACTCTATGGTATCATGAGATACCATCCTCCTAACCTCAATCGAATCCTCGATTCTAACTTAGGAGTCTACCCACAAACTCCATTTCACATATCTAAGTCCCATCTCATTCTAGGATACGTTTCAACACTAGTATTCTAAATTCACCCTTCCACTCACTATCCAACTATTCCCTACTTCTCTCTATTAGGATAACTCTAACCCACAAATTCTAACTCACTCTAATCTCACTCCACATACCCACTCATAGGCCATTTTAGGGGGGTTATATATGGTTATATATAGGAGTATATATGTAGGTATATATAGGTATATATTGGTAAATATATATAGGGGTTTTGGGGGTTTAAAGGGGGCTAAATGGGGGGCTGTTAACTGCTACTGCTACTGCTATTAGCTGCTATTGCTGCTGCTATTGCATGCTGCTGGTGCTGCTATAGCATGCTGCTGCTGCTGCTGCTGCTATACCTGCTATTTGGGGGGGGCAGCAGCCCCTAATCCCCTCCAAGCTGTTGTTGCTTCCCCTCTTTCTATCCCTCTCTAACTCCTCTCTTATAACTCTTCCTCTCTACTTCCCTCTCTAATTATCTCCTCTATCTCACTCTGTATATATATCACACTCACACACACATACATATCTATATACATATATAGACACACATACACACATACATATCTACATATATATATAGACACTCACACATGGATATCTATATACATATATATATGGACACACACACATATATATATATATACATATACACATATACATAGACACACTCACATATACATATATATATATATATATATATATATATATATATATATATATATATATATATATATATATATATATATATATATATATATATATATATACATAAATATATGGACACACACACACATGAAAATATAAATGGACACACACACAGACATGGATACATGGACACAAACACACATCCTACTTCTCCTAGGAGTCTCCCATAGGCCTCTAACCTTGACACAAAGGGACACAACCATGGGTAAGTCCTATGGGCTCCAAAACTAATTAAAAATCATAGGAGAAAGATTTAGAGGATAGTTAATTACCTATTAGGAGTGATTCCTAACGAAACTCTCTCCGACACGAAGATTCTCGTAGAAAGGACACTTCTACCTTGTATTTTTCTCCCAAACTTTGGTAGCACCCTCCTTTGATGGTGTAGAGAGGATCTATGGAAGAAATTTGGGAAAAAAAAGAAGATTTGGAGATGAAATCTCAAGTTTTAGGTCTAGGTTTTGGGGAAGAACAAAAAGGGGGAAGAAATTTGAGAGTGGAGAAGAAGTGAATGGAGAGAGAGGGTCTTCCCATAGTGGCCGGCCATGTAGGGGGCATGGGGCATTTGGCAAATGTCCAAAATGCCCTCCAAGCCTCCTTTAGGCCAAAATTTGACTTAAGCAATTTTCGGGGTTGGAAAGGCCAAGTTAAAATCTACAAATTGACCGATTAAGTCATGGAAGAATTGTCTAAAAGTATCAGACTAATTTGTGGGATTTTATGGGCCATGTCTAACTTAAGTTTGGGTCCCGATCAGAGTCTAAGCTACCCGGGTCTCCGATACAAGTCGGAATGAGCTAAAATTCGAACCCGACTCTAAAAATCCCCAAATAACAATATAATTAAATAAAAATTTCTAAAATTCCTAAAAATACAAAAATGACCATTTTACTCCTATTTATGAAAAGTGGGAGTGACAACCAGGAAGGCGCTGCACCTCACCAAAGCTATCCTCAAATTCAGGCTGAAGATTGAGACCGATTTCTGGAAGCAGAAAGCGAGGACTAAATAGGACAGCGAGGGGGACAACAACTCGAGCTTCTTCCACACCTGCATTAATGGGCGTAAACAAAAACTCTCTCTCCATCAGATTGCCGCTGACAACGACACCAGCATCACCGACCAAAAGGGCATTCAAGAGGAGGCCGCGAAGTTCTACTCCAGACTATTTTCTAAGGAAGCGGTTTTAAAAAACAACACCTTCCGGGACAGGGTTTCCCATCTTATCAGCGACTCCGACAATTTACGGCTTGAGCAGCCCCCCTCGGTGGAAGAAGTAAAAGATGCAGTCTGGGACCTCGACGAGTATAGTACCCCAGGACCAGACGGATTTACGGGGGTTTTCTTCCGCACTTGATGGGATATCATCAAGGTGGACATCCACAACGCGGCTTCCGCTTTCCTCCAGGGAGCTACCTATCCCAGAGCCATCTCGAGCACCAACCTCATCCTCATCCCAAAGAAAGACAACCCAGAGACATTTTCGACTTCCGTCCAATCAGTCTCTGTACCTTTACCAACAAGATCATATCCAAGATCATCGCCTCCCGTATGGCTGGCCTTCTTTCCAAGATCATCTCGGAGGAACAGAGTGGCTTTGTTAGGGGAGAAATATCCAAGATAACATCATGCTGGCCCGAGAGTTAGTCACCTGCAGAAAGTTCCCAGCAAGAGGGGAAAACATTACTATCAAATTAGACATGGAGAAAGCCTACGACAGACTAGATTGACAATTTATGGTCTGGATCTTCAGAGCCTTCGGCTTCTCCGAAACCTGGACCAACGTTGTGTGGAGATCGATCAGCAACTTGTGGTTCTCTACGGTTATCAACGGCCAAGCGGACGGGTTCTTTAAATCCTCTCGCGGGGTCAGGCAAGGGGATCCACTATCCTCCACCATCTTCATCATTACGGCGGATGCGTTGAGCAGAAACCTTAATAAGATGGATAGTACCTCCAACTTCCAGTACTACCATACGGCTAGCGGCTGCCCGATCATCACCCACCTGGCCTTCGCTGACGATATCCTTATATTCTCTTCTGGAGATGCAGGATCGGTGGAAGTCGTCCATAAAACACTCCAGACATATGAAAGGTACTCAGGGCAGAAGATCAACCCGGACAAAAGTGTTATCTACACCCACCACAACATCAAGAGAGAGCAAGCGGCTAGCGTATCTACCACCACATTATTTCCCATCAAGCACCCTCCATTACTCTACCTCGGGTGCCCTCTCGTGTACGGGAAATCCAATGCCGGGATCTTCGAGAACCTGATCAATCGCGTCAGAAAGAAGCTCGAGGGTTGGCACAACGTCACTCAATCCCCAGGAGGCAAGATTATCCTCATCAATCATGTCCTCACATCCATTCCCATCTACACCCTGGTTGCGTGCTCCCCCCTAAGAAGGTCCTATCCTACATCGAGAGCATCTTCAGCAACTTTCTCTGGGGTCATAGCGGCGGCCACGAAAAGCATCATTGGGCCAGCTGGAACACCATGGCCCGACCCACCGGGGTGGGAGGTCTGGGATTCACCAAACTTTCCCACATTGTTAGCGCTTTCTCGATGAAATTGTGGTGGACGCTTCGCACTAGTAAGAACTTATGGGCCAGGTTCATGAAGGCCAGATACTTCAAGCATATCCACCCATCCACGGCCATCGCTAACAGCAGATCATCCGCGGCCTGGCACCACATCCTTCTCGGGCGGTCTCTCGCCGAACCAGCGATTCGCCTTAACGTGGGCATCGGGGAAGCATCGCCGTTCCTGGAGCGCTGGGTAGGTCACTACCAAAATAAGTGATTTTAGCGACGCCCAAAAACGTCGAAAAAACAACAAAATCCGTCGCTAATATGTATCACCGACGTATTTACCGACGTTTTGGTTTTGTCGCCGTTTCCTTAGTCGCTGATTACAAAAACGTCGCTGAACGTCGCAATTACCGACATTCAGCGACGTAACAGTACGTCGGTGAGTTATCGACGTTTATCGTCGTTCCGTCGGTATATTAGCGACGTATATGTAGTCGCTACACGTCGGTAAAGACCTGGAATAGTTACCGACGTCTACCGTCGTTTCGTCGGTAATATAGCGACGTGAATGTTGTCGCTAGACGTCGGTAAAGGTCCTGTACATTTTTGCAGCTAGTGTCAGTAAACGTCGGTAAATACGTCGGAGAGCTGTACTTTTTTGCAGTTAGTCGTCGGTAAATGTCGTTAAAACGTCGGAAAAATATATTATTTGCAGCTTGTCGTCGGTAAACGTCGGAAAAAGACATCGCTAAACGTCAGTAAGCGTCGCTAAACGTCGCTAAAGTTGTAAAAAAAATAAAAAAAATAAAACACAGATTCTATATTACCACTCACAATTCTATAAAACACATATAGGTACACATTCAAATCCCCACTCACAATTTCAAATCACAGCGCATTCAAACCCCCACTCACAATTCCAAATCACAGATAGCTTTAATCTAAGTTAATTAACATCCAATCCAAACACAATTAACATTTATCGACGAAGGAATTAACATCCAATCCAAACAAGTCACAAGTCAATTCGATACAAACACAACTAACATCCAATACAAACATCCAATCATAAGTCACAAACATAAGATGATACAAACACAAACAAAAGTCCTAACTAGGACTACTAGTGATCTGGTGCAGGAGGGGCACCGCTGCGACGAAGGCGTAAAAACTCCTCATACTCCGCAAGTGAAATCGATACAGATGGAGCGCCAGGCTGTGACGTCAGTGGAGTCGGTGTCGAAGAAGAAGACGGTGGAGGCGGAAGAGTCGACGACGATGAAGGCGCACCCAGAGTACCAGCATGCTCCAATGCTGTAAGTCGCTGGTTGTATGAATCCATAATAGATAACATTCTACCACTGTTCTGGACCATCGAATCCTGCGCCAATCTCACCGTCTCGGCCATGGTCACCTGTCCTGTCTGCAACTCCGTCACCGTGCGCTCTAACCCTCCAACGGCGCGCTCTGTCCTCTCAGTCGTCTCCCTGAGGTCTATAATGCTGCGGTCGAGCGCATCCAATCGTGCTAGCAGCGCAGGATCGTCCGTAGGATGCTGAGACTGCTGCTCGATCCGTCGTAGCAGGTCGTCACGGAGAGACTCCATCATCTGGTGGACTCGGGCAGACTCCTGGGACGGCTGTGGACCATGCACACTAGCAGAAGATGTCCTAAAGGACTGGGTCGCAACTAGGGCGCCATAGGATCCCGTACCGTAGTACGTACCCCTACGGAGGCCACCAGCGGCGGTCATCCACAGCTCGTCCGCCGACGGAGCTTGAGTGGGCTGCGAGGAAGTACCGGCCTCTCCTGCATCAGGTGCACTAGCAGCCGCCCGTTCCCGCAGCCTCGTATACTCGGCCTAGAAAGTATGGATAGTACTCTATGATTTCTAATTTCTATTTAATGTACTTATTTTTACTAACTTCATGAATATTTATTTGCATCATATTTACTAAGTTATATTAAAATGGACACGAAGTATTAAATTAAGATAACGTATTGTAATACTTACATAGGTCTGCTCGGCCCTCTCGTCAATAAGGACTCCGCCCTTCCGATGGGTGGCCAGGAAGACGGTCACCATGTCGGCGTTACCGACCTTCCTTACCTGTAATTAAATATATTATCTTAGTAATAATTTATCGGATTTGCATTAAAATAATATTTCTAAAAGAGAAAGACATACCAGACGACGGAAATGTTCCGTCATCGGAATCGACCCACCGTACCACTTCGAGGCATGTTGCCTAGCCGCCTTAGCCTTCTCCGACTTCTCCTTGTACCTTGGCTCGTTGAATCGAGCCTTCATCTCATTCCACTGATCAGGGGTGATCCAACCTTTGATCGGCTTTCCGGCACGATCACGTTCCTTCTGATCATTAATAGAGTCGCGGATCAGCTTAGCAGCGACGGAAGAAAACATCCCCTCGATCTGCTCGGCCCGGTGCGGCGGATAGTAAAACATATCCTAGAACAGTACGAAACCAAATATTTATCAGTTATATATAATATGCATAAATTAAATGATTCATGTTAAAAATAAATCTATTTTAACCTTGAAGCGCGTAAACCAGAAGTTCTTCCTTTCGTCTGGAGCATCAGAGTAGTTAATCCAGGGACCACCATAATTATGCCTCAGCATATCGCCTAGGCGTCTCTGTACCCCTGGAGGACGATATCTATACATACATATTATATTCATGAAAAAAATTAATTTATGATAAAAACAGAAGAAAAAAAAATCATAAACCAAAATACCTACTTTGTACCATCGGCCCAGATCTCCGTCCTCCCCTCCTCCGGAGGTGCGCACGCATCATCTTCATGATGCTGGTCGGCCGTCGGCGCATCCTCCTCGGCCATCTGCTCATCCGTCTCCATCGTCGTATCAACATCAGGAACGCTAGACGGGGGAGCAATCTCAACAGGTCTGGAACTACTCGTCCCAGGAGATATGCCACGTGACGTCGTCCCAACCGGCCCAGCTACTGTCCGATATGGAGGAGTAATCGGCGACGAGGATCCAGAGCCGGAACCAATAGGAGGTACCGAAGGCAAACTCCGTCCCCTAGCAGTACCTGTAGGAAGTACCGGAGGATCTCGACCTCCTCGTGGCCCTCGCAAATGTCCGCGACGACCTGCCATACCTGATAACAGCATATGATAGTACAAGATATAATAGAGACTAGAAATATGACAGTACAACAAATAATAGAGACTAGAAATATGACAGTACAACAAATATTAGAGACTAGAAATATGACAGTACAACAAATAATAGAGAATAGAAATATGACAGTACAACAAAGATAATAACCAAGGTAACATATGATGATACATTCTACAATAAACATCTAAGTCCAGATAATATATTCTAGAAGAAACATCTAAGTCCAGATAAGTATATCTCTCTCAATCATCTTCAGAATAATCATCTTGTTCGTCTTCCTCGACCTCATCTTCCTCTTCCTCCTCATCTTCACTTTCGTCTTCACCTTCGTCGGCTTCGTCTTCCTCTTCGGATAATTCTACATCTTCTACATTATGTGTCGTGTAATGCGTAACTTCCGTGGAGTCCACATCGACAATATTGGTTACAGGAGGTAGCTCGTCCTCCTGGTAAGCTTTTTCATCCACATCAAAAGTATCTCTAGCTTTAGTCTTGCATACTGCCCACCAGTCAGACTTCGTTGCTCCCCGTCTCGGATAAGCTGTGAAATACACGAGCTGAGCCTGAGTTGCTAGGACAAACGGTTCGTAGCCTTGATATCTACGCTTGTAGTTTATATCCACAAGACCATGCTTGTCAATTTTCCAGCCTTGATTTTCAATCGGATCGAACCATTCACACTTGAACAACACGATCTTTGCAGGTTCTCTGCCATAATTATATGACAACTCCACAATCTCTCGCAAGATGCCAAAGAAATCATTTCCTGGATCGACGTCTTTGTAGTTCGAAGACTTGATACACAAACAACTGTTCTTCGTGGAATCAAGATCCAGGAAGCTGTCTCTGATCGGAGCATTTGTCGACTTGAACCGAAAGCCATTGACACAATAACTTGGCCATGTTTTAACAAAAGTAATTGGTCCCTTGGCAAGAGTTCTAATTAATTCAATCTCGGGTGAAATTAGACGATCGACCTGAATATCAAAGAAGAGATAATAAGTTATTTATTGCGCAGTTGCATTAGAAGAGGCCAGTAAATATTACCGAACTGCTTACATATTCGCTCAACCAAGAAGGAAAATGACGTCTCATTTCTTGTTCTAATGCTTCGTCTGTTAGGTAGGGTCTAACCAGCCTCAACTCATCATTATATGTGCTGGAAAACAACGAAGCATTAGAACGATTAGTACAATAATATTAGCTTATACTATTACATTGAGATGACGTAAACTCATCATTCCTTACTTACCCCTCTAACTTCTCCACTTCATCCTCGTCGCAATTGAGTAATACATACAACTGAGCAGCCCTTAGCTCTTCGTCATTCAAATATCTCTTCTTCATTTTCCCCGAAGGCTTTCCGGACGCATTGAATACTTTCAGTATTCCATCATTAAATTCTTGAAGTCCAGATGCTACAAAGGACGATCCTTCGTTGAAATCGACTACAACACCCATCAGTTCAAGTTCATTCCTAGATGAGTATATTCCAATGCCATAGAGGAAGGTCAACAAACTGATGGCTTCTATGGCATTGGAATCTACTCATATAGGAATGAACTTGAACTGATGGGTGTTGTAGTCGATTTCAGCGAAGGATCGTCCTTTGTAGCATCTGGACTTCAGTTGCCAGCAGAGCCAGGAGATGTTACGGCGGAAACTGCTCTCATGTTACTTCTCCTCCTCCACCATGGCTCTGGACCCATCTGCTCCTCCCTTCTTTTCTTCTTCTCATTCGACTATCTCGGCCTCCTATTCGGCCTACTATTCCGATACCGATACTTTGAACCTTGATCTTAACCCAAACCTATATACTGATCGATACTAATCCGCTACGCCCGATACTAAGTATATACGGTCGATACCGATAGCGATAGTCCGATACCGATAGCGATAGTCCGATACCGATAGTTCGATCGATACCGATAGTTCGATACCGATAGCGATAGTCCGATACCGATAGCGATAATTTAAAAGTTTATGGATTATGTGTTAATTAGTTCATGTTTTCATTTAGAGGTTATGCTCTAGTTTTCATCAAAGTCAATTCTTTTGTGTTTTGGATATGTTGTGTAGTTGTGACGGATGCTTCATATTTGTGATTCTGACTGACTTTACAGAATCTTTGACAATTGGGATATATTATATTATCTATGAAAGTTTTTATGGAAATGAATGTTATGTCTTGAACAAATGTGGAGAGTTGTGAATCTCCTACATTCTCCTACATTTTATAATTTAAAACCTATGGGTCTTACTATTCTACAAAATGAGCTCCTATATTTGAAATCTAGAATCTAGAAATTGGGATGAGCCTTACTAATGATGCTCTTAGGTAACATATTTAACAGATGAGATTTTCATGTTGCACTTACGCATTTTGTAGCTATAAACTGCTTAAGCAACAACATATTTAGAAGACCACATATTCATGCAACTATCTCAAACTGACAATTATTTTGAGTAATCTCTTTCATTTCTATCGATACATGCCAAATATACTCTTTACCACATATAAAATAACACTAATACCCCGCTTTTCATCTCACACTAATAACTCACACATACATAATCATATACATACAAATACTAATCTAGTATTTCAAAACTCTCGACTTTGAAGAGTCATTTCTGTGTCAGTGTATACGACTCTCCTTGAAAGCTTTCATATTTGGTAGTAGACTACATTTTAAGTATTCTAGTATTTTTTTACCTTCGAAATAATTACTTAATTGACAATATTGTGTACGAATATTGTGTCGTGTTAGCCTGTCGTATCGTGTCTATGTCAGCACATCAGGAGGAGGGAGATAGGGTTAGGGTTTACCTTCCTTGGTCAGAATTGGGTCGGGGTCGGGGATGGAGCAGCGGCAGAGGGGACTAGTCGGGTCGACGTCGACGAGGAGACTTGACGGTGGAGGAGCGATGGAGGGTCGCCGGACGCCGCGGGAAAAGAGGTCACCGTGGGGAGGAGGTCGCCGCAGGGAGGGGGGTCGCCGTGTGGGGGGGTGGTCACCGCGGGGGGGGTGGTCGCCGGAGGAAGGGGACACAAGAGGGACGAGGACACCAGTGGGCGAGCGGGGTCGCCGAGGTAGGGAACGAGGGAGAGGGGTGTCTCCGGAGGGAGGGGTCACCGGGGGGAGGGGCTCGCTGGTGGGAGGGGGTCGCTGGTGGGAGGGGGTCGCCGGAGACGAGAGGGGGAAAGGGAGAAAGATTTAGGGCTCGAGCGGGAGAATAAAATTTTGGGTAAAAAAATAAAATCGATCTGGCCAGCAGAACCCTATATGAAATATTTAGCGACGTCATACGAAGACGTCGGTAAACGTCGCTAATATCAGTGATTTTAGCGACGTTCACCGACATATCCACGACGTACGTTTTTATAATACAAAACTTAGTCGCAATACGTCGTTGAACGTCGCTAATAGTGACGTATTGCGACGTTATAAATTTACGTCGCTAAATTGCTAAAATATAGCGACGTCTTTCATAAACGTCGCTAATTACGTCGCTAATATGACTTATTTTGGTAGTGGGGGATTTCTTGCTTTCCAACACTTCGGCGGCTCCTAGTAACAACACTATCAAGGACCTCTGGGACCCTTCTAATAACACCTAGAATTGGATCAAAGTCAGGTCTTGGACTGGGCACGAAGCGGCCGATTCCATTCGTCGTAGCGGTGTGAGGATCGGACCGGACGCCGATCAGCTCGTATGGTCGCACGATGGTGCCGGCGCATTCTCGGTTAAGTTTGCCAGAAACCATATCCTGGGTAACGCGGCCCCGGCCCCTACCATTGCTTCATTCTGCCAGACGTGCATCCCCAAGAAGTGGTCTTTCCTCCTCTGGAGAGCCCTACGCAATATCTTTCCCACGGACGACAATCTCAATACTACCGGATTCAGCCTTACCTCTGCATTCTCATGCTGCTCAGATCACCAATTGGAGATAGCCAACCACATCCTCAGTCAGGGGGACCTACCGATCAAAGTCTGGACAGGTCTCTCCCAGCGCTGCAGATTGCCTTATGGAGGCGACAACTTTCACCACCTCATAGCTTCCTGGGCTACAGCATCCCATGGCCAACAGATCGTCGCAGCGGCCGCCACGTGGGTCATCTGAAAAAAATGGAATGAGGCGAGATACGAAGGCCACCAGTACAGTGCAGACCAACTGATTCGAAAAACCATCCGCCAATGTCACAAACGAAGAACCCTCTGTAGGCATGGTCAGGCGGCTTTCTGGAACTCTCTCCTATCCTCGGCTTAGCCATTTTTCTTCTTGTTTGCCTCTTCTTTTGTCAGTATACGTGTACAGGCATCGGCATTTTGCGCCTTATGGTATACTTGTACAGGTTCGGCCTTTTTGGCCTTCATGAATAATTTGGTAGTATTTTCAATATATATATATATATATATATATATATATATATATATATTTTATATGTGCACCGGTAAGACCGCTGGCACTCGGGGGTGAGGGTGCGGGTTCGAGCCCCCACTCCCACGGGGGCGGCTGGATGGCGTTGTCCACGGGCCTTGGTTTTTAGAAAAAATAATAATAATAAATTATATTAATATATATATATATATTTTTTTTAATATATATATATATATATATATATATATATATATATATATATATATATATATATATATATATATATATATATATATATCAGTGTTCCGTGTACAATGCAAAGTAATGTACACCGTGATATATCCCTTCCCCAGAACCCCGCTATTGAGCATCCCTTCATCCCTCTCCCCATGCGAACACTCCTCCCCCAATCTCTCTCCCTATAACTCACCTTCTCTCCTCTCCTATGCTTCATCTTCAATCAAAAGTTTCTGTCATAAGACTACAACGACAATCGAAAGAGAAGCTAAAATCGCAGCATCAAGTTCCGTTATGCGCACTTCACTCGACGTCTACATCTCCGCAGTCTGGCACCCTCGCTAGCAGCGTCAGCATAATTTTTGTATTTTGGTTATAAGTAATTTTGTACTATTTTGATAAAATTTAGGATGTTTTAAGTACAATCAAGATTAAACTAAATGCTGGCTCCGCCCTTGCCACAAAAGAACAACTCAAAAGTTACTTAATCAACTGGAGGAAGTGAAAATAATGAAATCCGGGGGGGGGGATGGATTTGAGTATAGTATTAGGAACGAAACGCAAAAACTGTGTTTCCCCAAACAACGCTGCTAGGTTGCCCACCCACGGGGCTGGCCCGCATCTGTGTGGTAGACAACCATCGGCTCCCCCGCCTGGGGTAGGTCCAGGTTAGGGGAGGTCAATGGCTGCCCACCACGCGGGCGCAGGCCAGCCCAGCGGGCGAGCAAAATAGCCTTTTCCCTCCCCAAAGCCAAGAAGACTTACATTCCATCTCAAGCAACTGATGACAAATATTTTGCTACTTGAGTATGTGTATTCATATTGGTATCCGCAAGAAGAAAATAAAATATTAATATAAATTAAAATATTTCCAACTCTGTATTTAGATTCTGAAATTAAATATAAATAGAATGAATAAATGATATCGAGGCTTGAACTTGGTTCAATGTCCTTAAGACAATATTCGCCCCGCACTGGTGCTTACGGTTTAATGACGATTAGTCTCCAAGGATAAAACAGTTCTTTCCTTCGGTAGCAGCACTTCACACCGTAGGAACTCGTCGAAGCAACGTTGGTTGTCTCTCTCCCTTAGACTGATGAATTGAATGAATGCTTGAATGCTCCAAACATATTTGTATTTATAGAAATAAAGAGACACGATGGAAAGGGGACACCTTTCCAATAAATAGAATCGTACACCTTTTCCAATGAAAAGATTCGTACACATTTTCATAGATTCGTTGATAGAAAAAAAATGATATTATTATTATAACAAATATACATTCACATTTTCCAACAGTAGACAACCATCGGCTCCCCCGCCTGGGGTGGGTCCTGTTTGCCATTAAAATTGTTTTGATTGAAATCTTAATACAAACAGAACAGTGATACAATATAGGACTTATATGTAGTCCTAGGAGTACACTTTTGTTTAAGCCGGGTCCTTAGTGCCAATGGAGCGAGTGGTAATGCGTTGACTCCGTTGACCGGCTGACGGCGGTTATCGGTTCTCTGAAGGTGTTGATTGCTCTGGGTGCTGGAGCTTGCTGAGAGGAGTAAGACGTTGAGTGTCTAGAACTGCCTCTCCGGTGATTCTCTGTTGTGGATTCTTTTTGTGAGTCTTATGTTCTGAGTCTCTGTCTGTGTGAAGGAGATGATCCTTCTATTTATAGTTTTGCAGGCTGGCTGCTCATGCGCACATGTAGGATGCGCCGGTGTGGGAACGCCACGTGGAGGTTGCTGATGGAGGCGCATGGATGCTGCGCCCTGATTGAGGGGGAGAACTCTTTATACTGCTGTTGTGAGCCGGCACGTAGCAGGAAGAAGATCTTTCCGTTGCTGAAATCTTGGATGAGTTGAGTCAAAAGACACGTGTCGTCGACTCATGGTTCAAAGATCTCGGATTTGGTGGAGAGGAGTGATCTGGTGGGCTGCGCCTTGGATTGGGCGCAGGAGGAGGCTGCGGCTCATAACCTTTAGGAGTTACAAACCATTTGGGGCGCATGGCTTTTGAGGCACATGCAGGCGACTTTCCTTCTGTCTTTCGGGATCAGAGATCAGTCTGGGGCGCATGGCTTTTGAGGCGCATGCAAAACTTCAACCGGAGACTCTTCTTCTGTCTTTAGGGATCAGTGAAGGGTCTGAGGCGCATGGCTTTTGAGGCGCATGCTGGTTTGGACGCATGGCCGTAGAGGCGCATGCGGGTGTGGACGCATGGTCGTAGAGGCGCATGCGGGTTGCCACGTGGCAGTAGCCGTCGGAATAGAGTCATGATGATGCTGACGTTGCCGACGCTTCGTTCGCGTCGGTTGGCGTTCCACTCGGTATGGAGATGTGTGGGGGCGCATCCTCTATAATGCGCCGAGTACTGTAGGGCGCGTCTGTGTGATGCGCCTAATGCCGAAGGGTGCGTCCGTGTGATGCGCTGTCTGGCTGGCGCATCGGACATGTCTTTTAATGATGCGGCTGTCTCGCTCTTCGAGTGCTATAAATAGCCGTTTGGCTGAATTCGAGGCGTCCGGTTCATCCATTTAATATAAATTCATTGTACGGAATTCAGAGGGCCATCCACTTGGCGCGTGGGTTTGATCTGCCCGACCTATAAATAGTGGCATGGAGAGAAGATTTGCTTATCATTCCCTCACGTACTTCCAATATGAACTTGAACATACGGGTGCATTCTGCTGACGAAGTGCTCCCGAGGGTGAAGATGAGACGATGTGTTGTCTTTGATGCACTTGAAGGTGACTGTTACATCCAAAAGACGGAGTCGAGGGCTTCTGAGGCAGGCGGAAGGTGCCTGTTGCATCCAAAAATAGGGATGCTCGAGCCTCGTCTCCGTTATTCCGGAAGAGCCATAGATCGGAATGGCAGTGCAAGGCTCTTTCTTCCTGCAAAGTGGGGTTTCCCCACTTTGATCGTGTCGAAAGCTGCTCCTTTAGCCGTGGTTTCGATCACGGTCTTCCTTCGGCTTTGGAGGCTCTTTCGAAGCCTCCCCTGGCTACAGCATTTGCGGTGCTCTTCTCTTCCTTGGTTCCAGCCAGAGGGTTAAATGCTTTGTGTCGAAGCATTTATCGGGCGAGCCTGGTTGGAAGAGCGGCACATAACTGGGCTCTGCTCGGCCAGGTGAGCCTGGCTGGAAGAATTTGGCTGAAGGGATGCACATAACTGAGCTGCTGGAGAGATGATGGGATGCGCCTGGATGGAGGCGCATGATATCTGCTACGCCTTACTGGTGGCGCATAGTGATACTGCGCCTATCTGGAGACGCATGGTAGCCGCTGCCCTTATCTGAAGGCGCATGATGGCCGCTGGCTGTAGACTTAGGCTCTTTCCTTTGTAGAAATTCTCCTTTGTACAGCCTTTTCTAGACATGTAATAGACTTTTATATATAAATAAAAAGTCCTTCTTCAAATGTCTATAGTTATTGAATTTGCTGTGAAGTTCTTCGTCTGAGTTCTGGCGCATGTAGTGTCTGGCGCATGGGCTTTCTGGTTGTGAAATTCCATGCTTCTACAAGACCCCCTTCAAAGTTTTCAAAACTTTTGAATAAGTTTTGGAATACTTTGAATAAGAAGCATGGAGGTCAGGGCGCATGATTTCTGGGCGCATGCCTGTTCGGCGCATGCTCTTCTCAGTTAATGATGATGGTGCCTCGGTAACCGAAAAGATTAATGATGATCTTTTGGTTTTATTTGCTGCTATCCCTGCACAGAACCCGAGGCGACGGCTGAGATCACACGTCATCTGTTCACGCGTGCGACCATGCCCTATAAATAGGTAAGAGTCGGAGAGAGAAAGAGTTCTTCTTCTCTGTGCCTCTGCTTCTTTAGAGTTTCTTCTTCAAAACCCTAACTTCTCCTTCTTCGAGAGAATGGCTCCCAAGACTCCTCGCGGCGCTGCCGGCAAGGGGAAGGAGAAAGCGAAGGAGTCCGCGGATGAGGATGTACCTATCACTCTTGCGCCTCTTGCCGACGTTCGTCCTGAGGTGACAGGTGGGTTTCGTCTCTGCTTTGGGCTCTGTGCCCTAACTGCCGACGCGTATAGACTTCGGTCTTTAATGATACGCCGAGGTTCTATCCTGCCGACGTGCATAGGTTTATACCTTTATCATGCACCGAGGTTTTAATGGCTGACGCGCATGGGTTTTATTCCCTGAAGATGCGCCGAAGCCTTTGTTGACGCGCATGGGCTCACGCTCTGATAATGCGCCGAAGCTCCAATGCCAATGCGCATGGGCTTACGCCCTGATGATGCGCCGAGACATGCTGACGCGCATGGGCCTATGCCCTGATGATGCGCCGAAGCAGATGCGCATGGGTTCATACCCTGGCAATGTGCCAGTCTGCTTGACATATCTTGTCTTTTTGCCTGACTTCCACTTTTGTCGTGCCAGTGTCGATGACGATCCCTTTGTTGAATGAGGTCCTCCTGGACGCTTCTCTTTGCCAGATGGGAGTTGATTTTGATGAGGCGGTGATCAACCCTGCAAAGGATGCTATCCTTCAGGACCAACCTCGTGAGAGGATGCTACAAATCCAGGTCCAGTTGCCGCTTTTCCTCCAAAGTATGATGGAGAGCGGTAAACTGAAGTCTGCTGATTCTGAAGGTGTGACCTTCTTAAAGCCTGTGTTTCTGTTTGGCGACCGATTAGTCTCTTCCGAGGCGAAGATATTGAAGATCAGAGAAGACTGGTTCTTCGCTGCTAAGGGCATGATGTTATACATGCGGCAGGTTGACCGCCAGTTGCCATTGACAGCCTTTTATCGTCTAGCTTCGAAGAGAAGGATGGGTTGGGAACTTACTCCTTCTCAAGGAGGTGCCTTGGGGGGCTCCCTTTCGATTGACACCACCTCGAACCAGCGAGACACCTTGACTGCTTCACGAACTGGTTCTTCGTTCAGTTACCGAGCTTTGCGTCCCGGGAGCATCTATAGTGAAGTCCCAAATGACACATTTCCCTTCAGTGCCCCGACTTTTGCAAATCGGATGCTGACGTCGAAGGTCACGTATCCGACAGCTGGTTTTAGAGTCGAAGGTTGGTGTCATTACGTCTCCAAATGGGATAAACTGACGCTCTGGATCTTGTCGCGGTTTCAGACTGAGCTCCGAGAGATCGGGTTGACTGCCGCGATCCGTGCTACCCAGGCAGGTGTTGACCTTAATAGGCACATGTTCCTCGCAATCCTGGAGATGTTTGATATCCATACCGGGACCTTCTTTACCCCGGTGGGGGAATTAGGGTTCGCACTTCATGAGATGTACGAGGTGTCAAAACTCCCTTGGGGGTCGGAACCCTATGAAGAGTACTTTCCCACCAACGAGGAACTTCAAATCCTGGGGGACAGGGCTGAGGAGATGACGGCCGTCTTCAAGGAAGTGGCGAGTCATCATTACTATATGCAGAGACGGGATAGGAACGGGACGCAGCCTCATGTGACCGCTTGGAGAGATCATGTCTTTAGACAAGACAAGGAGGATCCCTCACAATTTTCCACTCCACCGGCGCTCTCTCGTAGCGAAGTGTTGTCCGAAATGAGCAGGTTAGGGAAGAAAAATCCTCGAGGAAATGAGGACCAGCAGTCAGATGTACGCTCCTACAGCTGCTTCTGGCATCTTGCTTATCGGATGTCACCCAAGGCGGTGTTGGCATCCTACCTGATGATATGGCTCCGGGATTGCGTATTTGCGGGCGGATCCGGTGCCGTAGAGAGGGTAACCCGAAACTTAATCCTGCCAGCCGTGAAGCTGGTTTTCGGTCGGCGTTTGGCTCTTCTCTCCGCAATGATATGTAACCTACAGCGAGGTTTGAGAGAGTTTGCTGGAAATGTGATTCATGACAGAGGCCGAAACAATAACTTCCCGCGCGCCGAACTGCCGTTTCACTATTTGATGGGATGGCTGATTCTGCATCATCCCAGTGTGATGAGCCCAGGCTCGGAAGGAGATTATAAGGCTGGAGATGCATTCCTTCGTCGTTTCCATCGGAGGAGCTGGTCGCATACTGGTGTCCCGGTTTGTAGAAAGGTTTTATCCCGTCTTCAGGGTTGGAAGATCACCAAAGTTGGTCCCATCTATTTGGGTTTTGAGGCCAACGAGGATTTACGGGATCTGGGCGAAGGTACTACCACTCTGCCTCAATGGGGATTCCGCTGGTTACAAAATATCCGACCGTCCCATCTGGTGTACCGGAACCGAAATCAGTGCTACCTGGAACCGTACTTGCCGAGCCGTTTTGCGCGGCAATTTGGTTATGCTCAGATGATGTTGGATAACCCCAGTAATACCTTGGGGTATGTTGGAAGTTTGTTGGACGGTGCACGAGCTTGGCATTACTATAATGCCGGATGTACCGGAGCTCGTTTTACGTTGCCCGTCCCCGATCCGCGGCCGCCCATTCTTTACTCGGCCGCCAAATTTTACTGTGTTATGGCTGCCCCGCCCTCTGGATATGACAGGGAGACCAGCCTTATCGCAGGCACCCAGTTAGCAGCGACTGGGGATACGCTAGGGAAGGCTCGGCCGCATCGTCCGTCAGGGGTGGGTCAACGGAGTGCCCCCTCCGCATCACAAGCAGAACCCTCGGGCGATCGACCGAAACGATGTGCAGATACAGGGGCTGAATCTCTTGTGTCGAAGAAGCAGAAGAAGGCATCGTTACCGACGGTGTCATCGGATTCGGCGTCCGAAGAGGTAAGGACATCCTACTAAATCTGATTTTGGTTCCGCTACTTACGAGATCCCATCTTCTTTTGTAGGAGCCGCTAAAAAGAAAACCTCGTACTCCAAAGTCGGGTGGGAGTAGGCGAGAAGAGATGGCGAGCTCGTGTGGAGTGCGTATCCCGCCGACAATGATGTCTCTTATGGAGGAAGATCCGGAGGATACTGTTATCGTGGAGGTTCCGGTCAGAAGGGAACCTGAGGGTGCAGCAGCTTCCGAGGTGGCGAAGGCCACAGCGGAGGCTTCACATATCGAAGGTTTAGCAAGTGCGCAGCTTCCTGGTGATGAAGAGGAATAGAGTTCATCATCTTCCGATGACGCCGCTCCGGAGCTGCAGGAGTCTGTTGCTGGGGCAGCAGAAGCAGTGGGGATAGAGGAGAGGGTTGATTCCTGTAAGCCCCTGAATTTTGGGCTCATTTTTTTCGATTTTATAAATCAATCATTTTGAATAAATATTATTATTTGATTATTATTTAATTTAATGCTTTTTACCGTGCCTTTGACTTCTGGAGCATCAGGGATGCCAGTCTCTGAAAACTTTCTTCTTGAAGTTTGAAGTAGACGAGATTACCTTCACGTCGATATATCATGTCCCATCCAAACTCGTTCCCTTGTGCTCCTTTTGTATCACGCAAGTTCGGGTCAATTTAGACCATTTAAATTATTAATTGAATTCCCACTCTTTTCCTTGATCATCATATGCGCGTTACCGTGGCTTTTAATTTAGGAGCACCAGACTAGTCATTTTCTCGAAACCAACTTGTCATGCCTGATCTACTCGAGACGCTCTTCACCCCTGACCTTCGTGTCCCACTCAGACACTCCATTTTGTGCTCCATTTCCTTCGCACAACTTTCAGTTCAATTTAGACCAATTTATCGTCTGCCGTAATTCCTGATTTAAATTCCAATTTAATTTTCGGGCCCGACATCGGTCCAATCCAGTCGACCCAATATATGGCTCTGGCCTGTTTTGAGCCTACTATGCACGCGCCACTTGCGTGCCACAATTTCGATCTCCCTTGTGCTTCCATTTCATCCGTGATTTTAATTGGTTTAATTTATTCAATTAATTAAATCTCGGTTTCGACTTTGTCCAAACTTGGCCCAACGTCCAATCCAGTTTAGTGTGGGCCCTGTCATGACTGCCCATACACCCCACTGGTGTTTTTCCATTTTTGCCCACTCAAAATATTTCTTTTATATATTTTATCTCTCTCTCCATTATATTATGTATATATATATATATATACATATGATATATACTTGTATCTCTCTCTCTAACTCCCTCTCTCTACATTTAACCTCTCTCTCTCTCACCTAAAACCCCTACCAGCCGACATCACAATCCTCACCCCCTCTCTACATTAATATCCCCCTCCTATACTCACCCCCTCTCTTTATATATATATATATACATATATATATACACTCACTCATAACTCACTTATACTCACCCTCCCCTATCCTCACCACCCCTCCTCACCTCTCTTCTCCGTACACAGCAGCAGCCATCCCTTCCCCCCTCTCTAGGCCGACAGCAACCCCCTCCCTCTCCCATCACTCCTCCTTCATCATCATCTTCTTCTTCTCATTCTTGTTCTCCTCTTCTTCTTCAAGAAATAAGATCACAACCACCACCTCCATGCTCATCACAACCCCCACCCCTACCTAGCCGACACCCCTACCAGCACACACACGCAACCTCTCTCTCTCTCATCATCATCTTTCTTCTTCTTCTTATTCTTCTTCATCTTCATCTTCTTGTTCTTCTTCTTCTTCTTGAAGAAGAAGGGCACCACCACCACCAACACCCTCACCATCATCATCGAGCCACCACTACCACCCTCACCATTCTCCTCCTCCTCCCTGGCTGGCCGAGAAACACCACCACTTCGACCACCACCACACGCCACCACGAACTCCATCCGACCCCGACCTCCTTCTCCTCCTCCTTGGCCCCTTGGCCGGCTGCGAGGCTGCCCAAGCAGCAGCAGCAGATGCTGCGCAAGCAGCAGCAGCAGCGGCAGCTGGCCGCGTGTGGCCGCGCGCCACCGCTGCATGGCCGGCCGCCCCCCCACGCGTGCGAGTTCCCCTTGGCCGGGCGCACCCCCGGGCAGGCCCCCATGGCCATCGCCCTCGTCCCTGTCGCGTACGTAGGGCGATTCGTGCATTTTTGCCGAAATCCCGGCGTGACGCGCGCGGGAACGGAGTTCAGTTTTGGCGTTTTGGGACAGCGACTTCACGTGTGATTTCCGGGAGATCCGACCGTTGGATCGGCGATCCGTCTCCTCCATCGCAATCTCGGTATATCCCTCTTCACCCCTGTCAAGTTTCGTCCGTTAATTTTATCGTTTGATACCTCAAACCGGCCACCAAGTTGACGTTTTAATTTGTACTGTTTTTGGACAGTTTCGCGATGCCAACTTCGCGGGTTCGTATCTTCTCCATCGCAGCTCCGTTTTGCGCGCCACCAGTTCCGGTGCACAGCTGGTATAACCCTCTTCTTGCCCCCTTTAGATTTCATTTCAGTTTGAGCTTGTTAGGTCGGTCGAATTCGACGCCAAAGTTGGCCGTTCGAATTCTTTAATTTGCACTAGTTAAATTCCATTTTTGAACCCGGGACTCCGGATTCAATTTCTGACACCACCAGTAGACTCATGGCGTCGTTCTGGCCTATTTTCATATAAAGTTTGTTAGATTTGGAGAACGTGAGCCCGGGCACGCATTTCGGTGCAAAGCGGGTCCCACTTTCTGAGTCAACGGGACTTTTTGACGCCGGCTCATCGGAATCCAATTCCGGATATACCGTTGAGTTCGTATCGTCATTCTGGACTCGTTGACATATAATTTGCTGAGTTTTGAAGACATTTGCTCCGGCACGCATTTCCGTGCAAACCGGATTCCAAATGTCCGTGTCAATGGACCAATTTGAGATCGGGTCAACGGAATCCAATTCTGGATATACCGTTGGGATCGTATCTTCATTCTGGATTCGTGGACATATAATTTGTTAGGTTTTGAGCACTTTTATTTCGGCACGTTTTTCGGTGCAAAGTGTGTCCAACGGCGGACATCATTTTGGCCCATAATTACCGTTTTGCCCCTGTGTCCAAATTGAACTTTTGGACAGGCTATTCTAGCTGATTTGACCATTCTGGACACGTTGGTGATGTTAGTTTCATCATCCAACAACATCTGTAGATTTCTTCCCTTTTGTGTCATCCTATTATTATAATATTTTCTCCTTTTGGTTGTTTTAAAGACCCGTCGATTTCAGTGATTTCTAAATCACTAAAATTTATAAGTTGACCTTGTAGATGTTTATAGAGACCAGCTTGACCATGGTTGACTACTTTGACTAGACGTCGAAGTAGAGTCAACAGTTTGACCTAGGTTTGATCAGACTTGACCAACGTTGATTTTTTGACCAAAGTCAACTGTAAGTCAACCATTGACCTATTTGACCTAGATTAGACTTAGAGTTGACCATAGTTGACCAGTTGACCAAAGTCAACTGTACGTCAACTTTGACCCAGTTTGTCTTAGTTTGACTTAGTTTGACCTAGATGTTAATACGCCTTTTGACCCTGATCAGCTCTTGTATTATTTCATCTTTAGGTCTGTGGCTTTACTCTGAACCCTGATTCATATTGACAGCAGGACCCCAGGCGAGTACATTCTCTGATAACTTATTCACAATTTATGATAACTGTTATGATTCATGTACTTAGTGTTGATATGCTTATTCCCGACACATGGTTCTCACGGATTGGTATTCTTGGATCCCGACGAGAGATGTCTCTCCTTCTTAGGTTGGGATGTATTGTGCAAGCACCCTTGTAGCTCTTGCTCGATATATGGTCACTGATTCTAGAGCAGGTTCGCGACCTTCTCATTAGAATCCCGTGCAGTGACGTGTCCTGTTTGGATCCATTCTACCAGTTGGGGTAGGGGGAGTAGTAGCGTATGCCTGTGATCATATCCCCTTGCTATCTTGAACAGTGTGAGTCATATACCGCACTTATGACTTGCCAGGCCGATTCTTGACAGTTTCCCAAGTCGATCACAAGTTGAAACTGCTACTCACACACATTGGATATATATAGCTTACCTTGATTCGTGTACATGCCATGATCCCGTTCTATTTTCTTGTTCTAGCTCTAGCTTTACAGCTTACCATGCCATGATACATATATGTACACTCCATGATTTCATTGTATATGCTCTATTTACAGTCTTATAGCTTTTATTCTATCCTGAGATCTGTTATGAGATATATGTACTCGTTCCGCTCCTGACTGGATACGTTATGAAAATTTTAGGAGTAGTTGTGCCCTCATTATTGGACTTCATGATGTTGCTAGCTGAGGTGGATCTCACTATTCTTCTATGTGAGTTGCCTGGTAGTTATTCCTTAGTTAGTCTTGTTGTTCCTTCATTATCTTCCTGTCTTATGATCATTGTAGATTCTAGTTGTTCTAGTGATATTGCTATTATTTCTTGTCTTATCTTCCTTAGTTTCGTGATGTGACATGAGTACATTTCTAGTTATAGATCTTTAGATATTGTAGTTAGTATAGTATACTTGACAGCGTTCTACCGCCGATACCGCGGCGTAGGCTGGGCGTGGCCCACGTATTCGTACCCGTATATCCGGGTGCGGGTCGTGACACGTTTTTAGTGGTGGCCCATGCAGGTCAGACTTTGCAGTTAATGCGAAGTCGTGGTAGTACTTGAGTTTATCTGTACTACTGCGAGCCTGCCCTAGGATTAAGGTTGAGTCATGGAATATTTTAGGATTTTGGTACTCAGTCACATATTAGGAACTCTTGGTAGATTCCAGGGATGACCCCTGGAAATCTTGTTTCGAAGGCTTTCAAATATTTTCCCACTTGTTTCTATTCGTCATGATTTCTGAAATATCTGTCTGTATCAAACTTTATTCCTTCTTGGGATAAGTTTGTGGACCCCAGGGGGAAGTTATAAGTTGAACTTGTATATCATCTAGGTTGGGGAGAGAATATGATTTACCAACCTCGTATCATGGTCGAGGTTTGTTTAGATTATATTCCACCATTTTCTATCTTGACCTAGGTAGTACCCTCTGGACTTTTCCTGAGATTTTTCTCTGAACCCTATCACGGAAGTTGTTTCCGTTGTTTCTATTAACTTACCCTTGACTTGTTGTTGAATTTTAAATCTTAATATTCGTTGTTGACCTTTAATTTTGTTTCGGATAATTCTTTTAAGAATTGAGTTAAGATATCCTGATAAACATATTTTGGACAATGACGATGAGAACGGTAAGTGTCTACTTTATTTATGGAGTTTAGAATTCATTGCAGTCATATTAGCTAGCGAGACATGGACATAGAGCCTGATTTTGGATATGCTATCCTAGTTATGTCATTTAGGTTCTCTTGCAGCCATACCGGGTGGCGTGGTAAGGAATCTAGGTGGCATGATTATAGGGTGTATACCATAGTTATGGACTTTATTGTTTATTACCGCTATGCTTACTGGCGTGGCAAGAATTCTGGCGACATGATTGGGATAGACGTGTATGGTTATCAGATCGTATCTTAAATTGATTCACTTGTTTTAACCTATTGGGCAAGAGCAGTTCCTACTATTACTTCTGTTTTCCATTCTTCTCTTCCTCATCGCATGATGATTTTCTCATCTTACCCTTACTTCCTCCGTCTTGATCCATTATGTCTTGGTTCTACCAATTACCTATCTCGTATCTACTTCTGTCAGCCATACCTTGAAAACGTTGAAAATTTTAGAATTTTCATATCTTTTTATCTTGGGAGAAATCGAGGAAGTATCGTAATCATCTGTCTCGAAGTAGACATTGTTGGTAGTAGTCGAAGCAGAGCGAGATGATTACCCGGCTTCCTCCTAAGATCCCATATTCTGGTTTCTATGATAACAAAAGCAATTCAATTCTACATCCTTGATTTGTTTATTATATTTTGATATCGTGAAATTGATCCTCTCTGATTGACCAATCGATTCTGGTTGTCTAGTTTATCGTGCCAAAGGGTCTTGATTGTTGATTAAACTTAAATGGTTTTGAATTCCATTGTGATATGATTTCCTTCTTAGATGTTCGTGTCCAGACTTCATTGATTATGTTCTCTATCTTGCCCAAATTCTGATTTACTCAAAACTTGAATAATTTCAATCGTGCTGAGACTAAATTATTATTTTTATCATGAATGGACAATGCTATCATCACTCGTGCTTTAAACTTTCGATTCAATTCTGGCAAATGACTAAATTCTATTCCAATCACGATTAGGCTTCAGACTATCCTTGATTTTGCCGGAGTCTCATTTTCTGAATCGTGTTCCAATGATTTAACTTATCTATAATCGTGTCTATATGATTCTGTTCATATTTTGATTCTATCGTGCGAAAAATTTTCATCGTGCCTAAATAATTGTGAATTGAATATCTTAATCGTGCAAACTTGTCATTCTATGATCGTGCCTAAGTTTTTGCCTAAAACTTTCTATCATGTTTTAACCCCACTACCAACCTTTAATTTCGAGGACGAAATTTTTATAAGGTGGGTAGGATTGTAAGCCCCTGAATTTTGGGCTCATTTTTTTCGATTTTATAAATCAATCATTTTGAATAAATATTATTATTTGATTATTATTTAATTTAATGCTCTTTACCGTGCCTTTGACTTCTGGAGCATCAGGGATGCCAGTCTCTGAAAACTTTCTTCTTGAAGTTTGAAGTAGACGAGATTACCTTCACGTCGATATATCATGTCCCATCCAAACTCGTTCCCTTGTGCTCCTTTTGTATCGCGCAAGTTCGGGTCAATTTAGACCATTTAAATTATTAATTGAATTCCCACTCTTTTCCTTGATTATCATATGCGCGTTACCGTGGCTTTTAATTTAGGAGCACCAGACTAGTCATTTTCTCGAAACCAACTTGTCATGCCTGATCTACTCGAGACGCTCTTCACCCCTGACCTTCGTGTCCCACTCAGACACTCCATTTTGTGCTCCATTTCCTTCGCACAACTTTCGGTTCAATTTAGACCAATTTATCGTCTGCCGTAATTCCTGATTTAAATTCCAATTTAATTTTCGGGCCCGACATCGATCCAATCCAGTCGACCCAATATATGGCTCTGGCCTGTTTTGAGCCTACTATGCACGCGCCACTTGCGTGCCACAATTTCGATCTCCCTTGTGCTTCCATTTCATCCGTGATTTTAATTGGTTTAATTTATTCAATTAATTAAATCTCGGTTTCGACTTTGTCCAAACTTGGCCCAACGCCCAACCCAGTTTAGTGTGGGCCCTGTCATGACTGCCCATACACCCCACTGGTGTTTTTCCATTTTTGCCCACTCAAAATATTTCTTTTATATATTTTATCTCTCTCTCCATTATATTATGTATATATATATATATATACATATGATATATACTTGTATCTCTCTCTCTAACTCCCTCTCTCTACATTTAACCTCTCTCTCTCTCACCTAAAACCCCTACCAGCCGACATCACAATCCTCACCCCCTCTCTACATTAATATCCCCCTCCTATACTCACCCCCTCTCTTTATATATATATATACATATATATATACACTCACTCATAACTCACTTATACTCACCCTCCCCTATCCTCACCACCCCTCCTCACCTCTCTTCTCCGTACACAGCAGCAGCCATCCCTTCCCCCCTCTCTAGGCCGACAGCAACCCCCTCCCTCTCCCATCACTCCTCCTTCATCATCATCTTCTTCTTCTCATTCTTGTTCTCCTCTTCTTCTTCAAGAAAGAAGATCACAACCACCACCTCCATGCTCATCACAACCCCCACCCCTACCTAGCCGACACCCCTACCAGCACACACACGCAACCTCTCTCTCTCTCATCATCATCTTTCTTCTTCTTCTTATTCTTCTTCATCTTCATCTTCTTGTTCTTCTTCTTCTTCTTGAAGAAGAAGGGCACCACCACCACCAACACCCTCACCATCATCATCGAGCCACCACTACCACCCTCACCATTCTCCTCCTCCTCCCTGGCTGGCCGAGAAACACCACCACTTCGACCACCACCACACGCCACCACGAACTCCATCCGACCCCGACCTCCTTCTCCTCCTCCTTGGCCCCTTGGCCGGCTGCGAGGCTGCCCAAGCAGCAGCAGCAGATGCTGCGCAAGCAGCAGCAGCAGCGGCAGCTGGCCGCGTGTGGCCGCGCGCCACCGCTGCATGGCCGGCCGCCCCCCCACGCGTGTGAGTTCCCCTTGGCCGGGCGCACCCCCGGGCAGGCCCCCATGGCCATCGCCCTCGTCCCTGTCGCGTACGTAGGGCGATTCGTGCATTTTTGCCGAAATCCCGGCGTGACGCGCGCGGGAACGGAGTTCAGTTTTGGCGTCTTGGGACAGCAACTTCACGTGTGATTTCCGGGAGATCCGACCGTTGGATCGGCGATCCGTCTCCTCCATCGCAATCTCGGTATATCCCTCTTCACCCCTGTCAAGTTTCGTCCGTTAATTTTATCGTTTGATACCTCAAACCGGCCACCAAGTTGACGTTTTAATTTGTACTGTTTTTGGACAGTTTCGCGACGCCAACTTCGCGGGTTCGTATCTTCTCCATCGCAGCTCTGTTTTGCGTGCCACCAGTTCCGGTGCACAGCTGGTATAACCCTCTTCTTGCCCCCTTTAGATTTCATTTCAGTTTGAGCTTGTTAGGTCGGTCGAATTCGACGCCAAAGTTGACCGTTCGAATTCTTTAATTTGCACTAGTTAAATTCCATTTTTGAACCCGGGACTCCGGATTCAATTTCTGACACCACCAGTAGACTCGTGGCGTCGTTCTGGCCTGTTTTCATATAAAGTTTGTTAGATTTGGAGAACGTGAGCCCGGGCACGCATTTCGGTGCAAAGCGGGTCCCACTTTCTGAGTCAACGGGACTTTTTGACGCCGGCTCATCGGAATCCAATTCCGGATATACCGTTGAGTTCGTATCGTCATTCTGGACTCGTTGACATATAATTTGCTGAGTTTTGAAGACATTTGCTCCGGCACGCATTTCCGTGCAAACCGGATTCCAAATGTCCGTGTCAACGGACCAATTTGAGATCGGGTCAACGGAATCCAATTCTGGATATACCGTTGGGATCGTATCTTCATTCTGGATTCGTGGACATATAATTTGTTAGGTTTTGAGCACTTTTATTTCGGCACGTTTTTCGGTGCAAAGTGTGTCCAACGGCGGACATCATTTTGGCCCATAATTACCGTTTTGCCCCTGTGTCCAAATTGAACTTTTGGACAGGCTATTCTAGCTGATTTGACCATTCTTGACACGTTGGTGATGTTAGTTTCATCATCCAACAACATCTGTAGATTTCTTCCCTTTTGTGTCATCCTATTATTATAATATTTTCTCCTTTTGGTTGTTTTAAAGACCCGTCGATTTCAGTGATTTCTAAATCACTAAAATTTATAAGTTGACCTTGTAGATGTTTATAGAGACCAGCTTGACCATGGTTGACTACTTTGACTAGACGTCGAAGTAGAGTCAACAGTTTGACCTAGGTTTGATCAGACTTGACCAACGTTGATTTTTTGACCAAAGTCAACTGTAAGTCAACCATTGACCTATTTGACCTAGATTAGACTTAGAGTTGACCATAGTTGACCAGTTGACCAAAGTCAACTGTACGTCAACTTTGACCCAGTTTGTCTTAGTTTGACTTAGTTTGACCTAGATGTTAATACGCCTTTTGACCCTGATCAGCTCTTGTATTATTTCATCTTTAGGTCTGTAGCTTTACTCTGAACCCTGATTCATATTGACAGCAGGACCCCAGGCGAGTACATTCTCTGATAACTTATTCACAATTTATGATAACTGTTATGATTCATGTACTTAGTGTTGATATGCTTATTCCCGACACATGGTTCTCACGGATTGGTATTCTTGGATCCCGACGAGAGATGTCTCTCCTTCTTAGGTTGGGATGTATTGTGCAAGCACCCTTGTAGCTCTTGCTCGATATATGGTCACTGATTCTAGAGCAGGTTCGCGACCTTCTCATTAGAATCCCGTGCAGTGACGTGTCCTGTTTGGATCCATTCTACCAGTTGGGGTAGGGGGAGTAGTAGCGTATGCCTGTGATCATATCCCCTTGCTATCTTGAACAGTGTGAGTCATATACCGCACTTATGACTTGCCAGGCCGATTCTTGACAGTTTCCCAAGCCGATCACAAGTTGAAACTGCTACTCACACACATTGGATATATATAGCTTACCTTGATTCGTGTACATGCCATGATCCCGTTCTATTTTCTTGTTCTAGCTCTAGCTTTACAGCTTACCATGCCATGATACATATATGTACACTCCATGATTTCATTGTATATGCTCTATTTACAGTCTTATAGCTTTTATTCTATCCTGAGATCTGTTATGAGATATATGTACTCGTTCCGCTCCTGACTGGATACGTTATGAAAATTTTAGGAGTAGTTGTGCCCTCATTATTGGACTTCATGATGTTGCTAGCTGAGGTGGATCTCACTATTCTTCTATGTGAGTTGCCTGGTAGTTATTCCTTAGTTAGTCTTGTTGTTCCTTCATTATCTTCCTGTCTTATGATCATTGTAGATTCTAGTTGTTCTAGTGATATTGCTATTATTTCTTGTCTTATCTTCCTTAGTTTCGTGATGTGACATGAGTACATTTCTAGTTATAGATCTTTAGATGTTGTAGTTAGTATAGTATACTTGACAGCGTTCTACCGTCGATACCGCGGCGTAGGCTGGGCGTGGCCCACGTATTCGTACCCGTATATCCGGGTGCGGGTCGTGACAATTCCCCTCCTGGTCATGATGAAGGGAGGTTGGCTGAATCATTGCCGAATCCTACCTTGGCTTCAATCATGGATATAGAGATGGCTACCGATCAGGCGGTAGCGACAGATTCTGTCCCTGTAGAGGGACTTGAGAAGAATGAGACTCTTCTGCCGGTCTTGTCTCCTAGGGCTGGCCAGGAGATAAATGTTGACCTCCCCGTTTTGCCGGAGGAGGTGGCTGATGCTGATAGAATGTCGGGGGAAGAGGTAGCCGTTGACGTCGGTAATTTCTCCGGGCTTGAGAAGGGTAAGGGTGTGGAACCCTCTGTTGCTCCTTCTACTTGGGGTACTATCATGACGCATGCGCCGGCTCCTTCTGTTCATTCGGCTCCTCGGGCTAGCAGTCTGGGCCCTGTTGATGAAGAGCCTATTGCTGCCGAGATTCAAACCTCTCAGATCGAGGTCGGCGGATCTTCCTCCGGTCCGCAAACTGTAGTAGCTCCCTCAACTCCTGCTATGACGCCGCAGGTGCTGGCGGAAGCCGACGGGTATGTGAAATTCCTCGTCGAGGGAGTGTACAAAATGCTGGAGAAAGGTGTATCTGCAGTGGTAGATGCCAAGGGGAGCTTTGCGGCGGCAAAAGCTTTGGCAATGCCTTGTATCGAGCTGATCCGTATTCACCAGGGTCATGACCATATGGCCGAAATTCTGGAGGTTTCGGTGATGGAGCTGGACGAGCGGCTCGCGGAACTGCAGCACATCCAACGAAATGACCTCTCGGTCTTGATAGATGCAGAGATAGGAAAGTCGATGGCTGAGATCGAGGCTTCCCATCGAGCCGAGGTGAGCAGTTGGGAGCGTGAAGTGGCTGGGACTGAGGCTGCGGCGGAGCAGCTGTCTCAATCTATGAAGAAGACGACGGAGAAGCGGGCTGCGGTGGATGCTAACATCGCAGAGGTTGATGCTCAGATGCGCCGTCTTGAAGACCAGCGGGCCCAACTTCAACTAGAGGCTGAGCGTGTCCTGGCTGAACACGTGGCATTCAAGCAGGAGGAAACGACTCTTACTCAGCGGACCCTTGCTTTGGCTCAGCAGCGACGACAGCTTGATGAGAAGTATGAGAGTAAAACTTCCGCTGAGGCTGTCGGGTTAATGCGTCAAGAAGCCGAGCTGCGAGTCCAGGCGACTGTGGAAACTCGCACTGCCGACCTGAGACGTCGAGTCAGAGAACTCTCATCCCACCCTGGGGAGGATCGGGGATTGTAGCTTCTCTTCTTTTTTTATGTGTTTTTTTTGCAACTCTTGCTGGGGAAATAGCGTATTTCTGTACTCCCTTTTTTTTAAAAAAAATAAAGAAATACACTATCTCTTTGATGTGTTCATTTTTGATTTCATGAACTTGATGATTTATGTGGACCTATTATCTTTTGCGCACCTTGGTTTTTATGTACAGATAATAAGTATAAAGGAACCAACATGTTTGCTCAGAGGTAATGTGGACATGGCAATCATTAGGTTCAAATGATAGAATCTTCCTACTCAGAGGTGTTTATGGACGTGGTAGGAATGATCCTGGGGGATACGCTGAACAACTCAGAGGTAATGTGGACGTGGAAGTTCTGCGATCAATGTACGACAACATAGGAGTTGTTTGTACGGGATGTTTACTCAGAGGTAATGTGGACGTGGTAAACATGAAGGATAGCGTAAGCTTACGAAGTGTAAGGTTCCGCTTTGTAGGATGTAGAGAGACAACTCAGAGGTAATGTGGACGTGGTTATCTTTCTACGGAAGGATGCCACGGAACAGCTGGGTTCCGGAAGCGATTGATTTTGTGAAAAGAGGTTGTTTGGGGAAATACATGTCTTGGAGGATGTCAAGAATAGTACTTCTTTAGGAACTTGCCGTTGATGGGCATCATAAACAAGTCCCCATTGGGTTTGGCGAGCCGGTAAGCACTGTTTGAGTATACCGTCTCAATAATGAAGGGTACTTCCCATTTGGGCTCGAACTTCCCTGGTGTCTTGTGAGTTAACACCATTGGCCTTCTGACTGCTAAAACCAGGTCGCCAACTTGGAAAGTTCTTTGCTTGACCTTCTTGTTGAAAGCCTGTGATATACGGGCTTGGTAAAGTTCGATGCGTTGTTGAGCTAGGAGACGCTTTTCGTCAAGTGCCTCCAGTTCCCGCAGACGACGACGTTGATTGTCTTCTTCTGTGAGATCGTTTGTGATTGCCACGCGGAGCGAAGGTATCTGTATCTCGAGAGGCAGTACTGCTTCGCTCCCGTAGACCAGGAAGAATGGAGTGTTGCCTGTTGGGGTCCGTACCGTTGTGCGGTAGGCCCAAAGGCACTTGCCAAGCTTTTCATCCCAGTCGCGTTTATTGGATGACACGACTTTTTTGAGTAGCCGGACGATAGTTTTGTTGAATGCCTCGGCCAATCCGTTTGCTGCCGGATTGTAGGCGGTTGAGGCCACGTTTTGAATGCGATTCTTGTCACAGAACCTGCTGAAAATGTGGCTGATAAACTGAGGACCATTGTCATGGATGATTCGCCGGGGTACCCCGAAACGGTAAATGACATGGTGTTTGATAAAGCTGACCACCCTGGAGCTTTTTACTTCTGCTAGTGGGACTGCTTCCGCCCATTTGGAGAAGTAATCGGTGATGGCCAGGATGAAGCGGTGTCCTCTCGATGAAGGAGGGGTGATTGGCCCTACAATGTCCATGCCCCAGGCTTCGAATGGCCAGGAGGCGACTGTAGGATGTAGAGGTTCAGATGGTGTATGTATGAAGTCTGCATGAAGTTGGCATGCATGGCACTTCTTAGCATATTCCACTGCGTCGGCAACCATGGTTGGCCAGTAGTAGCCCATACGTCGCAGTCGATCTTGCAACTTAGGCCCTGGTTGGTGAGCACCGCAAGTTCCGTCATGAGCTTCTCGAAGAGCTTCGGCCGCTTCTTCGTTAGACAGGCATCGAAGGAGAAGCCCGTCGAAGGAGCGTCGGTACAGCGTTTTAGTGGCTGTATCGTAGTAGAATCGAAGAGAGCGTCTCCTGACTGAGACGGCTTCCTTCGGGTCCTCTGGAAGGATTCCGTAGACAGCGAAGTCGATGAACGGGAACCTCCAGTCTCGGACATTAACCCCAGTATTTGTCGGCATGGCGTGAGCCATTTGCAAACATAGGTTGTTTCTGGGACAAATCAAGTCTCGGCCAGTTACCGTGACATAGTGTTGAGTCCCAAGGGGCGCGGCCAATGAGGCTGCGAGGCCAGCTAGAGCGTCAGCCTCCAAGTTTTGTAAGCGGGGTACATGTTCGATGAAGAACCCAGTGAAGGTTGAAATGATGTTCAATGCAACTTCATGGTAAGGGATCAAATCTTCATGGCGAACCTCGTATTGCCCCCGAATCTGGTTTATGACGAGTTTCGAGTCGCCGTAGGCTTCCAGATGATCCACCCCCAGCTGTTGTGCTAGCTGGAGTCCCATGACGAGTGCATTGTACTCAGCAACATTGTTGGAGCACGGCTTCGAAAGGGAGTATGCGCGCTGGATGACCAGCTGATCGGGGGAGACTAAGACTACCCCCACTCCTGCGATGATTTGGCCATTGGGGCCCGTTCTTGAAGCGCCATCGAAGAACATCCGCCAAACGGGGCTTCCTTCAGTGACGTTTGATTCTTGGACTTCATCCGGGATGTCTTCATAGAGTTTTGAAGATTCTGGGATGGGGTGTGCAGCTAAAAAGTCAGCCAGAGCCTGACCCTTGACTGCCTTCTGCGGGATAAACACCATGTTGTATGGTGTTAGTAGGATCGCCCATGTAGCCAGCCGGGAGTTTAATGATCCTGGCTTCGTCCTGAGAACTCTGAGCGGATTGACTCGGGAGATGACGTGAATTGTCTGGCCCGAGACGTAATGACGAGTCTTCTGAATGGCAAACACCAAAGCCAAGCACTCCTTTTCAACGGGGTTGTACCGGTGTTCGGCCCCGATGAGTGTTCGACTGAGGTAGTAGATTGCTTGCTCGTAGCCTGCATCGCTGTTTTGAGCCAGCAAAGCGCCGAGGGAATGATCCATGGCACGGACGTAGAGGAGGAATGGTTTGCCGGCGACAGGTGCCACTAGGACTGGCGGGCTTGTTAAGTAAGCCTTAATGTCGTCGAAAGCCTTTTGGCACTCCTCTGTCCAGACATAAGAGACTCCCTTCTTCATGAGCTGAGTAAAGGGTTGACATTTACCGGAGAGGTTTGCTATGAACCTCCGGATGTATGCCAAACGTCCCTGTAAGCCCCGAAGTTCTCGAAGGTTCTTCGGAGGGTCCATGTTAAGGATGGCTTTAGTCTTCTCGGGATCGACATGAATGCCTTTTGCCGTGATGACAAAGCCCAAGAATTTGCCGCTAGAAACCCCCAGGAAGGATTTAGCGGGGTTCATTTTGAGTTGATGTGCTCGCATGAGATCGAAGACCGTCTTTAGGTCCTGTAGGTGATCTCTTTTGAGGCGGCTCTTGACTGCGATGTCGTCAACATAGCACTCAACTGTCTTGCGAAGATGTTGACGGAAGATGGTGCTCATAGCTCGCTGGTACGTTGCACCGGCGTTCTTCAAGCCGAAGGGCATTACTGTGTAGCAGAAAACACCCTTTGGAGTCCTGAATGACGTGTGTTTTGCGTCATCGGGGAACATCTTGATTTGATTGTAGCCTGAATACCCGTCCATGAAGGACATGCGTTCAAAGCCACATGTGTTGTCGATCATTACATCGGTGATTGGGAGCGGGAATTCATCCTTCGGGCAAGCAGAGTTGAGATCCCTGAAGTCGATACAGACTCGTATCTTCCCGTTCTTCTTGGTGACAGGGACGACGTTGGCTACCCAGTCCGGGTGTTGTTCCTCACGGATGAAGCCACTGGTCAAGAGTTTGTCCACCTCCTGATCGATGGCGTTCATGATGTCCGGGCGGAAGCGTCGCTGTTGTTGTTTGATAGGTTTGGCATCTGGTAAGATGTTCAACCTATGCATCGCGATCTGTGGATCGAGACCCGGCATGTCTTCGTAGCTCCAGGCGAAGACGTCGATATACTCCTTAGCGAGTTGGACTAAAGATTCTCGGTCTTCTCCTTCCAAGCTTTTGCTGATAAAGATGGGTTTAGAAGAAGACCCATCCCCGAGGTCGATTTGCTCGACTTCGTCTTCGGTGGGAGGTTCTCGTAACTCAAAACGAGACTCCCATTGTTCTCCTAGGCGTTGAGCCCAGGGTTCCTCTTCGAAGGGTTCCGGCGGTTGGTCTTCGCCTTTATCTTTCTGAGGTTGCGCCGATGTCATGTTAGCTGACAGCACTTTCCTGAAGACTGATCCGATACTGGTATCGGAGTCCCACGTCGATGCTTCTGATGAGTGGGAATGCTCTATGTCTTCTGCGTCTGAACTCTCTGGAGTTGATGGCGGCGTGACATAGCCTAACCCCCGTCGGGTCCGATTATAGTAATCCTGTGGCTTTCTATTGGGCATCGAAAGCCGGACAGGGAGATGCCGACCCTTGCCGTAGTTTAGGCCTTTGTTGCTTTTCAGGTCGTAGCCCATCTTTTGGATGATGTGCTTAGCTGCATCCGTGTATCGATAGACTTGTACTCTGCCGGTATCAGGTTCGGGCTCGATCGACGGGAGGTTCCGACGACGCTCGATTTTGCCCGAGATGATGGTGCCTTCGTCTCGGCTTCGTGGAGGGACTATGAAGACTCCTTGAGACGGGACTATTTGATTATGGTAGACGGTCGTTACTTGTGTTTGCAACGACCGTAGAGCGTTGTCTAATGTATACATGGCATTCCAGTGTGGAAGACAAGAATAATTGAAAGACACTCTATTATTGATAAAGTACGAGATTTTATCCCGTGGGATTACATTGTCGAAGGAGGGTGCGTCTACATCGGCAGAGATATATTCTCCAAGCTCCTCGTCTGTAAGCACTGGGGCCGGATCAGGAGAGTCCTCCACTGTCA
The DNA here is from genome assembly GCA_029216955.1 of Iris pallida. NCBI lineage: Eukaryota > Viridiplantae > Streptophyta > Magnoliopsida > Asparagales > Iridaceae > Iris > Iris pallida. Next base: position 9,617,024 of record JANAVB010007798.1, on the reverse strand, counting down.
CGCCCCGCTCCCGTAGGAGCGATCGTCCTCGCTAAGGCGTGATGCCGCACGAGCCTAGATTGCGCTCGTGCAAGGCAGTTCCATAACGGCCGATTACATCGGCGGCGACGGGGTCGTCGCAAAGAAGTACCAAGCAGAAACATTGAATCAATGCAGCGGAAATTTAAAGAAGAACATATGAACACAAGTAACTCAAAAGAATCTCTTTATTGATATTGAATACAGGATTACATTTATGGGCGCAAGGCCAATTACAAGTCTCTCAGGCTCACTTTTCACTCTTGTTTGCAAGTCACTCTGCTCTCTCTCTCAATACAATGCTTGAATCCGGCGGAAGCTTCGGAAGGCGATGTCCATACATTATATCCTTTATAAGTCTTCGGGTCACGCGGCCGCACGCTTCGACTCGCCAAGGAACTCCATGCCTCGACGCATCCAAGCGAGCTCCGCGCCACGAGCTTCTACCTGTGCCTGCACATAAAACACTATGTGGGTGTCAGTACCACTGTACTGGTGGAGTGAGCTTCTCGCCCACCCATACATAACCGACACGTTCATTTACTTTTGTGCAGATTAAACCCTTTCAATTGTCTTTCTAGTCTTGCCTTAGGATGCATTTTAAGACTTGACATCTCGGTCGATAACTAGCGATGCAACGACAAGGTCGTGCAACGACGGGGTCATGCTAACTTGCCAACGTGTGTTTCGATCGAGGCAGTGCCTCATCGCCTAGGTACTTGACCATCATCAAGGCGGGACGGCAGGGTCGTGCCATATTCTATTCCAAACATAGACTTGTTCAAGACTGTGCTTTGTCGAGGGGCAATTCACGTGAAACTCGGTCGAGCCAGGACCTTTGATTAAACTCAAGCGCCACTAGACTAATTCTTGTGCTAACGATTCAAGTGCCAAGGGACGGCAACGGGACGACTCGTGTAGGTCGTGCCTTAGACTTTACTTAGACTTTGCTCGTGCTTCAAGATTGAGGCCGCGCCTCGCAAGTTATCAAGACTTATCGTGCTACCGCCTTGCGGCCTTCCTGTTCGACTCATGAACCAACTTTAGACAAGACTTGCCAAACCTAGCATTAATCTCATGGACATCCCGACGCCGATCTATCGTGACAAGCACGGTGCCTATGCTGCAGCCCAGTCTTAGGCCCAACATTTTGTTCCCTGACAAGATAAGCATTCAAGTTCTAGACACAATCCAAAGGCATACACGCGGTGTACCGCTATTGCCGACACATCTACATGAGTGGTCACTAGCAATTTCAAGCTATCTTGGACATGGCTCGGCGGGGGTATCGGTCCGCCCTTCTAAGGGTAGCTAGCCCCGGAAGCGCCGATACTCCCATGCGGTCATCCAGCATCCTACTTTGAGCCACACTCGCTTCTCCCGGGCGGATGATCCCGGTGCCCCGGAGGAGATCACCCGAGAAGACTACACCTTGTCGACAAGTTGTCCATGACCATGCAAGACTCGATCTATCCAATCTATCCAGTCTTTCCTTAACATGACCATGCATTCCTTTATTCTATCGAGACTCCCAAGCCGCGGGACCAATCTCGTGTGCGGGACTTATCAAGTATTCAGGCAGGACATGACCGGGCAGGACCGGCATGCTTAAAAGTATTCAAGCAAGACATGACCGGACGGGACCGGCATGCTTAAAAGTATTCAACCGTAGCTCGTGCCTTAGACAGGCATGGTTCTCTAGGCGACGCTAACGCTCAAGTCATATACTTATATGACGAGCCTTATTCTCAAGGGACTACTTGACTTGACAACCGCAGCTAGAGCGGGATAGCGCTAGGAATGGCTTCGTTAGCCTAGAGCAACTCTTGTTGACCTATACGGGCAATGACTCGACGAGCGAAGGCTACGCCGAGCTACGCATCGAGGGAACGTGCTAGGCACGGGGTCGACTTAACAACCAAGTCTTGGGTGCCTAGACTTAAGCCAACAAGCCGTACAAAGATGACTTAACTTGCGGGACGTGCGAAGGCTATGCCAAGCCTTGCGGGACCGGACCGTGCATGCTTTGTTAAGCATTCGTGCGGGCGACACCTATGACTTAGGCTTATTCAGGTATCGAGACAAGTCGACGGGACAATGCATGCTTGGTTAAGCATTCACGCGGGCGACGCCTATGACTTAGGCTTATTTGAGTGTTGGGACTAAATCGACGGGACCAACGGGACATGTGAAGGCTCTGCCAAGCCTTGCGCAACGGGACCGCGCCTGCTTAGCAAGCATTTACGTAGGCGACGCCTAAGACTTAGGCTAATATGAGTGTCGGGGCAATTTAGCTACTTAGGCCAACTTCCTTCTCCCAAGCCACGGGATCGAAGGATCGAGTGTCATTTGAAAGCACGCTGCTGACTTCTATGTTGATCGTTGGATCATCTCCATATTCTAGGACACTTCCGACCCGACGGGATTACTCCCTTAGCTATGTTGGTGCGTAGCTTTTATATTAGCCTACTTGTGCGGGTTGAAAACACGATTTATTATGTGCAAGCTAAGATGGAGTAAGTTCACCGAAACTCCCCCACCTGAACGATGTCTCCGGGCGAGCCGTTGCAAGGCTTAGTTCCAACGCCGTCGGCGTTTCGATTCCTCCGATTGACTTTGCGGGTCGGGGCACTACAACATACACCACTCAGAACAAGTCTCGTCCTCGAGACTTTCCTGAGGGCAGGCCATCCTACCATTTCTATGGCCAAGACTTATTCGTATGCATCTCGCCTACGCGTTCCTTCGATTCCGAGCTACGCTCGCACGACTTTATCAATCTTTCCGTTAACACGATTTCAAGATCTCGACACTCTCGTTCCCCAGTCGTGTTTGAACTCAACGTATCACTTGGCTGGATCGTGCACGCATCCCAAGCGTCCCCAAAATACATGCATTCAACCAAGCCGCATGATAGAGAGTTTGTCATTCTCACTCGAGTCGCATCGTGCACATACTCAGGCGTCCCTGAAATATATGCATGTCAGCCAAGTCTCGTGAGCAGGGTTTCCTACATTCGTGATTCACACTATCCATTCAAACCAATCCTCAAGATCAATCCTTTGATTGATAACACTTGCAACAGGGGCGTTTTGCCTAACCGCTAGGCCAATCTTTTCGAGGCTAAGTCAATGTCAGGATTGGAATCATAGTTCCCCAACAATAATGCCAACACTGACCCCAATCCTAGGGTCAAACCATAGTCGGTAATACGGGGTTTTCTACCCAAGCTCGCGTCACTCAGATTTCTAAACATCAAGCACGATCACCTATTCGCATCAATGCATGCGTTGCACATATTCGATTTTATCCAAATCACCAACTCTAACCAATTCGTGCATTCGATCACGAGGTCATCTAGCTCGACAATACGTTGTGCCCCAATCTCACGCGAGTCCGATTATCTACGGTGGTTCGTGAATCACCACGCAACGCACTCGCAGAATAATCAGTCTCATCGGGGCGTAACTCTTGTTTGAGTTTAGACTAACTCATTTTCGATACGCGGATTGGACCTACGCAATCTTCAAATTCGGTTCTTCAAACACACAATTCATTTTCGAGTCACCTTCGCGTCAAACCACAAGTCGAAGCATACAAATTATCACGCCAAGCTAGGTCAATCACCCCCGCTGTATGAATCACCATACCAGCGCTCACGCGGAGTGATCGTCTCAAATCGGCGCGACGCATGTGCGAGGCTGGAGTTGCGCTCGCATAAGACAAGAATGTCGGAGTTGTGGTCATCGACGAAGTAAATCCAAGCATTTCATTTTCATCCAACCAATTTCGATAGTACGACCGTCATTCATTCAACTAGAAAATCCTCGAGCCAAGTCTATCTTTTCTTCGACACATTTTAACATCCCGATTATAGCATCCGTCGGAACAATGACATTTGCACGATCGTCATTCGCCGAGTCAGAGTACCCCCGAGTTATCGCATATCGATCTTTGATACGCCTCAATACCATCGACGATATGCGTAACCTGACGATCTTCCTTTGCAACCAATTTCGAGTCGTGCGACTGATGCTATTGTCCGAATTGGATATCCCACAATTTTCTCGATATTCAAGATCAAGTTCGATTGCTATTCCTCAAGCTCGTTTCAAGATCGTCGTTCAGAATTCAAGTCATATTTCATTTGTATAAATCCGATATCGTACGTGCGATCCTCTAAGTTTCCTCGATCAAGACCATTCATTTTCATTCATCGGTTCGAATCATTTCGATATCGATTTCTACTCGCGTTGCCTACTCGCAAGTCGTCCGAACGAGATGCTCGTTCGAGACACATGAAGTCACGTCCAACTAAACGTGACGCGCTCTAAGGCTTTGCGCGATCGCATCGCCTCGCCGACATACTCGAAATCCTCAATTTCCGCTCGAATGATTTCCAAGAAAAATCCATACACCACTCGGATTCGAGCCATCCGTTCTAGTCCTCAATCAAGTTCGCATCATGCGCTAAGACATCTCTTAGATTCGTTCGACGAATCACTAGCGTAGTCGCTCGCGTCGTACCGACGCACAAAGTCGTTCGCACTATATCTCGAAATCCAAGTCAATCCTCGTGTACGCCTAAGCGTTAACTCGATAGCATTCCTATCGACAGACACTCTAAGTGCATCTCCACCCCCGACCGAGCGATACTTGATATCATTCGCGGTTCGTTGCACCAAGGGTCGAGATGCGCGACGCGAAACACAACTTAGCCAAAAGGCCGTGTGCATAGCTATCCCGTGCGGACTAAATGTTGAGTTTGCAAGCTCATTTGTTAGGGTCGACGTTTGGACTAATTAGGCATGCATGCGACTTGCTAAGGTCGACGTAGTACTATTCGGGCACACGCGCGACTTGCTAACATTAGCACGTGTTTTCAATCGAGTCAAGTTTGCAACGTTCGGCACAAAGGCCTTGCCTATCGATGCGTTTGAGTGAACGATTGTACGAGCTTTCGAAAATATTTAGACTTATTGTATGGACATGCCGAGGGACAATCGAGAGAGAGCGCGCACTTCTTTTTCCAATGACGAGCTTTCAAAACTGAGAAATTCGACGTGAAGTCCAAGGACGTAAAGCCGTGCTCTGATACCATTATGTCACGCCCCGCTCCCGTAGGAGCGATCGTCCTCGCTAAGGCGTGATGCCGCACGAGCCTAGATTGCGCTCGTGCAAGGCAGTTCCATAACGGCCGATTACATCGGCGGCGACGGGGTCGTCGCAAAGAAGTACCAAGCAGAAACATTGAATCAATGCAGCGGAAATTTAAAGAAGAACATATGAACACAAGTAACTCAAAAGAATCTCTTTATTGATATTGAATACAGGATTACATTTATGGGCGCAAGGCCAATTACAAGTCTCTCAGGCTCACTTTTCACTCTTGTTTGCAAGTCACTCTGCTCTCTCTCTCAATACAATGCTTGAATCCGGCGGAAGCTTCGGAAGGCGATGTCCATACATTATGTCCTTTATAAGTCTTCGGGTCACGCGGCCGCACGCTTCGACTCGCCAAGGAACTCCATGCCTCGACGCATCCAAGCGAGCTCCGCGCCACGAGCTTCTACCTGTGCCTGCACATGAAACACTATGTGGGTGTCAGTACCACTGTACTGGTGGAGTGAGCTTCTCGCCCACCCATACATAACCGACACGTTCATTTACTTTTGTGCAGATTAAACCCTTTCAATTGTCTTTCTAGTCTTGCCTTAGGATGCATTTTAAGACTTGACATCTCGGTCGATAACTAGCGATGCAACGACAAGGTCGTGCAACGACGGGGTCATGCTAACTTGCCAACGTGTGTTTCGATCGAGGCAGTGCCTCATCGCCTAGGTACTTGACCATCATCAAGGCGGGACGGCAGGGTCGTGCCATATTCTATTCCAAACATAGACTTGTTCAAGACTGTGCTTTGTCGAGGGGCAATTCACGTGAAACTCGGTCGAGCCAGGACCTTTGATTAAACTCAAGCGCCACTAGACTAATTCTTGTGCTAACGATTCAAGTGCCAAGGGACGGCAACGGGACGACTCGTGTAGGTCGTGCCTTAGACTTTACTTAGACTTTGCTCGTGCTTCAAGATTGAGGCCGCGCCTCGCAAGTTATCAAGACTTATCGTGCTACCGCCTTGCGGCCTTCCTGTTCGACTCATGAACCAACTTTAGACAAGACTTGCCAAACCTAGCATTAATCTCATGGACATCCCGACGCCGATCTATCGTGACAAGCACGGTGCCTATGCTGCAGCCCAGTCTTAGGCCCAACATTTTGTTCCCTGACAAGATAAGCATTCAAGTTCTAGACACAATCCAAAGGCATACACGCGGTGTACCGCTATTGCCGACACATCTACATGAGTGGTCACTAGCAATTTCAAGCTATCTTGGACATGGCTCGGCGGGGGTATCGGTCCGCCCTTCTAAGGGTAGCTAGCCCCGGAAGCGCCGATACTCCCATGCGGTCATCCAGCATCCTACTTTGAGCCACACTCGCTTCTCCCGGGCGGATGATCCCGGTGCCCCGGAGGAGATCACCCGAGAAGACTACACCTTGTCGACAAGTTGTCCATGACCATGCAAGACTCGATCTATCCAATCTATCCAGTCTTTCCTTAACATGACCATGAATTCCTTTATTCTATCGAGACTCCCAAGCCGCGGGACCAATCTCGTGTGCGGGACTTATCAAGTATTCAGGCAGGACATGACCGGGCAGGACCGGCATGCTTAAAAGTATTCAAGCAAGACATGACCGGACGGGACCGGCATGCTTAAAAGTATTCAACCGTAGCTCGTGCCTTAGACAGGCATGGTTCTCTAGGCGACGCTAACGCTCAAGTCATATACTTATATGACGAGCCTTATTCTCAAGGGACTACTTGACTTGACAACCGCAGCTAGAGCGGGATAGCGCTAGGAATGGCTTCGTTAGCCTAGAGCAACTCTTGTTGACCTATACGGGCAATGACTCGACGAGCGAAGGCTACGCCGAGCTACGCATCGAGGGAACGTGCTAGGCACGGGGTCGACTTAACAACCAAGTCTTGGGTGCCTAGACTTAAGCCAACAAGCCGTACAAAGATGACTTAACTTGCGGGACGTGCGAAGGCTATGCCAAGCCTTGCGGGACCGGACCGTGCATGCTTTGTTAAGCATTCGTGCGGGCGACACCTATGACTTAGGCTTATTCAGGTATCGAGACAAGTCGACGGGACAATGCATGCTTGGTTAAGCATTCACGCGGGCGACGCCTATGACTTAGGCTTATTTGAGTGTTGGGACTAAATCGACGGGACCAACGGGACATGCGAAGGCTCTGCCAAGCCTTGCGCAACGGGACCGCGCCTGCTTAGCAAGCATTTACGTAGGCGACGCCTAAGACTTAGGCTAATATGAGTGTCGGGGCAATTTAGCTACTTAGGCCAACTTCCTTCTCCCAAGCCACGGGATCGAAGGATCGAGTGTCATTTGAAAGCACGCTGCTGACTTCTATGTTGATCGTTGGATCATCTCCATATTCTAGGACACTTCCGACCCGACGGGATTACTCCCTTAGCTATGTTGGTGCGTAGCTTTTATATTAGCCTACTTGTGCGGGTTGAAAACACGATTTATTATGTGCAAGCTAAGATGGAGTAAGTTCACCGAAACTCCCCCACCTGAACGATGTCTCCGGGCGAGCCGTTGCAAGGCTTAGTTCCAACGCCGTCGGCGTTTCGATTCCTCCGATTGACTTTGCGGGTCGGGGCACTACATCCACCGCTCCGACTTTGGGGTCTGAGAGGGTTATGTGAGCCCTCTCCGGCATCTTGGATGACTGCGGCGGCTTGCCTTTAAGACGCACCTTGAGGGGTGCCTCGGTTGCGCCTTCGATGAGTGGCGCCTTCCCTTGTAATTTTACCACTAGGGGAGCCGCTGTTTGTGGTGGCTTCCCCTTGAGGCGTATCTTCAGGGGGGCTTCGCGAGCTGGCGCTTTTCCTGATAGCTTGATGCTCATTGGAGGCGCCTTCTGGGGTGGTCTCCCTTTCAGACGGATTTTAAAGGGGGCGTCAGGAGTCGCTTCGGGTTCCAAGTCCGGCTCTGTTGCCATCTCTGCTTCATCATCGGCGTCGTTGGCTTCCTCCTTGTCAAGTGGCTTGTACAAGTCGGAATCGGTGAAGTAGGCCTCAATCCCTTTGAAGGGATCGATATCCGCAAACTCCGTCCGGATGACGCCGTTGGTGGATACATATTTTATGCATTGGTGGAGCGTGGAGGGCACCACCATGTACTCATGTAACCATGGTCGTCCGAGTAAGATGTTGTAGTTGACCTCGGCATCCACCACATAACAAGTCACCTCAGTTTTGAGGCTGCCGATGTGACACTTCAGCCGGATCTTGCCCAGTGGCTCGCTCTTGCTGGCGTTGAAGCCGCTGATGGTCGTATTGGAGGGCGCTAGCCGATACATTGGGATTCCCAGCTTTGATAGCAGCGCCTTTGGAATAATGCTTAGGGAAGACCCCGGATCGATCTGAATCCTGCTCACCTTTACCGAACCGATGTACCCTGTGTAATACAACGGTCGGTTATGTCGGTGATGCTTGAGCAGCATGTCTTGTTGGGTGAAGGTTATGTTTGGGATAACTTCATCCGCACAATGACAGTATGCACAAGTAGTTGGGAGGTCTTCAGGCTGCTTGACCTGACTGAGAAAGGATTCCGCATCCTTCAGAGCTTCGCAAAGAGCTTCTCGGGAGTCCTTGGAGAGATGCAGGAGCTCGAACAGAGACAAGCGTGCAGGAGTACTGGCCAGTTGTGCCAGAATGTCAAAATTGTGGGGCTTGGCTAGCCCCGAAGCATTTTCTTTCCGCAGAGGTCTGTTGAAACGGGCCTCCACTTGCTTTTGTTTATTGGCTGCTGAGGGCTTGGATGGACCCTCCTCAGGGATGGTGCCAGGAGGCACCACTTCGGCGGCAGCTTCACCGGGCTGGGAGTTCTGTTGTGCACGCGTCTGCACAGGAAGCGCCTCTTCCATTGAAGAAGAGACCGTGCGGCAAGACTTGATCTTCCTGCCTTTTGCTTTGGAGGTAGGGCGTACCTCCGGTTGAGTTGCCTCGGAGACGAGGTCGGGGTGAACCCAGAGGACCTCTCCTCGAGATGTGGTGAGTGGGACAAGTCCACTCACATTGTCACGGGTGGGTGGCAAATTCACCACCTCTATTGTCGCCTTAGGGATGGGGACGACGCCATCTTGTGTGGTAGTCGGCGGCAAGGTGCCGAACTGAAGTGACACCACATTAGCTGACACCGTCTTCTCTTCATAATCGACGGAGATTACATCCGCATTGATCATGCGCTGGATGTAATTTTTGAGGACGTAGCAGTCCTTAGTCGGGTGTCCGACAAACCGATGGTAGTGACAGTACCTTGGGTTGTCCACCTTCCCGACTTTATCGGGTCGCTTCGGGTCCGGAAGCTTGATCTTGTCACCCTGCTTCAGTATCTCAAAGAGTTGCAGGGTGTCGTCATCATTGAATGAATAAACCTCCTTGGGTCTCGGTGCCAATGGAGGCTTTTGAGTAGGCGCAGAAGCGCCCTTCGAGGCATTAACTGTCAATGCCTGTTTCCCCTTTGTTTCTCGTCCGGAATTGTTGGTTGCGGACTTTTTCCCCTTATCGTCAAAGGCGGGGAAGCTAACACCCAGAAGACGTGCATTGGCCGCCTTCTTCTCTGCAGCTTCAGCTTCAATGATTAGGGAGCTCCAATCGGGAGGGGGAGTAGAGTTAAGCCAGAGCTTTACTGCAGGCAGCATGTTCATACTGCAAGCGGAGAGAAGCGCATGTTCTGGCATGCCTGGAGGTAACCTGAAGCAGGCCTGACGGAAGCGTTCGATGAATGCCCGAACCGTTTCCTTGTCCTTCTGGCGTATCTCAATGAGAGACGCCATCGTCATGTCCTTTCCACCGTCGTAGAAGCGGTCGAGGAAGAGGCGTGTCAGGTCGTCGAAGGACGATATGGAATTATCGGGGAGGCTGCAGTACCAGTCATACGCTACCCCTTTCAGGGCCCCAACAAAGATGCTGGTGAGGAGTGCGTCCTCCTTCGGAAGATGTCCTGTCTGCGACTGGAAGTACGTCAGGTACCGTCGTGGAGAGTCCTTCCCGTCATACGGCGTGAGTGTTTGTGGTTTATACTTTGGGGGATAAACCACCTTGTTCCACTCAAGGGGATAAGGCTGGGGAATGCCCATCTTCTGGCGTTCCTCCTGCCTGTTCTTGGACTCGAAGCGCTCCCGCAGATCTTTGATCATTTCGACCACGTCCTCCGTGGAGCTAGGAGCCGGGGAAGGAGGTACCACCTGGAGTGGAGCGTTTGAGGGCTCCGATGTCCGGGGTGCTTCTGTGTCTGAGGGTGTCCGCTGGAGGGGCACACTCGACTCTCCATTAGCTCCTGGGTCGGGACCATTTGAAGGTGTCCTGATCAAGGCCGACCGCATCTCAAACACTGCTTGAGTCAGTGCTTGCATTGAGGCAGAGAGGGTTTTGAGTCCTCCCTCTAACGAGTCTATGCGCTGGACAATGTCCTGTGGCGGCGCATCAGCCTCAAGATCACCCCCGGTCATGTATACTGTCATGACACGGCCGGAAGTGGATGGATTAGTTGAGGCTTCGCTCTCAGCCTCGCTCTCATGTGAGGGAGTTACTTCTCCTGGTGTTTGGCCACCCCCAGCCACATTCTGGAGTTGGTCTTCGACAGGCGCATCTGCAAGGGCCTGACTGCCCTCAGCTCTGTCTTGAAGGGCCTCTTCATTTTCAGCGCTACCCCCGGTGGTGTCCTGGAGGACATCGTCATTTTGAGGGGCTTCAGGGAGGCCATCTTCGCTTTGATGAAGATCCGTCGCAGCTGTGCTTTGGACATCTTCGTCTTCGGAAGGAGGCTCAACAAGGGTCTGGCTACCCCCAGCTTCCTCCAAGGACTTCTTCCTCGACCGAGTGCCTTCGAACACTCCAGAAGTCGTGACAGCTGCCTTGGTTTTCCTCGGCTGGCTTTTGGATGAAGACGAGGAATTGGCAATCGTCTTCCGGACAGATGAGGAATTGGAGATCACGTTGCATGACGCAATCCTTCGTCCCAAGGCGATGTCGGAGGGGTGTCGATGATTGTAGCCGTTGGAAGACCGACTGCTTTGGCGGTACTGCCGTCTTACAACAGCAGTTGATGGTGACCACTGCACAAGTGTGCCCCGTGAGAGGCGCATCGTGCTTTTTGGTCAACTCTCCTGACCGGCGCTTGTGAGTGATCACGTTGCGCAAGTCGTTGGAGGAGAGTGCTACCCTCACACCCCTCTCAGGCGCATGGCAGGGCCAAGCGCCGGGGTGGTCGGGTGAGTGCTGCGCCCCCTGATCTAATACCAAGCAGGCATCACGATCAGTAGTGGGGGAACCACAGCATTTGAAGTGACTTGAACGGACCTCAAACGCACAACCAGAGGAGGCGCGGGAGTTCAAGACCACTGAGTTTGCCTCTCTCGGCTTGGTTGTGCACGCAGTGAATGCGCCCAAGTGAGATGAGGACTTTGAAGGTCGACTCGTTGTCGGTGCGGGAGCACTTGAGTCAACCTTGTACAGCTTGTCATCGGCAGCGCGCGTGATTGTAAGCGCGTGTCTCTGGCCGGCTGCTGGCATAGCACGTTTGTGGCGCGTGGCCCGTGCCGCCTTGGATTTCTTCGTACCAGCCCGCTGGGGCGCATAGTACTCAGCATCCAAATTCTCCTCGCCGTTACAGCGAGTGAGTCTGTCGAAGACAGAGGCTCGTTGTGGCGCATCAGAAGTAATGCGCGGGGCATTGGCTGCGCCCCTGCTCCGTCGACGTATCTTCCTCGCCTGAGAGGAAGATGGCTGAGGAACGTGGTCAGCCGCATGCTTCCCCGAGAGATGCGCTGCATCAGCGGGTGCACCTTGACTGCTGAGGACGTCAGCAGGAAGGGAAGGCTGGATGGGCGCATCCCCTTCAACGGTGGTGCCCGAGGCGTCGACTTTGCGCACCCAGACTGCGTGGGTCTTCTTCGGCTTCGACAGCCGCTTCGAAGGACTCGCACTTCCTTCAGAAATGAACTCCTCGTACGCCTGTTGATTGAGGCGCACTACCAGCGTCTTGTGGGAGGAGCCCACCTTCACGTCGTCGACCTGTGACACGACTTTCTCGGTAGAGGAGAAAGAGGTCCCCAGCAGAGTCGCCAGCTTGTTTGCCATTAAAATTGTTTTGATTGAAATCTTAATACAAACAGAACAGTGATACAATATAGGACTTAGATGTAGTCCTAGGAGTACACTTTTGTTTAAGCTGGGTCCTTAGTGCCAATGGAGCGAGTGGTAATGCGTTGACTCCATTGACCGGCTGACGGCGGTTATCGGTTCTCTGAAGGTGTTGATTGCTCTGGGTGCTGGAGCTTGCTGAGAGGAGTAAGACGTTGAGTGTCTAGAACTGCCTCTCCGGTGATTCTCTGTTGTGGATTCTTTTTGTAAGTCTTATGTTCTGAGTCTCTGTCTGTGTGAAGGAGATGATCCTTCTATTTATAGTTTTGCAGGCGGGCTGCTCATGCGCGCATGTAGGATGCGCCGGTGTGGGAACGCCACGTGGAGGTTGCTGATGGAGGCGCATGGATGCTGCGCCCTGATTGAGGGGGAGAACTCTTCATACTGCTGTTGTGAGCCGGCACGTAGCAGGGAGAAGATCTTTCCGTTGCTGAAATCTTGGATGAGTTGAGTCAAAAGACACGTGTCGTCGACTCATGGTTCGAAGATCTCGGATTTGGTGGAGAGGAGTGATCTGGTGGGCAGCGCCTTGGATTGGGCGCAGGAGGAGGCTGCGGCTCATAACCTTTAGGAGTTACAAACCATTTGGGGCGCATGGCTTTTGAGGCGCATGCAGGCGACTTTCCTTCTGTCTTTCGGGATCAGAGATCTGTCTGGGGAGCATGGCTTTTGAGGCGCATGCAAAACTTCAACCGGAGACTCTTCTTCTGTCTTTAGGGATCAGTGAAGGGTCTGAGGCGCATGGCTTTTGAGGCGCATGCTGGTTTGGACGCATGGCCGTAGAGGCGCATGCGGGTGTGGACGCATGGTCGTAGAGGCGCATGCGGGTTGCCACGTGGCAGTAGCCGTCGGAATAGAGTCATGATGATGCTGACGTTGCCGACGCTTCGTTCGCGTCGGTTGGCGTTCCACTCGGTATGGAGATGTGTGGGGGCGCATCCTCTATAATGCGCCGAGTACTGTAGGGCGCGTCTGTGTGATGCGCCTAATGCCGAAGGGCGCGTCCGTGTGATGCACTGTCTGGCTGGCGCATCGGACATGTCTTTTAATGATGCGGCTGTCTCGCTCTTCGAGTGCTATAAATAGCCGTTTGGCTGAATTCGAGGCGTCCGGTTCATCCATTTAATGTAAATTCATTGCACGGAATTCGGAGGGCCATCCACTTGGCGCGTGGGTTTGATCTGCCCGGCCTATAAATAGTGGCATGGAGAGAAGATTTGCTTCTCATTCCCTCACGTACTTCCAATATGAACTTGAACATACGGGTGCATTCTGCTGACGAAGTGCTCCCGAGGGTGAAGATGAGACGCTGTGTTGTCTTTGATGCACTTGAAGGTGACTGTTACATCCAAAAGACGGAGTCGAGGGCTTCTGAGGCAGGCGGAAGGTGCCTGTTGCATCCAAAGATAGGGATGCTCGAGCCTCGTCTCCGTTATTCCGGAAGAGCCGTAGATCGGAATGGCAGTGCAAGGCTCTTTCTTCCTGCAAAGTGGGGTTTCCCCACTTTGATCGTGTCGAAAGCTGCTCCTTTAGCTGTGGTTTCGATCACGGTCTTCCTTCGGCTTTGGAGGCTCTTTCGAAGCCTCCCCTGGCCACAGCATTTGCGGTGCTCTTCTCTTCCTTGGTTCCAGCCAGAGGGTTAAATGCTTTGTGTCGAAGTATTTATCGGGCGAGCCTGGTTGGAAGAGCGGCACATAACTGGGCTCTGCTCGGCCAGGTGAGCCTGGCTGGAAGAATTTGGCTGAAGGGATGCACATAACTGAGCTGCTGGAGAGATGATGGGATGCGCCTGGATGGAGGCGCATGATATCTGCTGTGCCTTACTGGTGGCGCATAGTGATGCTGCGCCTATCTGGAGACGCATGGTGGCCGCTGCCCTTATCTGAAGGCGCATGATGGCCGCTGGCTGTAGACTTAGGCTCTTTCCTTTGTAGAAATTCTCCTTTGTACAGCCTTTTCTAGACATGTAATAGACTTTTATATATAAATAAAAAGTCCTTCTTCAAATGTCTATAGTTATTGACTTTGCTGTGAAGTTCTTCGTCTGAGTTCTGGCACATGTAGTGTCTGGCGCATGGGCTTTCTGGTTGTGAAATTCCATGCTTCTACAGGTCCAGGTTAGGGGAGGTCAATGGCTGCCCGCCACGTGGGCACAGGCCAGCCCAGCGGGCGGGCAAAATAGCCTTTTCCTTCCCCAAAGCCAAGAAGACTTACATTCCATCTTAAGCAACTAAGGACAAACATTTTGCTACTTGAGTATGTGTATTCATATTGGTATCCGCAAGAAGAAAATAAATACATAATCCGATACACCTGTATCAGCTCTGCTTCACTTCATAATATGTATCAAAGCCGATATCTCTTGATACAAGAATTCTTCATTATTAAACATCTAACACTCAAAACTTAAGTGGAACCATGACACAGAAAAGGAGTTTTTAAGATTTCCCCTCAAACAATACTGACTGCTCTCGTCTATCTCTGTCTATTTTGAATCAAATAGTTGCAACATCGTGTTTCTTCTGAATAGACGTTCTCAATCATCTCCTGTATTGGAGAAAATTAGAGGATTTTTCTCTTTGAAAAATGTTAATTGTGCTTCAGTTCCAAGGAAATACATCCCTCGTGTTTCTTGTTATTGTCGGTTCACTGATGACTTTGGAAGCATATTCCAGAGGTACTTGTCGATCTTCCTCTTCCAATCAAAGATACTTCAAGAGAACAGGATCATCGTATGGAGGAAGCTCCTATGAAAAAGTGATCAATGTCCCTTTGCAATTGGACTCGTCCTCAATAGGTTCCATTTCGTGTTGCTAATGTCGATACTACAAGGAGTTGTTAGATGTCCACGGTTCATTCGCTCATATATTCTTCTTGTTGGAGGTGATGGGTGTTTGTATTGATAGATCTAGGTACTTTGTATCTGTTAGAACAAGTCAAGAGGAAGACCAAGTCCTGGCAACAACAACAACAAACTCATCTAACTGCTGAAGATAAGAGTCTATCTGTAACAAACCTATAGTTTATGGATAAGTTGTTATATCTGTAACAATCCTATAGTTGAGGGATTAGTTGTTGAAAGTATGTTATAAATTTGCTCCATGAAAGATGTATAAGTCAATAGAAATTCAAGCTTTACATGGTATCAGAGCCTCGAATCCTACACAATGGCTATCACCACCTCTTTATCCTCATTGACATCATCTACCTCCTTAAAAGTCTTTGGCTGTTTGTGCTATCCTTACTTACGACCATATAGTCAGCATAAACTCATATGTCGCTCTCTTGCTTGTGTCTTTATTGGTTATAGCCGTGCTCACAAGGGATATCTCTGCTTTCATCCACCCTCTAATCGAGTCTACATATCTCGGCATGTTGTCTTTGTGGAGAACTCCTTTCCCTACTCCACTGACTTCAGAAATACTGATGCACCAGGTAACATCATCACAACAACTACTTCTCATCAACTCCGCTCCCCCTACCACAAACTGCTACAACACCCATCATACCACCCATTCCTCCAATTCAACCCGCTGTACCATCCTTACCTACTACTCCTACTGATGCACCAACATCTCCAGCACAACCTATTTCATCTCCTCTAAACTCCCAAACCAACCATGAATCCATCTTACCCAATCCACCGCAACACCATATGCTTACCCGAGCTCGCGCCGGCATCAGGAAACCCATCCAAAGATTATGTTTAAATGTGACTAATTACCCTTTGCAAGATACAGATATCACAGAACCCACTTGTTACTCCAAAGCCTCAGGCAATCCATATTGGAGACAGGCAATGGACGAAGAGATCAATGCACTACTTCGAAATGCCACATGGACATTGGTTCCTTCTCAACCAAACATGAACATTGTTGGCTGCAAATGGGTATTTTGACTTAAGCGTAAGGCAGATGGCTCTTTGGATCGCTACAAGGCCCGTTTGGTGGCAAAAGGTTTTAACCAACAAGAAGGCATTGACTACAGTGAGACGTTCAGTCCAGTGGTCAAGCCTTGCACAATTCGTCTGGTCCTGACAATCGCCATCAATCAGCAGTGGTGCATTCGTCAGTTGGATGTACAAAATGCATTCTTACATGGTGTACTTCATGAAGAGGTGTATATGAAGCAGCCACCGGGGTATGTTGACTCTCGCTTTCCTTCTCATGTGTGCCGTCTACACAAGTCATTATACGGATTAAAGCAAGCTCCTCGCGCTTGGTTCTTCCGATTAAGCACATACCTTATCCAACAACTCGGCTTTTCTGCATCCAAAGTCGATACATCTCTCTTCCTCAAAGTCACAGATGGGTACACACTCTATATACTCATATATGTTGATGACATAATTGTCACAGGTTCGTCTCAACATCATGTTCATGAGTTCATTGCTCAGTTGAGCTCAGTCTTTGTCGTTAAAGATCTTGGCGTCCTCAGTTACTTTCTGGGTATTGAAGCAATACATCAACCAGACGGTATATTTCTCTCCCAAAAGAAATACATTATTGACCTTTTAACAAAGTCCAAGATGGATGGGGCAAAGCCGGTACATAGCCCCTTGGCTCCTCAAACTCAATTATCTCAGTCTGGCTCCACAAAGTTCTCAGATGCTACTCTTTTTCGCAGTACTGTTGGAGCTCTACAGTATTTGACATTCACTCGACCTGACATCTCTATTGCAGTTAATAAAGTCTGTCAATATATGCACAATCCCACAGAGGCTCACTGGATAGCTGTCAAGCGTATTTTACGCTACCTGAAGCAGACCACCTCCTATGGGCTATATCTCAAACGCTCCAGCAATCTTCATCTCCATGCCTACTCTGATTCGGATTGGGCTGGTTGCCCAGACGATCGCAGATCTACCAGTGGCTATTGCATATTCCTTGGTCAGAATTTAATATCTTGGAGTGCACGCAAGCAGAAAACTGTCTCACGATCAAGCACTGAAGCCGAATATCGAGGGATTGCGATTGCCACAGCTGAACTTATGTGGATTGAATCCTTGATGAAGGAACTCGGTCTTCGTACACCCTCTCCACCAATTCTATGGTGTGATAATTTGGGTGCCACATACCTCACTGCAAATCCAGTGTTCCACGCCCGCACAAAACATATAGAGATTGATTACCATTTTGTGCGAGAGCGGGTAGCATCACGTCTACTGGATGTCAGGTTCATCTCTACCAAAGATCAAATTGTTGATATATTTACCAAAGGTTTAAGCACTCCACAATTCCAGTATCTTCGAGACAAGTTAACCATCCAGAGTCTAACGCTTAACTTGCGGGGAGGTGTTAGAACAAGTCAAGAGGAAGACCAAGTCCTGGCAACAACAACAACAACAACAAACTCATCTAACTGTTGAAGATAAGAGTCTATCTGTAACAAACCTATAGTTTAGGGATAAGTTCTTATATCTGTAACAATCCTATAGTTGAGGGATTAGTTGTTGAAAGTATGTTATAAATATGCTCCATGAAAGATGTATAAGTCAATAGAAATTCAAGCTTTACAGTATCATGTGTTTCCTGGATGTTTTCTTCATTTTGTCTTTGAGTAATGCTATTCCCTTCAGATTTACCTACATAATTGCTTTGTTAGCAACTTCTTCAATTTTGCCAGAACACACTTGTGTGCAAATCTCTGATACCAGCATTATTGTTTTTCTATGATGTTAAACCATGGAAGTATGTCTCAATTGGCTATTGTATCAAGATTACTCAAGTTTACTAAAATTTTCAAGGATCGTCCTTTTCACAATTTTTTACGCTTTTATTTTTTTGAGGTTCAACAAGTTGTCAAACATGCCAACCTTTTCAGCAAAGAAAGCATCGACACACTTTCTTTCTCATTGACAAAGCGATTAGGGATACTCTCAACGAAACCCCAATTGCATGGACATTCCGAATATTCGATATTTTGTCCATGTTGGACACGTATTATAGTTTTAGACACAAGAGAGACACTCCAAAATAGACTAGGCCACGTAAACAAATGTCCCGTGTCCTATTTGAGTCCATGTAACATAGACATGAACTAATGATACATATCATCCTAAGATTATATTGTACCATATAAAATTGATCATCTAGCAATCAGGAAACATATACATATTGTAATCTTAATCTCATAGCCTTCAATAGTTCAGTATGAAATCACCATAGAATTCAAACCATATGGAACCTGAGAGGGAGGGTCTGGTCCAACCAGATGCGCAGCAGGACACAAGAAGCCCAGTAGCCCAGCCACATGTATAGGACATGGCACGGACACCACAAAAATATTAGGACAAGCCAAATAGGCACAGTGTCCGTACCACACTGTGTCCTAATCGTGTCCGTACAACATTACCTTCCTAAGGTCCAACTATCTTGGTGATTACCACTGTTAATTACTCTTGAACAACTCTCCTATTAATGCCTTTGTAGTTCAATAAATAGGACCCTGGATTACTTATTTTCATTCATGAACTTTCTGTCTTAACTTGGGTATGGGTTTAGCTGGGTATTTTTCGGTTACAAAATCTTCCTACAGGGATTGATAAGACTCGATCCGATTTGTGGTTCTTTAAATGTTCATGCTATTCTCATGGTATTTTAAGGAACGCGGAACTATTTCAAGAAAGAATTTCAAGTTAATTTAAAGGAAAAAAAAAAGGAATGAATAAAAGAGGGGGGTGGGGGTGGGGGTGGGGGTGGTTTGTATTTGTTAACTAGTATCTTTTTTTTTATCGGCTTCTTTGAACTACTTGCTCTTATGCTAGGGGGATCATTAGGAAGTTAAATTTTGTTAATCTTAAAAATTAATAAATGTTCCAGGTTTAAGTGGGTCTACTAGGCTTAATTCTCCATCCAAAATTTATACAACTCTACATCCACTACTTCCCCGATTATACGCAATGATATCAGATCTGAATAAGAGTCAATGTGATGGTCCAAGAGGTCAATGATTAGGTTATCCCTCTTTCCTAACAATATGACAGGCAGCCAACTACTGATTTTGCTACTTTGAACCACTTCAGCAAGTTTGGTTTTCAAAAACAAATCTGTACAACTATGATATACTTATATTGTTGATACAAACTAATTTAAGATGAATACTAGATCATCCTTATGAACCATGGTTACAATTTACAAACATAGCTTTATATAGTGACATACTGAGTTATTATATCAAGTGAAATAATCGTTGCAATTGGTGAGTCCAACTTCACCAATTATTCTACTAGTCTGCCAACCAAAATTTTCTTTATTATCAATACCAATAGAACCACCAAGGTTCGCAATAGCGGTATCGGACCCTTTATATGAGGTATCGATACCGGCGGTTTTTGGTTGGGAATATCGAATTATTTTGATATTGGAAAGCAAATAATTATTAATAAATTATTAAAATTTAGAAAAAATATTGTATACATTTAAACATAACTGTAAGTATTTATTGTGTTATTTTTTGGTATTTTTGAAATTGAAAGAAATAGTTATCAGTCTTACTGATTGGTTTACCTGCGATAGATAAGTTTCTTCTTTTACATTTTTGTACAATCTTATTATGCTTTTACGCCCTTACTGAGTGGTCTTTTTTGTTCAATTTTCTTTGTTGACTTGGACTGAAAAGAGACATGCCAAACCGTATCGGTATCGTCCATATCGTATCGATATTGGCTGATACTGCAAACTATGAATAGAACATAGCAATAAGAGAAATGACAGATGCAAATAGAAAATAGAACGAGTCTGATTGTGTCGCTGGAGTGGGTCCAACCCATGACCTCCCCTCGCTGTTCTTTTGGTAGAAGTTCAGCATATTCCAAAACTTAGCCATTTCCACTTGGTTTTCAACTAGATTTTGACTAGTTCTGGGATTATGCAGTTTGTGGCCGGAAATTGTAGTTTCACAAAGTGATGGTTGGGTGGTATCAACAAATTGGTGGTGTCAAGATGAAGGAAAATTCTGATGGGAAGTCGTGATAATTCTGCTGACTAGTCCTTACCTTATTGCTCTACCCTACAACCCCGTAATCACCTTTTTTTTTCCTTCCTAAATCAATCATTTATCCTACCTCCTTAAACCTTTATTTGTAAGTTCTGCTTTCCAACACTACTAATTGAAACCCCTCCAAAACCATTCTAGACCCTTCAAGAGTTCTCAAAATCTTTCCACAACCCACCAACAATAATCCGAAACCTTAGCCTCCTCGATCACACCAGCAAAAGCATATCTAGAACAAGGCCAAGAAACTCTAGCATAAACATTAGGGGGGTGTTTAGTTGGTTGTAAATGAAAATAAATGCATCATTTACACCGTTTCCAATTACACAACAAACCGAACACGAAAACACAGTTCGAGATATTTAAGTGAAAACAAAGACCAAAGTTCATAGTACTCGAGTGTAAATCACACACACACACACAAAATACTTATAGCTTCTTACAATTTTGTTCTTCGTTAGGAATTGTTGTCCTCATGCAGACATAACTCACACAATAGCAGAACATAACCCACACAATAGCAGATAGGAAATAACCTGAGAGTTCTGATGTCAGGTTTGCATAAATATTTGCTGGAATCTCATAATCATATGACTGACTGAAGAACTCGGTTTCCCAATTAGACCATTTATTATTAAAGGGTGGGTTGTCACTAGACCCAGATTACAACCTCAACACAAACCATCAATATCATGACTTCATTACACTTAGGCCTCGTTTGGTTCGCGGAATGGAAAGGAAAGGAAACTGATTCCTTGGTATTTCCTTTCCTTTAGGAAATTATAATTCCTATAAGCTTTCCTTTTCGGTGTTTGGAAAGATCGGGATTATAGCGGGAATATATCTTTAATTTCCATTATAGTGTTTGGTGTTTGTAAGGAAAGGAAACAAAATCAAGTCAATTTTCCAAAAATATCCTCGTGCTAATAAAAATAATTATTACTTAGAAATATTTTTGTCTAAAAGATATTATGGATAAAAATGGTAAATAATATTATGAACATGGATATTTTGGTCAAAACTTTTTGTAATAAATGCGAAAAAGTTGGAGGAAAAGTGATTCCTTATCTATAAATGGGAGGAACCACTTTCCCCCCTATTTTCTGTTAGTCCCGGGGCTTGATCAAAGATGGTAAAACAGATGCAACAGAGATCTACGATGATACAAAAACCAAATAACCCGATTACAATATAGAGGAGGAAAATAGAGAAGAGAAGATCTCTCGTTCTTCCTTGCAAACGTGTTACAATTGGGATAGAACGAGGTACAATAATCTAGAGAAAGATGAGAAGAAGAAAAATGCTGGGGTGTCAAAACACCGTTGCTCAAAGCAAGATTCGCCCCACACGAATTGCTTCCAGGAACCAGCAAGTTGAAGAACTTGTGGAACGTTCAAAGTCACCTCTGTTCTGACTCCTCGGATGGACTTGCAATGGCGACAGCAGCTCTCTTTCGCTTTCTCCTTTTCTGACTTATAATTTCGTAGTACCCACAAAGGAGGCCAGAAGAGAGTATATATAGAGAGAGGGTGGAAACCCTAGCCGCCTCTTCAGTTATGGAAAGATTGAATCAAATCCCAAAAAGATAGCAACGAGATTAATTTAAATCCCACAAAGATAGCAACGAAATTAATTCAAATCCCACAAAGATAGGATCTGAATTAATCGCATTAAATCAGTCTTTCCATAACTGACTTGTAGTCTGCACAGTCAGCGGAAACCTCCATGCGAAAGCAGCAGCAGCCTGGCCGCATGAGCCTCATGGTCGCATGGGCCGCATGGACCGCATGAGCCGCATGATCCACATGGACCGCATGGGCCGCATGAGCCGCATGTGCCGCATGGACCGCATGAGCCGTATGGACCGCATGTGCCGCATGGACCGCAAGAGCCGCATGGACCGCATGTGCCGTATGGACCGTATGGCCGCATGGCCGCATGGCCTCATGGCCGCATGACTGCTGACGTGCTAAGTACAAAGTGCGCCAACAAAATACCACATTATGCCTCATGAGCCCATGAGCCCGAGTCTGAGTCCGAGTCCGAGTCGCTAAGCCCCTTTGGGGCTTAGCTCCAAATGGAATTAATCCAAGAGAATGACAAAAGTATTAATGCTTAATCCTTGGAGCCTTATTCTTACCTCCTAGTAAAATCACCCACATGGTTCCCTCCTTAGGGTCACCACCCCATGTGCATCTCTCAACAACACACCCAAGTATATATGTTGAGATAACTCATGGTGCATTTCCGATGTGGGACTAAAATTTTACAAGACATATTGAGAGCTAGCTCTCTCCATGTAAAAAAAGCACCAATAATCTCCCATATATCACAACATATATATGTGTCCAGGGTTGAGCGTTCCCCACAGTAACTGTCCATTTTGCATTAGGATAGATGTCGCTGACGACTTGAATCTTCTCGCATGGGTTAAATAATAATGTGATACAAGAATGGACTACGCCTTGAATTTTGCACCACAATTGTCATTCTTCCCACTCACAAAGTGTAGTTACGTGTACTTCTGGCTGCACATTAAAGGCCCTGTGCCAGCCTGATTTCAGTGTATAATTTTGGGCGTCTACAAGTTTATCCTCAAGAGACGGCCTGATATCTCTTTCCATACACTATAGGTGAGTTCTTTATTAAAGAGATATGGCATGAAGCCTTGCGCTTCCTTGCGGTGCTACGCCGCTATGACATGGCCTGAAGCCGAGGCATTACCCCTACCTGGGAACTTCATCGTAGTGTCATACTACTGTAGCATGAGGTCTCAGCCTATTTGTAGTGCCAATCTACTCAGCATGAAGCCTAAGGCTTCCTTGCGGTGTTACGCCACAACGACATGGCTTGCAATGCCGAGGCTTTACCCCTACCTGGGTACCTCATCGTGGTTTCGTGCCACTGTAACATGGGGCCATCCTCCCCTTTGTAGTGCTGACTACAACTATTTAATTATGTCATACAGCATTAGGCTACCTTCCTATTTGCGGTGCTACGTCGCTGTGACTTGGCTTACAAAGCCGAGGCATTACCCCTACCTGGGAACCTCATGGTGGAGTCACCCCACTGTAGCATGGAGTTTCACTCCTTGTAGTGCTGCTCTACCGTGCTTCCTGTAAAGCACACCAGGCATTCACTCTGCCTGAGAACTCATTAAGGCGTTTAAGCCAACCTTCCACAGGATCTGTTTTTTCCACAGAAAATATATAGTAGACAACAGTGGTTATGGGTCCGTATCCCTTCCATGTTCCAGAGAACAAGTACCCACTGTTACCTGATAGTTTCCCAGTCAGTGATCCTCCTTTGAACCAAAAGTTAGATGTCTAGTAGATTTCTCTTTGAACTAATAGCATAAAACTTTATGGTAGGATTACAAAGACACACTATCAGAATGCCTTCAAGCCCATTTTACAAGCTGTGTCATCGACCAACTGGCGCTTGAGGCCCTTTGTGAACGGATCTGCCAGGTTCTCCTGACTCCGAACATCAATCACTGTAATTACACCTCTTTTGATAAGATTGTGTACTGTCCTGTGCTTCAACCGTACAGTCCTCTTCTTTCCGTTGAAGGGGTCATTTGATGCCACCGCCGCAGTCGCCTGGTTGTCACAGTATATCGGTATCGTCGGTATCTGAGCCCCAACTACTGGAAGATCATACATGAGCTCCCGAAGCCATTCTGCTTCATCTGCTGCAGTTTCAAGCGCATAGAATTCAGATTCCATGGAGGAACGAGAGAGTATAGTCTGCTTCTTCGACTTCCATGATATAGCAGCTCCACCCAAGGAAAAGACATATCCACCTGTGGATCTCTCGCTTTCCACCTCTGAACACCAGCTAGCATCACTGAAGCCTTCTACTACTGTCGGATACCCGTTGTAGTGCAGTGCATATGTCTGAGTCTTCTTGAGATATCTCATCACCCACTTCACAGCTTTTCAGTGCTCAATCCCTGGGTTGCTCGTGAACCGACTCAGCATTCCCACGGCGAAAGCTATGTCAGGCCTTGTGGCAGTGGTTGCGTACATCAAACTTCCGATAACGCTAGAATACTCCAGCTGCCTGACGCTTTCCCTCGAGTTTGGCTTCAGCTTCTGATCACCCCTGTATGGTGTATCGATCCCTGGAAGATCCTTATACCCATAGCGTGTGAGCATCTTCTCAATGTAGTGAGATTGTGACAATGTTACTCCAGTGTCTGTCCGGATGATCTTTATGCCCAAGATGACATCTGCATCCCCCAAGTCCTTCATACTGAACTTGGTTGAGAGGAACTTCTTTGTCTCCGTGACACAGCCTATATCCGAACCTAGGATTAGCATGTCGTCCACGTACAGACAAACGATGACTCCTCTTCCATCAGCGAACTTTGTGTAAACATATTTGTCCGTCTCGCTGACTATGTAGCCGTTTGACCTAATAACTTTGTCAAACTTCTCATGCCACATCGTGGAAGCTTGCTTCAAACCATACAATGATTTCACCAACTTGCAGACTTTGTCTTCAAGACCTTTGACGACAAATCCATCTGGCTGTTGCATGTAAATCTCTCCGGTCAGCTCCCCATTCAGGAATATTGTCTTTACATCCATCTGATGTATCACCAACTTATGTATAGCTGCTAGAGCGATTAACATCCTGATGGTGGTCATCCGAGCTACTGGAGCGTACGTGTCAAAGTAGTCTATCCCCTGTTTCTGAGAAAATCCCTTGGCTACAAGCTGTAGTGCCCCGTCCCGTAAAGTCAATCGGAGGAATCGAAATGTCGACGGCGTTGGAACTTAGCCTTACAACGGCTACTCGAAGGCTCGCTCGTCCGAGGCGACTCCTCGCACAGGTGGGGTAGTTTCGGTGAACTTGTCTCATCTTTGCCTTCACATAATAAATCGTGTTTTCAACTTGCACAAGTAGGCTTAATAATAAAAGAGACGAATCCACAGAGCTAAGGGAATAATCCCGACGGGTCGAAATGAGTTAGAACATGGAAAATGTCCTACGGTCGGCCTAGAGTTGGTGCACGGCATGCTTTGAAAATGACACTCGATCCTTCGTCCCGTGGCTTGAAAGAAGGAAAGTTGGTCTTTGACACAAAACTATGAACTTGCCTAAGTCGTAGGCGTCGCCCGCATAAACGCTTGATAAAGCGTGCACGGTTCCACTACGCAAGGCTTAGCATAGCCTTTGTTCGTCCCTCGGGTTAAGTTGTAGGCTTGAGTAAGTTAGGCAAAGTTATGCCGGTCGACCTAAGTCATTCCAAGTGCTGTTCCGCTTATTCTGCGGTTGTCAAGTTAAATAGTCCCATGATCCCAAGGCCCGTCATATGAAGTATGACTTGGACGATAGCGTTGCGTAGAACACGAGTCGGTTTAAGGCACGAGCCACGGTTGGTTCAGTGGAAAGTTAGCCACGGTCTGTTGGTACTTAAGGAATACGTTATGTTCAAGTTAAGTTGGAAGGCTAGGCAGTAGCTGTTCCCTGAGTTCAAAGAACGTTAAGTCTAAGCGATGGTTAGTCGCCGTGAGGAAATATGTCGGGACTGTAGTTCAGTCGCCGAGGCAACCCTGGTTTGGGCTCTGCAAAGAAAGTATAAAAAGAGTAAAGCAAAGTAGCTAAATGATGATGATGAGACCATGCATTACGTTAAGTCTAGAAGTTAGCGTAGGCGCGTGGTCATGGACAACTTGTCGACATGGGCGATGGTTTCTTCGAGCGGCAGCCCTGGGCCATGGGCACCGACTCGGCCTAGGAAGAAACAGGTTATAGCCGAGCTGGGTAATAGGCAACCGGTAGGTCGGAGACTTGCATCGAGGATCGCAACCGACGGTGCAAGGGTCTCGAATGCCAGGCTATATCCACGATGGCTAGTTAATGCCAGTGACCTTTCATATAGATGTGTCGGCACGGGCGGCAATCCGCGTGTGTGCCTTTGGATTGAGTTGAGTTGGATATGTATGAAGTTAGAGAACACAAGGTCTGGGCCTAAGATTTGGCTATAACGAAGGCGACGTGCTTTGGCACGAGATGTGGCATCGAGTGTTAAGTTGTTGGCATAGAGTTTCATGAGTTAGGCTTGAGCTGTTGCGAGTTAAGTCGAGAAGGGCCGTAGGACAAGTTGTGTGAAGTTACGTTGAGTTGCTGGGCACAACCTCGAAATATGAGGAACGGCCGCGTTGTCACAACCCAAGTGTAGGCGAGACTAAGCAAGGAGGCGCTGCCTCGGAGATATTGAAGTACGAATCGAGTTATGGCACGACCGAGTCGTTACGTCCCAGAGTTTGGCACAAAAGACAAGTATAAGTCGGTGCGTCGATAATGCAAGCACGAGAAAGGTCTAGAGGCAAGAAAATGGAGTCTTTCGTGTAGTTGCGTCTCTGATTATGGCCGTAAGGCTAACACGACTTGATAGGTTAACGTTATTGGCACGAGAAGGGTCTAAGGCAAAAGTATGAGTTAACGTCGTTGTGCAAGCACGGGATGGTCCTTAGACACAAATATGCCAAGGCGTCCGTAGTCTTAAAACTGATCCTAAGGCAAGACTAGAAAGACAATAGAAAGGGATTTAAGCTGTACAAAGTAAATGAATGTGCGGGTTTTGTATGGGTGGGCGAGGAGCTCATTCTACCAGTACAGTTGAGTACTAACACCCATATAGTTTCCATGTGCATGCACAGGTAGAAGCTCGTGGCCTGGAGCTCGCTTGGATGCGTCGAGGCACGGAGTTCCTTGGCGGTTCGAAGCGTACGGCCGCATGGAGTAAAGACTTATACAGGACATAATGTATGGACGTCGCCTTCCGAAGCTTCCGCTGGATCGACAAATGTATTGAGAGATGAGAGAGAGCTGAGTGACTTGTAATGTGAGCTTGAGTGAGCATGAGAGACTTGTAATCTTGGCCTTGCGCCCCTAATGTAACCGTTGTTTCAATATCAATAAAAGAGCTTCTTTGGATAACTTGTGTTTTGTTCTAAATTTCTGCTGCATGTTCAATGTCTCTACATGGGACTTCTGTGCGATGACCCCGTCGCAGCCGCTGTAATCGACCGTTATGGAACCCGTCTTGCACGAGCGCAATCTAGGCTCGTGCGGCATCACGCCTTAGCGAGAACGATCGCTCCTACGAGAGCGGGGCGTGACACAAGCCTGGCCTTGAACTTATCAATAGTTCCATCTGCCTTCATCTTCTTCTTGAAGATCCATTTACATCCGATGGGCTTTTCTCCTTCAGGTAGATCTACCAACACCCATGTGTTATTGGAGGTGATAGAGTCAAACTCGTCATTCACTGCCTCCTTCCAGAAGATAGCATCTCTGGTCTTCATCGCCTCATCATAGGTAAGCGGATCTGCTTCCACATGATAGGTGACAAAGTCATCTCCGAAGTCTTTCGGTCTCCTCGCTCGCTTAGCTGACGGCTCTGCGAGTTCTGGTACAAGAGTTGTTTCATCAACAACAGCTTCTTCTTGGACTACTGGACCATATGAGATTTTAGTCTCATTTGTACCTACATCATTTTTCGGAATGTCCGAAAGAACAATGTTTTTGTCTTTTGCAAACTTGTCTTCAAAGTATTCAGCATCGCGAGATTCGATGATATGATTTGACTCAATATCAAGAAATCTCCGTGCATCACTCTTTTCGGCATATCCCAAGAAGATCGTCTTAGTAGTCCTTGTCCCTAGCTTCTGAATCTTCAGATCTTGGAGCTTCACATACGCCAGACACCCCCACACTCGAATGACATTCAAGTTTGGTCTGACTTTGAACCAGAGTTCATGAGGAGTTACGTCCGAAGTTGCATAAGGCACTCTATTTAGAATAAAAGTGGCCGTCAATGCAGCTTCTCTCCAGTAGCATTTAGGAAGACCCGCAGTTAGCAGCATTGAGTTCATCATTTCTGTCAACGTTCTGTTCTTCCTTTCCGCTACTCCGTTGGATTGAGGAGAATATGGAGCAGTAGTCTCGCATATGATTCCATGTTCTTTGCAGAATGATACGAATTCATGAGATCTGTACTCCCCACCTCGATCACTTCTTAACCTCTTGAGTTGTTGTCCAGTCTGCCGTTCAGCTTCGGCCCTAAACTCTCTGAACTTCTCGAAGGCTTCGTCTTTAGACTTGAGCAAGTAGACGAACGCGTATTTTGAGAAATCGTCGATGAAGGTTATGAAATACTTCATCCCGGCCTTCGTGGAGAAATGTTTGAAGTCACAGATATCGGAGTGCACCAACTCCAGAAGATCTGTGCTTCGATTGACCCGATGAAAGGATTTTCTAGTGATCTTCGTCTGAGCACACACTTTACACTTCTCCACCTTACCCCCACATTTGGAGATAAGTCCTAGACTAGACATTGTGTTAATTCTTTTACAATGAACATGTCCTAGTCTATTATGCCACAACTCAAAAGAATAATCAGAAAATGCAACTGCATTAATGTCATCAAACTGGTTGACAAGCTAAATTTTAAACATTCCTTCGGTTAGATAAGCCTTCCCGAAGTATGTTCCCTTCTTGGACATCACCATCTGACCAGCATTGATGTCCATCCTCAAGCCTGCGTTGCAGAGCAGGCTCCCAGAGATCAGGTTCTTGGCAATCGTCGGAACATGCTTCACACCTTGAAGCGTCAGAGTGTTCCCAGAAGTGAGTTTCAGTTCCACGGTCCCGATCCCCAGAACTTCAGCTTGGGCCTGGTTCGCCATGACAACCTTTTCAGATATAGACTGGTATGTGACGAACCATTCCTTGCCAGAACAGACATGGCAAGTCGCACCAGTGTCTATCCACCAGTCAGAGTCAACCCCCACAGTTGTGACCTGTCCGATCATAGCAACAATATTAGAAACCAATGAAACCTTATTAGGCTCACCTTTCTCTGATTGTTCAGGCTTAGATCTGCATTCACTCTTGTAGTGGCCTTTCTTGCCACAATTGTAACAAGTCACGTGGGACTTAGTCTTCTGTTGCTTGAAAGAAGGACCCTTCACTTTTAGATAGTGAAGTCCTTCTTCTTGGGATGAGAAGCCGCCTGCTTCCCCTTGGGAACTCTCGTTTGCACTAGATTGGCTTTAGCCAACTGTTTGGACAGAGTGTCCACCTTCTGTTGGGAACGCATCTCGTCCTCAACATGGATCTCTTGAAGTAGATCTCCCAAGCTAATGTCTAGCTTCTTTCTGAGCATCCTTGCATAGAAGGTACTCCATCCAGCAGGAAGTTTTGAGACGATCCCTCCAACGACAAACTTGTCGGAAAGGGGCATCTCTTCGTCTTCCAGTTTCTAACGCAGCTTCAGAAATTCCTTCACCTGTGGCAACATGGACTTCTCGTCCTCAAAGAGCAATTTGTGATATTTTTCAACCACAAACATCTTGCTCCTGTTCCTGTCTTCTTCATACAGATTTTCCACAGACTCCCATATGTCTCTGGCAAGTTCCTTCTTCGAGTAGGATTCTGCCAGGGAATCCTCCATAGCATTCAGGATGAGAAGCCTACAGATGCTATTTTCCCTTCTCTACTTGGCCTGGAGTTTGGTAGCCGCGTTGATTGCGGCAGTAGATCCAGTGTCTGGAACAGAGGATTCTTCCTCCAACAGAACATGATCAACGTCTTTTAGTTGAAGAGTTAGGTAAACCTTTCTCTTCCAGACTTGATAATGCTCTCCATCGAACTTTTCCAACTTGCAGAAGTCTGATTGGAAAAGCGAAGCATTAATGTTTTCCATCTACACGGATCTTGCTTTGAGATTGTTAGTCCCGGGGCTTGATCAAAGATGGTAAAACAGATGCAACAGAGATCTACGATGATACAAAAACCAAATAACCCGATTACAATATGGAGGAGGAAAATAGAGAAGAGAAGATCTCTCGTTCTTCCTTGCAAACGTGTTGCAATTGGGACAGAACGAGGTACAATAATCTAGAGAAAGATGAGAAGAAGAAAAATGCTGGGGTGTCAAAACACCGTTGCTCAAAACAAGATTCGCCCCACACGAATTGCTTCCAGGAACCAGCAAGTTGAAGAACTTGTGGAACGCTCGAAGTCACCTCTGTTCTGACTCCTCGGATGGACTTGCAATGGCGGCAGCAGCTCTCTTTCTCTTTCTCCTTTTCTGACTTATAATTTCGTAGTACCCACAAAGGAGGCCAGAAGAGAGTATATATAGAGAGAGGGTGGAAACCCTAGCCGCCTCTTCAGTTATGGAAAGATTGAATCAAATCCCAAAAAGATAGCAACGAGATTAATTCAAATCCCACAAAGATAGCAACGAAATTAATTCAAATCCCACAAAGATAGGATCTGAATTAATCGCATTAAATCAGACTTTCCATAACTGACTTGTAGTCTGCACAGTCAGTGGAACCCTCCATGCGGCAGCAGCAGCAGCCTGGCCGCATGAGCCGCATGCCGTATAAGACCGCATGACTGCTGACGTGCTAAGTGCGCCAACAAAATAGCACATTACGCCTCATGAGCCCATGAGCTCGAGTCCGAGTCGCTAAGCCCCTTTGGGGCTTAGCTTCAAATGGAATTAATCCAAGAGAATGACAAAAGCATTAATGCTTAATCCTTGGAGCCTTATTCTTACCTCCTAGTAAAATCACCCACATGGTTTCCTCCTTAGGGTCACCACCCCATGTGCATCTCTCAACAACACACCCAAGTATATATGTTGAGATAACTCATGGTGCATTTCCGATGTGGGACTAAAATTTTACAAGGCATGTTGAGAGCTAGCTCTCTCCATGTAAAGAAAGCACCAACAACCTACCTCTTGGGAATCATTTTTCCTTTCCAACAACTTTTCTTTGGCTCCCAAACATAGGAAAGGAATCACTTTTCTTTCCCAAGCTCAAATTCCGGTAACCAAACGAGGCCTTAAGTGGCTCCAGAAGCCAAAGTATTTAAAAAGGGAGATAACGGCCTTCCAATTATTGAGGTTTCGGCAAAAACTGCACTCAACCTCATTACCAAATTGGTGACTTCTCAGCAGAAACTAAGCAAGCAACATGAATTGTTTTGTATGAAAGAAACCAGGAGATTAGAAACAATGTACAAGTACACGCCTGAGCCGTTCTCGTATACAGTATACTTTCACCAAAAATAGTCATATATATACTGATAAATGATAATGTACAGAGACCTCGGCTTCCTTGACTTCGAGGAATTCACTCCTATCAACTATCCCCATGAAAAAAAAAAACACACTAAGAAACCAGTAAAAAAAAAAAAAAAAGTGAAACAAGCTAGTTAACAAAATTAATCAGAAAGAAAAAAAAAAAATCGAGTAAAGAAAGAAGTAAATATAGCCTGCTATTATACAGTATGAACACTCAGCCTCTTGTACGAGACGTGGGCGAGGTAAGGAGTGTTGCACGAGACCGCCACCAGGAGGGTGGCGGCCCAGTACACGGGAGCCGGAACAAGGGCCTCTGTCAGTACCCGAGAGGCATTGCCAGATACGAGCGACGACGACGAGTCGACGACGAAGTGCCGTAGGCCAGGAGGAAGAGGTACCAGGTGGCGATGCTGCCCCAGACGAGGAGGTGCTGGATCCACGTGAAGTGGCTCATCGTGAGGGCGATCTGCGTGTTCACGGCCCAGATGATGCACGTGAACATGTTGGTCCTGACGACGGCCATGTCAGCCGTCTGCCCCCCTTCCCGGAACGCCTGCGCGTAGAATATGTTGACGTTGAGGAAGAATATGGCGAGAGACGAGTAGAGACCGTTTGCCATCCATCCGAAGATTCTGTACCAATGGAAGAACAAGTTCTTCGCTCCTTGCTGGTACAATGCTGGGAACTGCACAAATTTAAGTACATCAATGTTAAATCTCAGAAACACCTACTTCTAAATTCAGACAACATGCTCAGAATAGAAAGACTTGGACCCTGTTTACTTCACTGTAATGTAATCGTAATCGCAATGTAATCAAATTTAAAAAAAAAATTATTTGAATACATTGTGATTACGATTACATTACAATGTACCAAACGAGGCCTAAAGATCACTCAGTATTATCGTCTAAGCAAACACTGACCTGTAAGCAGACCTCGGAAGAAACATCCTGCTCAAACACTCCCAGCGATATCACCGGCAACGAGGTGAGGATGACATTGAATAGAAGCATGTACCAGTCGTCGTATATAGACTGACCGGAGAAGCCAGTGTATGCCTCAAAGTAGAATATCGTGAGGCCGAACGCTATATTTTTTGTAGAAGAAGTAACAGATCTGAACGCAATCCAAAGAGCAATTGTCAGAGGTGCAACATACATGCGCAGTAGGCTTCAGATTGCAGTGCATTTTTCGGCTATTACCATCTGAGCAATCCTCTTATAGCACCAGTGTCCATGGACAACCAGAAGCCGCTCTAGAAACCGAAACTGGGCTATGGAGAAATCGCTAGCCATAACAGCCTGCACGGAGCTGGTAACCAGTAAGCATGCTGGTTGTACTTGTGTGTTTCGTTTAGTAAACATGAGAAGTTATGAAAGCTAAGCTTGCAAAATCAATCTAGAAGATCGATTTTTAGGTGGCCTACCTGCATTCCTTCCACCCCGCTAATACCGACACCTATGTCAGCCTCTCGGATCATGCCAACATCGTTGGCGCCATCGCCAATTGCTAATGTAGTTCTGCCAGTTCCTTCTTTAACCAGACGTGTCACCTAAAGCAAGAACATCATATGCACTATCAGACTGATGTGCAGAATACGTATTTTTGCCTTCATAAGTGAACAGGGGAACAAGAAGAAGAAAAACACACACGAACCATTGCCTTTTGTTTTGGGGAGACCCGACAGCAAATCACAGAAGCACACCCTACCGCTAGATTCAAGAACAGGTTCTTCATATCATCTTCCAAGGCAGAGACCAACGTTTTGCCATCCACAATTAACGCGAAAGCTGCGTGAGGATCCTTTTTCCAGTTTAACCATTTGAGTGGCATTTGTGATTTGCATCAATATGTTCTCCTTTATAGACTAGTGAAACATGAAGAACCCACATTCAAAGCACATTTCACTACAAACACAAACTTGAAGTTTCAAGTTTGTTTGAACAAAAAAGATGTGTACCTTCTTCGCATTTTCAGCGGTTAAGTCGACCTCCATGCTGGTTAAACAGATCTGTTTCATACCTTGCCTCAATAAACTACAGGAGAATCTGCGGAAACACGAAGAACAATGTAGCCAACTATTCAACAACAAAATTGGGGATTGGCAGCCCTGCCAAGGCTCAAATCTTTAGTATTCTCTTATTTTTCACCTGTGTCTACAATTTAAGGCAGAATGCCGTCGCCTATTTTCACTAAGAAACTGAAAGAAAAGCAAGAAGGGGGAGAAAGAAAGAAAGAAAACGATGTAGAAACAACTTACGAAAAGAAGACGACTAAAAACGATAGCCCAGTTTACGAAGGTTCTTATATTGATGGATATCAAAATAATTGAAAATTGGGAAAACTTAAAGAAGGGGCATACCCTATATTTATCGCGGTCTCCATTTTATCACCAGTAAGGACCCAAATCTTTACACCAGCTTGTGCTAGCTTATCTATGCATTGAGGCACCTATAAGTTAAAAGACAAATTGTCAAGAAACTGAAAATAACTACTACTTCAACATTTAGAAGTACGATGTGAATGCTTACTCCTTTCTGCAGTTTATCCTCCACAGCAGTCGCGCCAACAAGAACTAAATCCTTTTCAATCTTATCAACAACAGCTTCGAGTTGCATTTCTCTATCAGGGCCCATAGTGGTCTTTGCTCTCAAGAACTCAATGTTCCAAGCCGAGTACTCGGATTCGTCGAGGGTCCTGTAAGCCAAGGCCAATGTCCGCAGACCGGCCTCTCCAAATTCATTAAGATGCTTGCGTGTATCATCTTCGAACATTCTTCCATTCTTCGCCAATCTTTCAAATATGATGCTGCGCAACAAGGGAAATGCATCATTTTTTTTTCTTTTTTCGGAATTAGAGTAATAAAGATTGACGCACAGATTGTTACATATGCATTACCATGTACAAGAGGGGTTCTTTTTTTCCACATCCAAAGGGTAGACATTTATTAGAGATATCTTTATCGTTTGTGAAGATATTCGATTTAGGATATCTTTATCGTTTGTGAAGATATTTTGACAAGTTCTAATTAAAATTTAAATCAAATTTGAATTTATGACATATATAATAAGGGTATTTCGGTAACTACTTTATCTTTATTAATTCATCTCTCACTCAAAATCTCCAATACAAGAGTTATTAAACACCCCACTTAAAACTCCCTCCAATCCAAGCAATGTTATATGGATTGACTCTACTCCCCATTAGTTAACTTCTCTTCACTTGATCTCTCTTAACTCTCCTCTCTTTTTTCACTCAGGATCTGCTTGGGTTGAGGGAAAAAAAAGTTGAGTGGGGTTAAGTGAGGAAAAGTAGAGTTATATATAACTTTGTTTGGATTGGAGGGGAGAGTTAAATGGCTTGTGTCTAACAACCCTTGCTTGGATTGGATTGGATTGGAGACTTTGAGTAAGAGAAATATTAACAAAAATATAATAGTTACCAAAATACTCATATTACATATGTCACAAAATTAAATTTAATTGAAATTTTAATTACAACGTGCTAAAATATCTTCACAAATGATAAAAACTACGGAGTAGCATGTTGAAAACAATAAAAAAAATGAAAGAAAAAATAATAATATTTCATAGGACAAATAAAGGATATTTATGACTTTTTAATCAAAATTTTTCACTCTCTCGTTATTCGTTAACCCTCCAAGTTTGGGATTAAAATATACAAAAGAGGGTTAAACAAACTCTCACTTGACCTTTTATAACCCTCCCTACTAAATTATCATCCTTAACCCAAGCATAATTTTATTTTCACTCACGTAACTTCTCCTCACTTAACTCTCTTAACTGTCGATCCAAGCATATCCTCAACGGACGAGCAAGATACGGTGGATGTGCCACTTAAAGATGCAGGTGAAGGAGGTATATATGTATATATATACGAGTCCTTAATTGAACCACACCAAGTAACTTATCAGAAAGAGAAATTTCACCATGGTCTTCATACCATGTAACTTGTAGGAGTTTAGTTGGCGGAGAGAGAGTGAATTACGGTGAGGACCGAGGTGCATTGGAAGAAGAGAGTACAGTACAGCGGATGAACAGATGGTAAAAGCAACGTACGATAGGAATAGGTGTCGGACAAGAGATCAGTGAGCGCCAACATCATTTCTGATTTGGTTCTCTCTCCAAGCAAGTGTGGCATATATTTGCATTTGTTAGAAAAACACGACACGAGAGAACATTTGTGTTTTAGAAAGACAAACCATGCAAGAACCATCCAACTGGATGAGTATAATCTTTTTTATGTTCCATTTTTTCAAGTTGTGGATGCGTCACAGATGCACTTTTTGAGTTATTGCATAAGATCACCCAAAAGCAAAATGTGAACATCCTAATTGAATCACTCGCTGATGTTTTTTTTTTTCCTTTTTTTGAACCCTCGAAACTTTGTACATGATGCATTGCGCACCGCTCATGCTGTCTCCAACTCCCATCATTTCCATTCGATTAGAACAGTACATCAGCCATTTTACTAAATGGAAGGAACAAAAGGTGAACATCATAACTGAATCACTCATGATGTTTTGTATCTTATGTGAAAGGCTAAACTTACATCAGCCATATCCATGTCGAGAACTTGAATTACTTTCCATCTGGAACATGTTTTCTTTTCCGCGGTTTATGTGACCGTTAATTGACTCGCCGTCACGTGGCACCATCCAATGACAACGCCCCCGCCCCCGCCCCCCCCCCTCCCCCCCCCCCCCCCCCCCCCCCCCCCCTCCCCCCCCCGCACTGGAACCCACTTCCTAAAATCCGTACCAGGGGTCCAAAAGGAGGCTGCCACGTGACGAACGGGCCGACAGCGGCCACAAATTGCGGACAAAAAAGGCGTGTCTTTTTCACTGATTATTGAATATAGCAAGTGTGCAGCAATTGCTAATGATTCTGGAGATTTCGCTCCATACTATGATACTTTGATTTTAGTTGATTTTAGTCTTTTTTATAACCTAGATATCCTTTATGCTTTGATAATATTGTAGATTTAATGTTCATTAACTTTCTTGCTGTTGTTAGTGCGACTGTGCGAGCAATGTCTAACTAAATTTAATCTTATAATTTATAATTATTGCATATAGATCCCTATGTGAGACAGTGCATCAGAATCCAGGGCCCAAGCAATGAGCCCAAATCGGGACCCAAGTAGCAAATGCAAAATCGGGCTCAAAACAGACCAGTCAAGGATGACCAGAATATCGGCGGAATTCCAGTCCCATGCGATAGTACAGAAACATGGCAGTTTGGAGACATTTTTGGCCATATTCTTTTGATATTTTTTAAAAAAATCTTTCGGTATTTCGATTCTTTTCCTTTGGCCTTAAGCTATTTATTTATCTTCTACTATATATATATAAAGAAACTTCAAAACGGCTCAAAAGTGAACTATCTAAGTCGAATACCATCAATCA
The DNA here is from genome assembly GCA_029216955.1 of Iris pallida. Lineage (NCBI taxonomy): Eukaryota > Viridiplantae > Streptophyta > Magnoliopsida > Asparagales > Iridaceae > Iris > Iris pallida. The sequence goes on along the minus strand of JANAVB010007798.1, from coordinate 9,580,160 downwards.
TTTAAATAATTTTAAAATATATAATAATTAACTAAATAACTACCTAGATATTCCACTAATCATTTTTTTTAAATGTAACTAAGTATTTAACTATCTAATAAGATATATTGACAACTAAATAGTCTAACTCAAGTGGTTAAGATAGAAGTTATTTTCTTGGTTGCTTAAGTTTAAATCGTAAGATTGATGATTTTTTTATAACAAATTTATATTAATTTTTTAAATATTTTTTTTCGCACATGTAATGCACATGCACATTACTAGTTATAAATAGAAATTTGTTGTAAGGAAAATAAGTTTGATTGTATTGTTTTCTCAATTAAAAAAGAGTTTCTCTTTTGATTCTCTTGTTTGAGGATCGGGTTAATTCTCTTATATTGGGTTGATGGCTCTCAGCGATCGGCGTTTCTTTGTTGTGTTCGGTGGTATCAAAACCTCGATGTGTCAAGAGGTCCATGGGAAAAACTGGTCGTGATCCAGAAACTGTCACGTACCGGTTCCGTAAAACCAATCGTACTCGCATGGGCGTAATGTCGTGCGAACGTAAGTTGCGCTCGCACAAGACGAATAATTGAAACGATCGATTGAATAGCTAAGCGACGGAATTGCCGCACAAAAGTCTCCAAGCAGAAAAGTTGAATCAACACGAATTATACCAAATGAATCATCTTTATTGATATTAAAATAGAATATTACAATGGCTCAAAGCCGAGGTTATAATCATTCAAGCTAGCTCTCTCTCTCTCTCTCTCTCTCTCTCTCTCTCTCTCTCTCCATACACACACACATACACACACAATAACTCATGTCCCGAGGCTTACAATTTGAGAATGATTACAATAAGTGATGGTGATACATCCAAGCGAAGATTTTGACACAGACGTACGACTCGAATCGCCAAGGAACTCTACTCCTTGATGCATCCAAGCAAGCTCCGTACCGAACGAGTTACTTCATGCATCCTGCAAACAATCTAGTGGGATATCAATACATAAAATGCACCGATGGGGCCTCTCGCCCACTCAACAAAACCAGCACGTTATTTTAGTGAATGCATACCGCTATTATGCGGTCTTTCTAATCTTGACATAGAATCAGTTTCATGGCATAGTAATCTCGTACCCAGAAATCATAACCCCATTACGCACCAGTATTAAACTTAACCATACTTACCATCTGTACTTCTCTGTTCATCTCAACAATACAATTTTTAACATTGAAATCTAGTGCCACGCTATTGAATCATACTATCACGACGTAACATGTGTCTCTGCATTAGCTAAATATTAGGCTCAATAGTTACATTGTGTGTCGTGCAACCATTTTCTTACTCAACCAACAACATGCACATGAATTGTCGCTAGCACGTCGACTTAATCTATATGAGGGTCACAGGCGACACACCAACCCTATTGTGTATATATGTTCAGCTTCAGAGTTTATGCTTAGAGCATCTCCAACCCTATTGTGACTTTGGAAAAAAGTTAATGCCACATAGGAATGACAAAAATTTTATTCAAAAGTTCTTCCCAATGCAATTGTCAAGTCAATTGTGAAGTTTATGTGGCAAAAATTAAAGAAGACATTGTGAAGTTGATTGTCTTGTTCTAGACAATCCACATGACAATGTCTTCTCTTCCATGTCATCAATTATGAATTAAAAAAATTTGCAAAAAGAAAGAAGATGAGTAGTTGTCTTAAAAGTTGTCTTGGAAGTTGGAAAAAATACTTTTTATTGTCTTCTCAATACTTTTGCATTGGAGAGAGTTTTTCTATTTCATTGTCTTTTGAGATCTAATTTTGCCACATAAACAAGACATTGTCTTGTGGCTCATGCCACATAAGAGCCACCTAATACCCACAACACTTAACAAGACAATAGGGTTGGATCAGATGCTCTTAGTGAAGGCATTAAATTTCGTGCAACAGTGTTCTGCACGAAAAATGAGTAAAACATTGCACGCTTTCTTATTTTTTGCACAAAAAAAATCAGTAAATAGCCATTACAATGCGAATTGGTCATAAATACCTCGTTTTTCTGCTCTCAAGACATTGAAAGCACCGATTATTGAGCAATAGGGCCGTCTTTCTGCTGCATTCTGTCCTCCACAATTTTCGTGATCAGTTAGAACTAAGCAAGTTTTTCCGTCCTTGCCTCAGTAGTCACGGAGCATAGCGATTATGCGCTGATCATTGAGCCTCTACTGCTACTCTCTCCATATCTCAACCTTTAATTTACTTGTTTTTAGAATTTTCTTGTAATTAGTTGTCATAGAAATTCTTTGTAGTAAACAAGTAATAACAAGATTTCTCAAAGAGAATTGTTTATTTTTTTGTTACCGAAAACACTTGATACAAAGATCTAAATGTCTAAGCAGCCGCTACTATTCATTCCCCATTTAAAAGAAGTTCCACAACTTACGTATTGAACAAAAATTGTATTGTGGAGTTCTGTATAATTCTCATGATCACAAATTCGACTAAAGTAATGTCAAATATTGAGCGAACTACAACAAGAAGATCCCCATCCTCCTCCATGGCCTTGCACACACCTTGCGGTGACTTTGCCTAGTTAGATTGTAGATCTTGCGATTGTTGTAATAATTGTTGTTCATTATTACTATAAGGTTGTTTTGCGGAATAGAAGGGAAAGGAAATCAATTCCTTCACATTTTCTTTCCTTTGAGAAATTATAATTCTTGATTTTTCTTTCCGATGTTTAGAAATGCCAAAGAATTTGGAAAGGAAAAATGAATACTTCAATCTGGAAAAAATAATTCCTTGCTTGGATGGATGGAATCACTTTTTCTCATAATTTTTCTTCCATTATGAATCACTTGCCTTTCCTTTTCAATTCATTTTGCACCGAAATATAGAAAAGTAATCACTTTTCTTTTCCAACCTGATGATTCCGCGAACCAAATGAGACCGAAGTAGAGTCTAGATGGGAAGGGAGTTTCTGTTAAGGGACACGATTTTGGTGACAAAAATCCGACCCGACCAGGAAGAGAGACCATACCTGTTTTTGTGAGGAAGAAACCAAGTCGATCGACCTGCTTCCAAGTTCCAACCATGCTGCGACTGAATCCAAACTTTTTTTGTGACCTGGGCCGGTCTGGGGTTTCTAGACTGCTCGGTCAACTGAAGACCATAACTCGTGCAGCTCGGCCTGGCCTATGGTGTTTTCCATTTAATTTATCAGCGCTGATACACAGACTGAGGGGGGACCGCGGTTTAAACCGCGGTGCCACGTGTCCCCCCTCATTGGTCGGGTCCAGCGGACTGACGTTAGCAGGGGGGTGCTGACGTCAACGGCAGGGACCTGACCAATGAGGGGAGGACACGTGGCACCGCCCCTCGGTCTGTCCATCTTTTTCCTTAATTTATTATTCAATTAATTACTCTACACATTAACTAACGATCATGCATAATAAAAGCACCGTTGACCGTGAAGGCGACCACACGGGTACGTTTGTGGTTTGGTGCGCAATGCATGCATGCAGCAGCTCATGACAGTGCTGCTACTGGCACGTGTGACAAGTTTCTCTGACACATGTGGAAGAGAGAGAGAGGGAGAGAAGCAGAAAAGACAAAAGTGCATTAGTTAAGCATGCCGAAAAAGAAGGAAAAAAAAAACATATGAACGGACAAAAGCGGTGACGTAAGGGAAGGCCAGAGACTCTGACTGAGCTGCCCCTTCGTTGAGTCAACTGCGGTAACCATTCTAACGGCATCAAAGGTGGATCATCTGACACGTATTATATACTTCATTGTCATAGCCATTAATTATTGTACTAAATTAGAGATTTATAATATAGATATGTGCGCTACCAGACAAATTGACCCTCTAAAATAAGAAGGTAGTAGAATTTCTAGGATTAAATACTCGATGAATATATCTTGAAGTGTTAAAAAAATATATGTAGTTTTTGTTAGTTTTAAAGAAAATATAGCTTTACCAGAGCGGAATGGAAAAATATTTCAATTTTCCATTTAGATATGGATATTGTACCATCGTTAACCGGAGCACCTATTTTGTGTTAAAAAAAAGTTTTGTTGTACTTGTGAACATAGTCTGCTTTATGTTACTAGGAATTGTTGGAAACAAATTGTGAAAAATGTTTCTTTAAACCTATAAGATTTAGTGAGAAAGGAAGAAAAATGCACAAACTAAATATGCTAAAACCAAAATAAACATCACGCAAACACAAGAATTTTGTTATGCAAAAAATTCTGACAGAAAAAAAAACCACACACAAAAAGATTGGAGTTCAATCCGAAAAAAATTCATTAATGGAATAAAAATAGACGAAAATAGATTACAATGAAGATTATCAAAGATAAGATGACGAGAAAGAATTAGGGACGGAGCTACCTTAGGGCTAAGGTGGACTCCCCCCTCCCCCGAAAAAAGAAGTTTATTTTTCCATATGTTCTTTTTGGTTTTTTGGTTTCATTTTAGTTTGGCGATGTTTAATCCCATCTTAACCTAACCTAGCCCACCCTAGGTTGAATTTCTAGCTTCGCCACTAGGAAGAACCAATTTAATATTCCTCGAAGCAATCTCTCTTCGATCAATCCCCGGAAATCTTTTTCTCTCTTTAGAAAGTTACAACCTTGAGAAAAAATAAATTCTCTTTTTTGATATCCAGATTATGGTGATTGTAAACTAGGATTAGAAAGTACCTACTTAAAGCACCACAATCTCGAAATAATCTGGATCGTTGATCACGATCCAAGGATATTAATAAAATAACCAATTTTGGCCTTTAGTCGACATCGATATACCGGCTCCAAAATAACAATGGTATACTAATGGCCGGAGTGAGAACTGTTCTGAAAATAAAATATGTCAGACTAGTATATCGACGGTACACCGCAATGGTATATCGACCATATACCACTGATTCTGATACTGCTTTTTTGAATAGTTTAAATACGTGTTCAAATCGAGCCTCCTTCGTCGTCTTTGACTTTTTAAGTTTTTCCGACACATGAATGATGTTCTTCACACTCCGAAATATTATTTCGGTTGAAAATCGTACCCCAACACGAACAGAGATGAATACCAATATCTACTTTAGGACACTTTATTTTCAATTTACAACTATTGCCACCGACTGTAGTCTAAACCGCGGCTTCTGACACCGTTCGACTTGAGCGCATCATATGGTAATGGCAAGTTTTCCTTGAACATGTCTATGGCGCGTTTGTACATATATACTTTTCTCGTGTATTGAACTCCAGTGTGAATCTGACCATATCACTCTGGCTGTAGTAAAATCTATTCCCGTTATATGTTCCATTAAAGTGTCTTTATCTTCTACTATACAATGAGGCTTCAAAAACGGCTCAAAAGTGAGCCGTCTAAGTCGTATGTATGTCATGGTCCATTTTATTTTAAATTTTTTTAATTATTTAAAAAATTGTTAAAAAAATTTGAATTTGTTAACATGGAAAATCAAACTCAACTAAATACGAAAAATAACTCGTACGTTAACCACATGAATTAGAAAATATATTTGACTATAATTGGATAATATTTTTTTTATATCTTATTATACGTACAAAGTACGTGCGTTTACTATTCCCTATAATGCCAATATCTGGTATAATGTTCCATAATTAATATCATACAAATATAAAATAGTACATAAAATATTTGTACATATTTATGATCAGATGTTGGCCAAGAAATTTGTTATATTTCAAATATTCTTTTTCATATTTAGGTGATATTATGGAACATTATGAAATACTGAGTCGATCTGAACATGAACAAAAAAAGCTCTTAATTTAGTTTCCCACGCTGTCAATCGCCATGAATAAGCATAAAAACCTTTCAAATATATCAATATAGTGAATAAAACACAAATTTACTGGGTTCTCTCTATGTTGATTTATATCCACTGTAAATATGATAAAGAGAATTTTCACTAATTAATCAAAAGAGAGAATTGCAAGAATGTTGGACGATGTCATACATGCCATATATACATGGCTATGTGCTGAACTTTGAACCCGATGAATTATAAAAACTCACATAAAGTTCAACTCACGTAACTCTAAATTATATATATATATATATATATATATATATATATATATATATATATATATATATATATATATATATATATATATATATATATATGAAATGTTCAAAAACTAAAAAAGTTTCATGAAAAATCCACTGCTAAAAAAACTTTCATCGCGTGCCCAGAATTAGAGAAACTTATCCAAAGCGGGTTCCAAATGACCCTTTTACCCTTCTAATTTATTCAAAGCACCCGCGAAGCATACTCTTCAAAAAAAAATTCGATTCTTCATCTTCTTCGTTACGCTGCTCATTTTCTATTCTTCCTCTTCTTCGATACGCTGTTCACTTTCGAATCTAGGTTTTCTTCTCCAAAATCTTTCCATGTCAAAACGGAGGTCAAACATTATTTTTTTGCGATTCTGAAATTTTGAAAGTCCGTCTAACGAAAAATCGGAGAATGGTTTTCCAAACTTTCAACTCGCCATTCTTCGTGGTAAAATCACGGAGAATGGTCATTTCTAGTGTTAGAACGCAGGAGAATAGTCATTCTCCGTACTAAATAACGGAGAATAGCCATTCTCCGTACTAAATGACGGAGAATGGTCATTATCCGTGTCAAAACCACGGAGAATTGCCATTCTCCGTGGTAAAATCACGGAGAATGGTCATTCTCCATGATATTAACACGGATAATAATCATTCTCCGTGATCTTTACACGGAGAATGGACATTTTTCGCCATTTTTTATAACGGAGAATGTTCATTCTCCGTACTAAAACAGACACGGAGAATGATCATTCTCCGTGATATTAACACGGAGAATGACCAATCTCGTGCCTTGTTAGCAATCACCCGAATAAAACTCGTATTATACGCGAATTTTTCGTATCTTTCATAAACGTATAATACTTGCGTACTTTTGACAGATCCAAATCAGTATATAAATTTTAAGCATGCAAAGTTTTAAACATGTTAACACGGAGAATGACCAATCTCCGTGATATCATTCTCCGTGATAATATCATTCTCCGTGATATTAACACGGAGAATGACCAATCTCGTGTTAACATGGAGGTGAATGGTCATTCTTCGTATTGAAAAGACGGAGAATGACCATTCTCCGTTTTAAAACCACGGACGGAGAATGGCCATTCTCCGTCACTTTACCACGGAGAATGGTCATTCTCCGGAATATTAACACGGATAATAATCATTCTCCGTGATCTTTACACGAAGAATGGACATTCTCCGTCATTTTACAACGGAGAATGGTCATTCTTCGTCTTTTTCGACAGGAAGAATGGTCATTCTCCGTGATATTAACACGGAGAATGACCAATCTCGTGTTAACATGGAGGAGAATGGTCATTCTCCGTATAGAAAAAGACGGAGAATGACCATTCTCCGTGTTAAAACCACGGAGAATAGCTATTCTCCGTACTAGAATGACGGAGAATGGCCATTCTCCGTCACTTTACCATGGAGAATGGCATTCTCCGTGGTTTTTAACACGAAGAATTCCATTCTCCGTGTTTTTTAAAACGGAGAATAGTCATTCTCCGTTATTTTAGCACGGAGAATGGGCATTCTCCGTGGTTTGAACACGGAGAATATTTTTTTTAGAAAAATTTTGTCAGGAATAAAGAGTTCCGTTCTTCTCTTCAAAACCATGATAATTCTTATGGAAAAGAAGAAGAAAGATATTCTCTCCACAATTGACCTAATCGTCGAAAAACTTCAAATGTCTCCACGATGAAGATGATGGTGATGATGATGACGAGCGATGATCTGAGTTCGACTGAAGAAAAGTACACCGAACTACGAACGATCTTTGCGATCTCTGCTGAAGATGAGAGCAATGGAATTCAGATTTTCCGTGAAGAAGAAGAAGACGAAAATCGCAATCCAGATCTGAGTTTTTTGAATTCAAATACATATAAATGACCAATTCGCGCGGAGGGGTAGTTTCGGTATTATAAAAATAGCAGTTTCCAGCGGGTGACATCTAAAAGGGAATCTTGGAATATTTAACGTGAAAATACTTAATTCTGGATATTTCATAAAACTCATCCAGCGGGTGGACATTTCATGAAAGCCCACCCCGAAATTGGGTTTCTCAGCAATTTTCATATATATATATATATATATATATATATATATATATATATATATATATATATATATATATATATATATTCTTCTTTTTTTGGAAGCAATGGGTAATTGTAACGAACTCGCCTCCACTAGAGCACGAACTCCTATGCAGTTCGAGTGGTCAGAAGATCGATTTTCAAGTGTAAGCGTTCGCCACAATTACCTTCTTTCAAAAAAAAAAAAAAGCAACTCTTAAGTATAGGATTGCATTTGGAGGGACAATTGTAAGTATAGTTATATATGAAGGATTTTTTTAAAATGGCAAGCATACATTTTTTTAGCATGTATTTGAAAAAAAAAAGAGATTTTTTTTTTTACTTTAGTCCCACTTAATAATAAAATTTTGCACTTACATTCCAGTTTTTATTTATTGAACTTATATTTCAGTTTCTATCAAGAATAATATTTATTTTGCCACAAAAAATGGTCTGTCAAATATTTTTTTTAACAAAAATAAATATAAATCTAATAAACATAAAAAGTGAGATGTAAGAAAAAAAATTATGTTAATAAGTAGCACCAGAGTCAAAAAAAATAAAAATAATAAGATGATCCATGGTGAGACATAATATTCTACTTTGGACAACTTATTTAAAATGGAACCCTCCATATCTTCATCTAATCAACCTTATGTTCCATCCATCCTTGCACAACTAATTAAGTGACGTAGGACTACTGCTTATGTGCTTCCAAACTCAAAGCCAACTTTTCCCTATGTTTACATAAATGTCCTTCTTAACAATGGTATTTACTACGATCCTGCTAACGTAAGCCGATTAGGTATTTAATTAGCCACTTAAGCTAAGGCACAAGACGAATCACATAAACATACCAAACTATGAAGCTTTTTTCTTTATTCAAATATATGATCACTTTATTTTCCTAATCAGAAGTCAAATTAACCATAATAAAAGCCATATACTAATACAATATTACTCTAACCACGGCCGGCCAAGTGACGTAGGAACTCAAAGGTTGAAAATTCACTCCAATCATCGCAAACATATGACATGACGTATCCCCCATCTCCATCTTATCTTGTATTAAAATAACGCCAATCCAATTATTACAAACTCCAATCATCCTCATTATCATAACCCACTGAAAACAAAAGCAAACCGTTACTCAATTAAAGTAACAATTACATTGTCGCCATCTTAGCTGTAGATTTGTATTTACAAATTTATATTTCAAAAAAATATCAGTGGAGTCAACAACCCTGGCCGTTGATTACCTATATAGTTGTTCGTCGTCGTGTATAGCATTAAGTCATTAACATATATATATATTTTTTTTTTGAAGCAATGGATATTTGTGGCAAACTCGTCTTCACTGAGGCTCGAACTCCTGACCACTTGGGTTTGCATGCATCTCTCTTAACCACTAGACTAGAGGTCATTTGCGTCATATATATATATATATATATATATATATATATATATATATATATATATATATATATATATATATATATATAATTTTATTTTATTTTTTTAAAATTTTAGCACGTACGAATTCAGTTAAATCGTGTCTTCTCGTACACAATTGTTAGCCGGTCGTTATGTCACTTCGGACTCTTCGTACGGATTTTGTCCATACTGACTTTTTCATCATCACCCCACACATGTCTCGCGTACTCCGCGCGCTCCCGAGCCTCACGGGACGGCCGACGTCTTTCGACGCCGGCAACTCAACGCCTCGCTTCGCCCACGACGTCGAAGGCGCTCCCGACGTCTTCACGACATTTACTATAGTCGATGCCGTCCAGCCACTCGTTTTTCTTGTGCACGACATCGACCTTACGAGTTACGACGTCGTCCTGACGTCCATTAGGCGCCGCACGACGGACCGCGTGGTCGGTGTCGTTTTATATATATATATATATATATATATATATATATATATATATATATATATGAATCATTGAAATTTTTTGAACGGAAACAAGAACATCCAAAACTTGCATACATATTTCCACAAAACTTTAAAAAGAAAAAATACAAGCTTTTAGAACTTCATATATACAGACCACGTTACAGGAAGCTTGCTGAGTAAACATATGATACATGCACAAGATTTATGAACGGTCGCCAATTTTGACATATTGGTAAGTACATATTTATTATATTTTGTATTAATTGCATGCGACGACACGGCGGATGACACAAACAAGATTTTTTTTTCTCCCCTTATTTAGCAACACATGGTGCATGTTTCTTACCCATGGCCATGGTTCTTCAGCCCAGAGAGCGCCGACTTCCCGTAGTCTGGGAACGAGGCTGCCGCTAAGGTGGAGGCCGATGAGGCCCTCCAGCCCGCCGACAGGGGACCCGCCGATGAACACCGCAGGCAGGCCGCCGGCGGCGGACGCCTCCTCGGCCTCCTCGAGCTCGATGACGGTCGGGTGGACCCCGACGCTGGCGAAGAGGCGGCGCATGACGTGGCACATGCAGCAGGAGCCGCGCGAGAATATGACGACCGGGTTCTCGGCGATCAGCCTCTCAATCCTCCTCTCCGGCGCCTCCGCTGCGTCTATCGACAGCGCGGCGGCCGACGGGGACTTCCTGCTCTTCCCGACGAGCGGCGCCGCCTCCTGGCCGGAGGCTAGAGGCTGCCACTTCATGCTCTGCATCTGTGGAGGTGGTAGAGAAGGAATTAAGAGACCCAAACTCAACTGAAGTAGAGAGAGAAAGAGGAGGAGGGTGCTATATAATTTTTAAACAATTTGGTCGAGGACCCTACATTTTTTGCCAAATTGTCTAGAGCACGATGAGGGGTAATCCATTTTTATTTTTTTATTTAATGACTAATTTGTGTTTAGACCCTTTATTTTTTTACCAGTTTAGAACAAGTTCTGAGATGTCCAATTAAAATGTTTACACCCTCATTTTTTTTCTTTACTTTTATTCCATTATACCCCAACTTGACTAGAAGGACAACAATCAACACATACTATAAATGAGGGTATAACGGAAAAAAAAAAAAAGCCAAAAATAAAAATTTACGGTCCAAAATTTTTAATTAAAATCTCATAACTTAAACTGTAAGCTGGTATAAAATTTATGATCTAAATACTAATTACTCTGATATTAAAAGGCTAATTAGAGTATATATTCTGAATTTTATATTAGTTTCCGTTTAAGTCATGCCATGTTCAATTTAAAAAGTTTGGATCTAGTATGTTTATTTTTATTTTTATTTCCTTATTATACGTTGAGTGTTGAAAATAAGAGTAAAAAATATTGGAATCCAAATTTCTAATTGAACATATTATGACTTATACTTTAAGTAGAATATAAATGTTGACAAACACTCTAGGTAAAATGAGTTAAAGTTGTATATTAAAAACACTCTAGTTTTGGTAGGGGAACAAAAACGGACTCCTTCAAAAACTAAATGATGTTCAGTTCTATATTAAAAAAATGAGTTACTTAGTAATAAAGTGTCACATAACAGTTAATATTAAGATTTGGATCTCCAAAATGTGTGACATTAGTGTTTGGACCTAAAATCATTGTTCAAGTAGACAAGTGACGTCGGATATTTTGGAGAGACAAATCATAATTTCATCTATTATGTGTGTCCCTATGAGTGCTGCTATTTTGACCGTCGCATGGCCTGGCCCTCGCCGACTCATGGCCACGTATCTCGTCGGCATTGCCCCCCCGGCTCGGGGTGGGCCCGCGTTAGTAGGGGCCAATGGCCGACCGCCACGCGGGCGCGGGCCAGCCCAGCGGACGGTCAAAATAGACTTTTCCGTGTCCCTATTACTAAATATCTTTTAAAAAAAATTTCATATTTTGGTTGAGGCTCTAGAAGTTTTTACAATTGTATGCGAAAAAAGTACAAAAAATCCTTCTTAGATAAACATCTTTCGTAAAGTAACACCTCGTATACGTTTGCAGCAATTCAATCCTCCCACAACATATATTTTAATCAAAATGTCTCCTCCAATCTAATAACTGTTTGGATTGGACGATAGTCTTTTCTTCTTCTTTTTTAAATATCCAAAATACCTCTCTCTCTTCTCCCATGTCTCCTCACCGGCGCCTGCCGCACCCCCACTCCCCCTGACGACCCCAACTCTGCCCCCCCTCGCCCCCCCCCACCCCCCCTCCTCGCTCCCCCACCCGAGCCACCCTCTCCTTCCCGCGCCCACATATGCACCCCCCCCCCCCCCCCCCCCCCCTCCTCCCCACGCCATCACCACCTCCTCCTCGTACTGTCGCTTGTGCCCTCTAGAGAGGGAGTAGAGGAAATGTGAGAATAATTTTTCTGCATGGATATAATCGTCATTTTAGATTAATTTGATGTTTGTTAATGTCATAAATCAAATTGAATATAAACTGAACCAAAATAAAAGGACGACGAATTTTTTTAAGATAGGACCATATTTTGCAAAAGTGCCTATCTAACAGAATTTTTTTACTTCATCCGCACACATCAAACATATTGCACTGTAATTTAAAATAACTGACGTCACCTTGACGGTTACGTTGGCCGGTGGGGCCTGGTGGGTGAGTGTTGTTTCTTCTTGCGTCAGCCACCATTACGAATGGGTTGGGGGCACGTCGATGACGTCAGGCTCTTGTAACGACACGTGGCGCACGGACCGCCGTCGGCGTCATCGGAAGGGGGTGCTGGGTTAGTGGACCGTCCATTGACGGGGTCCACGTCAGAGTTAAATAACTACAATACCGGCGACGTTGCGGTCACGTCATGGGTCCGGTTGGTTCGCGGGGTGGACGGTCAGGATTTGTCAGTGTCCATTTTCCTTGAATTATAGAACCACACTCCACATGATGTCATCAATGTGACCCACCGACCGGGCAGAACCGGGCCAGCACGATGTAACTAGTGGGCCCAACGTTGTCATTCAGAAGGTCCATAATAGAATCAAACATTTTGGAGAGGCCTAGGAACTTCGTCACAACACACTCGTACGAAACAAAAAAAAAATTACAAAAATAACTCTGGCTACCAATAAAATCTTAGATGTTTTGGTTCTGTTCGCACAAGTTCGAATTTTTTTTAGGGATTTTTTGACTTTCATCCCACTTATTAATATGAATTTGTACTTACATCCCACTTTTTAATTTTATTTGACTTACATCCCACTTTTGTCACGAAAAATATTTTTTGTGACAAAACGAATACTTTTCGTGACAATATAAATACTTTTAGTGACAAAAAATGGGATGTAAGTCTAAAAAAATTAAAAAGTGGGATGTAAGTACAAATGCATATTAATAAGTGGGATGAAAGTCAAAAAATCCCTTTTTTTTAAGAGTATTCTGTTATTAACAAGGTATTGGTTAGCAAATGAGTATGAATTTTCAAACCAAGTGTGCTGAGTGACACGAGTCTAGTTGAAACGGAAAAAAAAAATTGCACTTTTTCGCCTTGCACTCTTAGTGACAAACACAAATGGTTGTGTGATGAGTCTAGTCGAAAAGAAAAAGAAAGCAGTACTTTTTCGTCTTGCACTCTTTAGTGACAAACACAAATGGTTACACCTATAGACCTTTCTTTTTGTGAGCTCACTATACAAGAAAATGCTCTTCACATCAAGTTGAACCAGTGTTGATCTGCAAGGTCAGAGAAGGAGTGGGAATTCTAATCTAGCGTGTGCAAAAATAATTTCTGATTTGAACAAGATTTGTTCAAATTACTCAAAAAGATGGTAGAAAAAATTCGTAGATAACATAAGGAGCTATATAGGTTCCAAAATTAAGTAAAAATTAACTTCATACTTAAAATCTCGGCTGCCACTACTTTTTTTTCTTTCTTTTTCTTAAGGTGAGATTCTATGTAGAGGAGTATGAAAATAAAAAATTCTACTAGTTCATGTTATATATAAGGAACGGCTTAATTATATATAGGCAGGGGTGCAACTCGGACGGATTGGATCAGATTTGAGCTCAACCCGAAACCAGCCCGATAAATCCTAAGCCTAGTCTAAGTCCAAGCCAATCTGACCTCGGGTTCAACATATGAAGTCCAAGACCGAGTCCGGAGAAATAGAAAAGTACCAAAGTTCCTCTAGTTGGGTCGGATCCATTGGCTTTATCAGACTCTAATATTTGAAATAATTTTAATAATAATAATATTATACACATAATTAAATAGCAGTTATGTCTTAATTATTACAAAATACAAACTAAAATGTGATTTAGGGTAAGAAGTTGAAGATTTTGGGTAGAAAAATTTAGGATAAACTTCTTGAGCCCTAGCCAGAATATCGTCAACCCTAACACAACCCATTAGCGGGTTTATCCGATCGGACTAAGGTTTAGTTCGTCCGAGTTGCACTCCTAATTATAGAAAGTCATTAATTAAGAAATGTCTTAATCATTGGAAGTTATTTATAATAGAAAAGCCTTGGGGTAGATTTGTATCAATAATTACTTGGTGTAATAGGTTATATATATATATATATATGTGTGTGTGTGTGTGTGTGTGTGTGTGTGTGTAATACACAATAAATTCTATCAATTTTTCTTGGTATCAGAATCAGTTGTCAAGAATAAGAAAATAAATCTTAGGTTGTGTAGCTCTTCTTGAGCCGCAAGCCACCTAGTTGATTGTTGATCCAACGTCCACCGCCGTGTCTGACGGTTGTTGTAGCTCTTTCTGATCAGTAATCTGCCGTCGATCACCGATCTAACGTCCATCCTTTTGTCCGATGTATACAAAAATTCATGACAACTATGTGACCATCTCAATTAATATTTGGGTGTTGCAGGATGAGAAAATTTAGATCTATGGGAACCCCTTATTGAGATGCACATAGTCGAAAGAAAGAATATGAGATATTTTTGTGACTCGATTAAGCCTCCGACCAAAGGCGATTCCACGTATGATGATTGGTAATCCAAGGATCAGAAAGTCAAGAGTTGACTTCTATTCTCTTTCATGTTGTAATTATTCAATAATTAGGTGTCACATGTAAAATTAATTGTGTTGGGCTATCTTAATACTTAAGCCAAAAGTAGTCTATTTGGAAATTTGGTTTAATGGTATAATTGTCATGTAAATAATGTGTAATACCGGAGATAAATCTAATTTGATGAGTGGTCAAATTATATATATATATATATATATATATATATATATATATATATATATATATATATATATATATATATATATATATATTAGGTTTACGGTTCTCTAACTTATACACTTGTACTGCCAAAAAAAGGGAGATTTTTCTTTTTTCTCTTCTCCATCCCCATCATCAGAGAGAGGAACAAAGATTTCATCTATGTTATTGCTACAAGATCCATGGAGCCAGACAATGGATTCAGGTACACTTCCGCATTTATTTTTTGCTCTTCATCTCATGAATCAACAGGTTAAATTTTCAACAATTGGTATCGCAGCCTCCCATGTTTGATTCATGAGTTCGAAATTTCAGATTTAACTTTTCTGGTGTTTAGAAACCCTAGATTGTTCTATCTAATATAACTTAGGGTTCCAATTGTTCGATCAAAGTTTATACGTGAACTATTTTCTTCTGCAATGTGCACAATGGTATTTTTTTTTTCAAAACCTTAGTTAGTCGGCTTAAAACATATATTTGTACTTCATCGTCAAAGAACATTATGCTTAGAACATATATATTTAAGGAATATTTTAGCAAATACTTCCATTTCAAATATAGAAACTAGTATATATCCTTATTTTTTTTTAAAATACTAGCATGCCCCATTCCTCTGTATAGAGCAAATAAAAATTTAAGATATATCCTCATTTAAGAAAAATATATGATAGTTTCTATATTTTGAATTAAGACATAGGTTAAAATATTCCTATATTCAATGTTCCTTTGGAAATTGTTCAGTTCATTATTGGGATCATGCTTTTATTGAGCCCAAAATAAGAGCATCTCCAACCCTATATCGAGTTTAGAAAAAATGGTTGCCACATAGGAATGACAAACTTTTATTCCAAAAATTCTTCTCCAGAATTAAACATGAAGTTGACATGGCAAGGAGAATGTGAAGTTGGTTGTCTAGATCTAGACAATGCACTTCACAATAACTTTGTCTCTACATCATCAATTATGAATAGAAATATTTATAAAAAAGTTGAAGAAGTGGAGGAGTTGCCTTGGAAGTTGGAAAAAAATATTTTTTATTCTCTGGCATAGCTATAAAGTTGTGATTTCTTTTTATGCATATACTCCAAATAATATCATTCGCAATAGGAAAGAATGGACGAATACATGTGATTTTTTTTATATGCAAACTCAGAGAATAAAAGTTTTCATCACCACTTGATCAAGAATTTTTTATGCCAACAAGTGCCTGGTTGTGATTTCCTTTAGGGGGCGTTTGGTACGCGTTATTATTATTTTTTTTTTGAAAAAATTTAGGATGAAAATTTATTATCATGTTTGTCTGGCCTATAAAAAAATTATTTCCGGAAATTACAAATACCCGAATAAATAGTTTACCTATAAAAAATAGGAATCATATCTCTTAAGAATAGGTGGGTATTTTTTTTGTCCGGGCAAAAAAAAAAATATTTAAACTTTTTTCTACTTTTTTGATCATTTTTGACCTTTTTTCGTTTTTTTGGTCATTTTTGTTATTTTTGTCGTTTTTTTATCTTTTGTCTTTTTTGTCGTTTTTTAAGTAATTTTTTGTCGGTTTGGTCTCTTTTGTTTTTAGTAGTTTTTTGTCGTTTTTTGTTGCTTTTTTTGTTTTTGTCTTTTTATCGTTTTTCGTCTGTTTTTGTCACTTTTTTGTCGTTTTTACCGGTTTTTGTCGTTTTTTGTTGTCTTTTGTCATTTTTTGTCGGTTTGGTCTATTTTTTGTCCTTTTTAGTGGTTTTTTGTATTTTTGTCGTTTTTGTTGCTTTTTGTAATTTTTTTGTGTTTTTGTCATTTTTCATCACTTTTAGTCATTTTTTTGTCTTTTTTACCTTTTTTGTCATATTTTGTTGTCTTTTGTCGTTTTTAGTAGTTTGTCACTTTTTTGTCGTTTTTACCGGTTTTTGTTATTTTTCGTTGTTTTTTGTCCTTTTTGTAGTAGATTTTTAAAATCTTTTTTTAGTAAATTTTTTTTTCCTTTTTTGTCCCTTTTTATTTTTTTGTGTTTTTTGTCGTCTTTGGTCGTCTTTTTTTGTCATTTTTCTTTCTTTTTTGTCATTTTTTTGTTTTTTTCATTTTCTGGTCCTTTTTTTTTTTTCATTTTTTCTGTCATTTTTGTTGATTTTGTTGTTTTTTGGTTTTTTTTTTTTTTCCATTTTTGTTGTTTTGGTCTTTTTTTGCCTTTTTGTCTTTTTTTTTTTTTATTTTGGTCGGGTTTTTTTTAATTTTTTTTCTTTTTATCGTTTTTGGTTTTTTTTTAGTTTCTTTTTATCTTTTTTATTTTTTTCCCGGAAATATTTATATAGTCACCAAACATGAAAAAGTAATTTTTAGAAAATTTAATTACTTGGAATTTAGTTTTCGGGAATATAGAATTTTCGGCTATATAATATTTCGCATACCAAACGTTCCCTCAGGCAAATAAACATTTAGATAACAAATGAATATAAAAATCAAATATTTGGAAATCGGCAAATAAGACTCTATTTTCCCTTTCATGTTTCACATGTCATAAGGAAACTGTACAGACGTATTTGTTTTATATTCAAACTTCAGCCTCTTTAGTGTTCGGAATTCTAGTTAGAGTTGGGTCTCTCTAATCCTTTTTTTTTTTTTTTTTTTTTTTTATATACAAAACTAAGGCATTGGATCACCCATGCTAAAATAAGTTTGTTTATGCTACTGAGAAGTCAGTAGAAAATATTAAACGTATCTTCTTCTTTAAATTTATATATAGATATATATGATTCATCAGGACAACACCATCTTTTGGCCGACTTAAGGAGAGATTTTTTAGCATCTTTACATGATCCAGTCTACACAAAGTTAGAATTTTGTCTTCAAAATATTATTTTATTTCATTTAATCTTCATAGATTATTTGATATAATATTTTGATGCATATATTAAGTATAATATGTTAATGTAATATGTTGACTTATGATTATTTGTTGAGTTATAATCTTGTAAACATGCAAATACACATTTAGTCAACATTCAAATTTTTTGTGCTTATTTATAACTAGTAATAGTTGTCTAACAATCCTAATAGGCCCATCGAAACAAGATGTCGCTAAAGTGATCTTTCTTGCGTAGATAGTCTATGAGGGATATTGGATGTTTGTGCGTGTACATTCATGCGAGTATTAGCCGGTCCAAAGGAATGTTAATACTTGACCGAGATGTACACATACCTGTGGTGATAAATGTGTGACAATTCTTAGGTTTACATGTGAATAATAATCCGATCTAAATATAGGTTTATTATTTGACATGACTTATTGTCAACGTTTGATCATTACACTAAGAGTATCACCGACAGTTAATATTACTGTCCAAAGATATGATATTAACGATGTGCTAGCTATCTTGAGATGAGATTCACCATTATTTGAATTTGTTTGACTATATTTTATTTTTCTTTTGTTGTTAATCAGAGCACGTTTGTTTGTTTATTTTTTGTTATCTTTTCAGCTCGTGTTGCTAAAATATCTGCCAATATGAATTCAATTTTCGTGTTTAACGGAACAAACTTTAAAGGCAAAAAGAGGCAGAATATTAAGGAGTGGTTTCTTTGTGATAAGTCGGAACACAAAAGAAGCTACTGAGGGTCCAACTCAAAAGAAACAACAATATAAAATTAAAAAGTGGTTTCTTTTGTGACAAATCGAAACACATAAAAAAATTGTACAAAATACAGCAGATCGTGACCACAGTTGTGATGCAGTTAATTCAAAACATATATCTGTGATTGTATTTTTACGACTCTTGTATTGTTATGACTCTTGTACCATTATGGATATATATTGGTTAGTTGGACTTTGTTCATTATAGATATCTTTTATGATTGAATTTCTTTTTATTATATATATTTGTGTATTTGGGTTGGATATGATAATGTATGTGTTTCTAGATACTTGTTTATATACATTTTGTGTTATAAGTTTGTGCGTAGAAGGAAAATTTTGAGTTTGGAGAAAAATTCAAGTTTAGTGACGGAACAACGATGACTTAGCGACGGGACCACGATGGAGCAGCAATGGAAACCTGTAAAATTTCACTAAACTATCGACTTGCAACAGATAGCAATGCCTTAGCGATGAAATGAAATTTTTTTGTCGCTAACTTATTGTATGATACACAAAACATTATTTTATTTGATTTAATCTTCTATTTGATATAATATTTTGATACATATATTAAGTATAATATGTTAATGTAATATGTTGACATGATTATTTGTTGAGTTATAATTTTGTAAATATGCATATACACATTTAGTCAACATTCAAATTTTTTGTGCTTCTTTATAACTAGTAATAGTTGTCTAACAATCATAATAGGCCCATTGAAATAAGATGTCGCTAAAGTGACCATTCTTGCGTAGATAGTCTATGAGGGATATTAGATGTTTGTGCGTGTACATTCATGCGAGTATTAGCCGGCCCAATGAAGGTTTATACTTGACCGAATTGTACACATACCTGTGGTGATAAATGTGTGACAATTTTTAGGTTTACATGTGAATAATAATCCGATCTAAATATAGGTTTATTATTTGACATGAGTTATTGTCAACGTTTGATCATTACACTAAGAGTATCGCCGACAGTTAATATTAATGTCCAAAGACATGATATTAACGATTGGCTAGCTATCTTGAGATGAGATTCACCATTATTTAAATTTGTTTGACTATATTTTATTTTTCTTTTGTTGTTAATCAGAGCACGTTTGTTTGTTTATTTTTTGTTCTCTTTTCAGCTCGTGTTGTTAAAATATCTGCTAATATGAATTCAATTTCTGTGTTTAACGGAACAAACTTTAAAGGCAAAAAGAGGCAGAATACAGAAGCTACTAAGGGTACAGCTCAAAAGAAACAACAATATAAAATTAAGGAGTGGTTTCTTTTGTGACAAGTCGGAACACATAAAAAAAATGTACAATTTCTTATTTATTATATATATTTGTGTATTTGGGTTGGATATGATAATGTATGTGTTTCTAGATACTTGTTTATATACATTTTGTGTTATAAGTTTGTGCGTAGAAGGAAAATTTTGAATCTAGAGAAAAATTCAAGTTTAGTGACGGAACAACGATGACTTAGCGACGGGACCACGATGGAGCAGCGATCGAAACCTGTAAAATTTCACTCAACGATGATCGACTTGCGACAGATAGCAATGCCTCGGCGACGAATAGAAATTTTTTTGTCGCTAACTTACTACACAAAACAGTATCAATAACATTTCTTGTTTCGTTGGTAATTTAGTCATCTCTATATAGTCTCTGATTTTTCTGTCCCCAATTTCGTCATTGATCATTATACCGATCGATCAACAACGTAAAATAAACAACGATATTCGGCTCAACGACATAATTTATGGTAGATATTCCGTCGCTATTTATGTTTCGCAACAAAAATTGACTATATAGCGCGATGAAAACTTTTGTCGCTATTTTGCTGTATTTTGTTTTGATTTGGAAGTATCCTTGGTGTGTCCGATATCTTTTTGATATTTGCGTTAAAGACATGGTCCAAATTTTTGGAGGGCTCGTAGTTTCTAGCTAATATGTTTAGTGACACGGTTCATATTTAAATAGTCTACCAAATTAGTACTAAATTAAATTAATAATTAAATTTTATTAAAAATTAGTGTACTCATTAAAAACTAATGTACGAAAAGAAAAACAGTAAGCTGCACTTAATAGAAACTAATTAAATTTTTTTAAAAAAATTGGCATTGTGACCCACTTCCTGATTTTAAAAGTGAATGTCAAACAATCAAAATTACAGGCAGACAAGAACTACACTCGAATTTTTTGATAAATTTATGTTGCCAATTCTTCTTTTTGCTAAACAACAAACGTGGTATGTGTTGGAAACGCAGTGTGGCTCGATTCAGAGTTGGAATATGATGTGCGATATTTGACTAGGTCCATATGTTTTAAAAGAAAATTTTCATATAATACATCAATCAATCTCATTTATCTATACGTCACGATCCCACTTCCAATCCAATTGGGACTAAAATATCCTCTATTGTCACCCCCCCTTTTTGAGGCCTCAAACAGAAACGAGATATAATTCAACAATCTCTACATTAGCTCATTTTTGCTAACCGAGCAACCAAGCACACCCCGACTACCTTTGTTCGTTTCTGCTAGCCGATTAGCTTGCTCATTACTGCCAGCCCAGCACCCAGGAGCTCCATTATTCCCGCTAGCCGAGAACCTTGCTCGTTACCGCCAACCAAGTACCCAGGAGATTCAACATATTGTCAACTCGATCCGTTCGACCACAAAGCCAAACCGACATATTCATCCACACCATTAGTTGTGTGCCAACACAACGTCTTGCTCCATCTTGGACCTTTCGTCTTCAGCTTTGCAGCCAATCTGTGTAGTTGCCTCCAACATTAGGTCTGATCCACGTTTCTGCTGCGAATACCCAAACCACTCTTATGGAGGATGCCCCTAACTTTACCTTGAGAAGATGACACATATAATCCGATTATATGCATGAATGTTTAGCACCATATGTCTCTAAGAGCACGTATAATCCGATTATACGTATGAACGTTTAGCATATGTCTCGAATCAATTAGAGACGTCCAAGTTAGTACCGTAATCTTGGACTCTGATACCACTTGTTAAAAATGCGGTGTGACCCGAATCAGAATTAGCACATGTTGTGTTATATTAGACTGGACCCATGTACCTTAGAATAAAATTTATATGTGAAGCATGAACCAATTCTAATTATCTACTACTCTTGATCTCACTTTGTCACTCCCCGTTCCCAGAATGCGTATTTTAATACGTGTACTGCTTGAATGTATTTATTTAAAATTTATCATGCATTTATTCTCTATTTAATTTCTTTAATTTTACGCTAATTATTTTTCTGTATTTTATTTTCTGCTTTTGTTTTGCTCTTGGTTTATATTGGGTTTATTTTGACTTGGGTTCGGCTTGGGTTGGTTGTTTTGGTTTTAGGGTGGTTCATCATGAACCGAACCCCCTACCTACCACCATCTCCATTTAAAGCCCAACTATTTCTCCCTCTTCACTTATTCTTATTTACTCTTCTTCTTCTCTATTGACCTCTCTTCTAACCTAAGAAAACCCATATGCAAGTGCACCTTGCTTCCACATGAGAACCCATTTTTAGGGTTCATTTATCTTCCTCTCGTGATTCTAAGATAGTTTAGAACTTGACATTTTGCATTTTGAAGTTTTATTTTTGTAGATATAGAAATTTGTCATTTTCGGATTTTGGTGGTTTTAATCTATCAAACTTCCTTATTTTCAAGTTTTGATCATTCCAGGTTGTTGACATTTGTGTTGTACCCCATTTTGATCTATGAAAATCCTATTTTTGGCTTAGATTGAGGGTTTCATGGAATTTGGAGTTCTGGAGGTTCCTTACGCCCATGTTTATTCGTGCCAGCGTAGTATTAAACTCTACGCCCACGTTTATTCGTGCCAGCGTAGTATTAAACTCTATGCCCACGTTTATTCGTGTCAGCGTGAAATCTGATTTACGCAAGTCAAGACTGTTCACGCGTAAAACAAAGTCTACTCTGCCTTGGCGTAAAACAAGTTTCACGCGTAACTCTGTTTCTTTTATGCGTATTTCTTTTACGCGTATTTCCTTTACACGTATTTCTTTTACGCGTATTTCCTTTACGCGTATTTCTTTTACGCGTATTTCCTTTATGCGTACTCCTCTGGCTTGGCGTATTTCCTTTACGCGTATTTCTTTTATGCGTATTTTCTTTACGCATACTCTTCTGGCTTGGCGTATTTCCTTTACGCGTACTCCTCTGGTTTGGCGTATTTTCTTTGGCGTACTCTCCTGTCCGAAGGCTTTCTAGCACTAGCGTATCTTACCCCCTTACCCGACGCAGTATGGCCCTGGCATCCATTGTCCTAGATTCACCTTTGTTGGGGCGTGACAGACTGGAACTTAATCATGAGAGTTATAGACTCGACCATACTAAATACTAGTTTGACTTTCATGCTTTGTCACGAATTGATATTGATTGTTACCTTGACTAAATGATTGATCATGCGTTCCTAGTTGGAACTAAAAGACTGGCTAGTCGTCTTGTCGAATTGAATGAGACACATTCATATATTAAACATGAACCATTGCAATCGACTAGCCGATCCCAAACATTGGCATATGGATGTGTGCAGACTTCAACTTATTTTCTACAAAAGTAGCATGTGTACCTTACAGTCAAGGCATGATTATTCCGTGGCTAAGTTTGATTGTTGTATTATGCTATGTAAGATCTACAACCTAACCGAACGGGCATCGTTGTAGAGTTATGCATATCGTACTCTGTACGAAAGTACTCATTCTGAATGACCATGATCCACGGTATGAGATTTCAATTAACATAGGGACTATTAAGTTAAATAAAATAACGATTGTATGGAGAGAATGGATTCCTGAGTTCTTACATGGCAGCCATCTCGGGACAATTAGTGCCCCGACATGCCGGCTGGTTCCCACAGATACTGCAAACCTGCCACACGGGCAGGGAGTGGTATCTGTTTATATTTTTATATATATTGATGACGGACATCCCGCTGGGACACGTCTAATTCATGATTGGCACAATTGACTATTGGGTAGACTAGCCTTACTTGTACATTGTAAGAACTGAGGAATCCTTTTTTGCATATTTCCAGGGCAACTTGGAACTTACAGTTAACAAGCTGTAGTAGTTGTATTGCTGTTTAAATTGATTTGTTTGTATACTGTACCTACTCTGTTAACTACTGAGATGATCAGAATGTCAGGACATGACGGGTCAACTTCTGTCATTGTTTGGTTAGGAAGTTGGTTTGAAGTGTCGTGATGTTGTGTGAATTCCAGTAGCAAGCGGAGACTTATGTATCATATTCTTAACTCTTACCACATGTTCTAAATCTTCATGTCGTGCTCCTTTGTGGTACTTGCTATTAGAGGTCTAACCTCTCTGGTTTTGCATGGACAGATTTAGAGCCAGCTCCCGAGGACTCAGCTTACTTCCACCTCCAAGATGGTCAATACTAGAGGGATGATCGCAGGAGGACACGAGTGGGTTCATTGCTTCCCTGCTCGTTTTGCTACTTACTTTACATTTTGTCGCTTGGCACCGACATGTTAGTCAGACTGTCTTGCACTTACTTTTACATAATTGTAACTAAGTCAGACTGCAGCTGATAACGATTGTGTATACCTTGTTATATCATCTGGCTATGTTTTGTAAAGCCAGATCTCAAGAACATTTTGACTGAGCGTTTGGGACGCCGTACTGCTCATTCTTACATGTTCTCTACTTACTATTTTTTATTGAATGATTGGGACAATAGACGTTGAGTAACCCTAGTGAGACTTCCATGTAGTATGCAGCTCCTCGTCTTTTAGACATCATTGATCGTATTATACGGTATTCATCTACCCGTAATACGTAGCTGGCTGAGTCATTCTTTCGCTCTCCGGTATTCTGGTTCTGGGGCGTGACAAGGTTTTAGTTGTGGCCCATGCAGGTCTGATTTCAGACATGTGGGGTATTTTAATTTATAGGATGTCTCAATCACACATGTTTTCCCTTGATCTAATGATTCGTTACTCTCGACTCTAACTTGACATTTCGGTATCCTTTGACTTCATTGATATTTCATGTCCGATCGTTTGATTGCTCTCTTGTCCATTTTCTTAGGGGCACCTCGTCTGCATCTGTCGGAGCTGGATAGCAACAACAAGGGCAACACGACCAACATGACCATGTTGGTCAGCAACAAAGGCCAGTACTAACTCAAGAGAACATCTAAGAAGAGGTGATAGTGGAACCAACAGCTGGACCGCAGTATTCGGTTGTTCCAATACCACCAATAGTTCTGCCTACCCCTATGACAGTAGACACACCAGTCCTTCTGAAAATCATAAGAGGGATGATGGCTACTCAGCAACATCAGATGTTGGCCCAGCAACACATGCACACTCATCTGCAAGAGCAGAATGTATTGCTCAACCAAGGATTGCAAATGGCTTTGGAAAGTGGAGTGAGAACTGACTCAGGGGCGTCAACCAGGTTCTGCAAGTATAATTCCTGTTGTTTCGAGGGCACAGAAGATGCCATTTTAGCAGATGCATGGCTTAAGGATATCGAGGCTATTCTGACAGCAGCTAAGGGGCCGACGGAAGAACGTGTGGATCAAGTGAAGCTGTTACTTCAGGACCTCGCACGTGATTGGTGGGAATCAGAAGAAGTGGGCATCAGACGTCCTATAGCTTGGGATGATTTTACTGCAAGGTTCAAGATAAAGTACTATAGAGTTGTGGCATAGTTCGAGCTACAGCAGAAGTTTATCAACCTCAAGCAGGCCGGCAAGACAGTGGATGCTTATGCAGCAGAGTTCTGCAGACTGAATAGGTTCGCCCCGGAGATGGTAGCAACGGAGAGCCAGAGGGCTATGAGATTTCAGCAAGGGTTCCATCTTGAACTCTTGCAACAATTGATAGAGGGGCACAACTACAGACTTTCGATGATGTATTGACGGCAACCCGGAGGCATGAGATCACAATCCAGAGGATCATATCGAGGACTGGAGGTCAGAAGAGATCTCACAATCAGATTGAATGAGGAGGGCGAGTAGTACCTCGAATAACAACACCATCTCCTGGCATTCGCATTCACGATGTGGCGATACGAGGGCCAGCACCACCAACAAGGCAACAGCAGCAGAGGAAGAACCAGCAACCCCCAGCGAGCTGCACCTATTATGGGAAGGCAGGGCACACTAGAGGTGTGTGTCGGGCAATGAACGGACAGTGTTTGATATGTGGAAGTCCAGATCATCGGGTTTCCACCTGTCCCATAAATTCGAGGTCAGAAGGACCAGTGCAACAATTCCCTGTGCTGCCAGCACCAGGGGCAGGCCAGTATCAAGGACCTGCGGTAGCAGTGAGACCGTTGGCACAACGCCCGTTGATGTCACAGGCTTAGATGTTTCGGCAGCAGGGATCGCCGATGCAGTAGCAACAACAAAGGCCACCCCAGCATCACCAAGGCAGGGCCAGCAGCAACACCAGGCAAGGCCGCGGCATGGGAACCAACAAGGAGGCCGAGGGCAGGCATTCAATCTGTCCTTGGAAGAGACATTGGCATCGGGAGATGTTGTGGCAGGTAACATTCTCTTCGCCTCATATCCCGCAGTAGCGTTGTTTGATTCGAGAGCATCACACTCATTTATATCTGTACAATTTGTGACACGACTAGGAATGAAATTCGAGGCATTGCCAGGGAGGTTGAATATACTTATTGGTAATGGACTCGTAGGAGTTAATAGAGATATTCTAGCTTGTAGAGTTGTAGTATACGGGCGTTCCTTACCCGCCAGGGTTGATAGAATTTTCTGTTGGTAATTTCAACGTTATCTTAGGCATGGACTGGCTGAAAGACAGTCATGCGATAATAGATTGCCGTAGAGAAAATGTATCTTTTAATATTCCAGGCATGAAGCGGTTTACCTTAGTCAGATCAGAGGCATACCAGCATAAACAAAGAGTAGTGACGACAAAGGAAGAAGTTCAAGTCCCAAAGGTAGTTAAAGAGTTTCTTGAAGTATTTTCCGAAGAACTTTCAGGTCTACCACCGGTTAGGGATATTGAGTTCACTATAGAGTTGGCACCTGGAACTAAACCAATATCAGATCGAGTTTACAGAATGGCGGATTCAGAGCAGGCCAAGGTGTGTCAGCACATAGAGGAACTGAAGGAGAAGAAGTTCATTCGAGTTAGCGAATCACCATGGGCAGTACAAGTGGTACTTGTAGGGAAAAAGGATGGGTCATCAAGATTGTTCATTGACTACAGAAATCTCAACGCGGCAATAATAAAGAACAAGTACCCACTACCAAGGATCGACGACTTGTTTGATCAGTTGAGCAGAGCAAAGGTTTTCTCCAAGATAGATCTTCGATCACGGTATCATCAAGTGAGAGTTCGGAAAGTGAATATTCCTAAGACGACATTCAAGTCAAAGTACGGGCAAGTAATGCCGTTTGGTTTGACCAATGCTCCAGCAATATTTATGGATTTGATGAACCGTATCTTTATGTTGTACTTAGATCAATTTGTCGTTGTGTTCCTCGACGACATTCTCGTATATTCAGCTAGTGAAGAAGAGCATGAAGATCATCTCAAGAAAGTGTTACAGGTTCTGAGAGAGAACCAGTTGTACGCCAAGCTCAGCAAGTGTGAGTTTTGGACGGATCGTATTTCATTCTTGGGGCACATCATATCAGTGGCTGGAGTAGCAGTAGATCCCAAAAAAGTAGAAGCAGTAAAAAGTTGGCCAACGCCTAAGACCGTAGCAGATATGCGATGTTTCTTGGGATTGGCCAACTATTCGTATCAGACTTTACAAGACTCTCAGCACCCATGACCCGCTTGATACGGAAAGATGTGCCATTCATTTGGTCGGCAGAGTGTCGGGCATCATTTAAGAATTTGAAGCAGAAGTTGATTACGGCACCTATTCTTACATTACCGGTTGGACCCGGAGATTTTACTGTATATTGTGATGCGTCAGAAAAGGGGCTTGGGTGTGTCCTAATACAACATGGGAAGGTGATAGCGTATGCATCTAGGCAACTTCGAGACCACGAGAAGAATTATCTGACTTATGACTTGGAGTTGGCAGCAGTAGTATTTGTTTTGAAGCTATGGAGGCATTACTTGTACGATGATCGAGTGGACATGTACACAGACCACAAGAGTCTGAAGTACATCTTACTCTGAAGGAACTGAACATAAGACGTAGAGCTTCAGTATCATCCAGACAAGACTAATGTGGTAGTAGACGCTCTTAGCAGAAGAGGTGGCACATTTATGTTGACATCACAAAAACACATTTTAGAAGATCTTCAAGAGATGGACATCGAGGTTATACTTCCTAGTGATATAGGAATTCTGGCAAGTCTACGAGTTCAATCCGACTTGGTAGACAGGATCAAGGCAGCTCAGGCACGGGACCCAATGATTCAGAAGCTTAGGACAGAATGTGAGTCAGGACTCAGGAAGGAGATGAAAATTTACGAAGATGGTACACTTAGGTTTGGATCACGTCTATGTGTGCCAAGTGGAGATATCAGACAGGAGGTTATGACAGAAGCCCACAGTTCTCAGTATTCTATACACCCTAGTGGGACCAAAATGTACAAAGATATCAAGCAGCACTTCTGGTGGAACAGAATGAAGATAGAGATAGCTAGATTTGTTTCCCATTGCTTAATATGTCAGCAAGTGAAGGCAGAACAACAGAGGCCAGCTGGATTATTACAACCGCTTTCTATCCCGGAATGGAAGTAGGAGCATATCAAAATGGACTTTGTGATCGGTTTACCGAGATCACCAAGTGGTAAGGATGCTATTTGGGTGATAGTGGATCGGCTTACGAAGGTGGCATATTTTCTTCCTTTTAGAGTAGGGCAATCTACAGAAAAGGTGGCAGAGTTGTATATGCAGCAGATAGTCAGACAGCATGGGGTCCCTGTCAGTATTGTATCAGATAGAGATACCCGTTTTACATCACATTTCTGAAAGAATTTACTTCATAGTCTGGGTATCAAGTTAAGATTTAGTACGACTTACCACCCACAGACGGACGGGCAATCAGAAAGAACAATTCAGACTTTAGAAGATATGTTACGAGCTTGCACCCTAGATTTTGGAGGGTCTTGGAAGAGTCACCTACACTTACACTACCAGAATATGTCATATTAGCGACGCCAGAAAACGTCGCTAAAATGACAAAAAGCGTCGCTAATCACCATTACTGACATTTTTAGCAACGTTTTTCTGTGGTCGCGGAAAGCCATGTCGCTGACAAGCAAAACGTCGCTAATCGTCGCCATTACCGGCGCTAAATAAATGTTGCTAATCACCGACGTTCACCGACACCACGTTGAAAAAATGGCGACGTCTCTCTGATGTCGGTCAGCGTCGGTGAATTTAGCGACGTATGCTACTTTTTACCGACGTTTACCGACTCTGTAGAAGAGAAAAAATGGGTCGGTAAACGTTGTTATACCTGGTAATTTAGCGACATTTACTGACGTTTAGCGACGCAGATGGACGTCGGTAAACATCGCTAAAATACAAAAAATAAAAATAAAAAATAAAATACAGAACGTCCACAGAATCACATTTTTTTCCTGCAGTTTAATAAATAACAATAAATACACAGAAGTACATTTTCATCCTGGGTTCGCCGACCCCTTCGGTGGAACACTCAACACCGGTACATCACAATATACATATGTATCAACACAAACAAGAGTAAAAGTCTAAAAGAGTAAAATATCCAAAGTCGGTAATCGTCGATCCAAAGTATACAACCAATATCCACATGAATCCACAACCAATAATGAAAGTCTACACAAACAAATAATCCACAACCAATACTGAAACAAGATAAACAAATACTAAAAAATAGTCCTAACTCAGACTACTGCGGATCTGGAGGAGGGGCACCGCCGCGCCTCAAGAATAGGAACATCTCGTACTCCTCCCGTGAAATCGTCACCGATGAAGAAGGTAGTGACGTCGGTGGAGTCGGAGGTAGTGACACCGGCGGAGTCGACGATGATGAAGGCGCATCCGGAGGACAATAACGCTCCAACGCTGCTAGTCGCTCGTGGTAGGAATGTATGGTAGACAACAGCCTCGTACTGCTATCAACCATCGAATCCTGCATCAACGTGAGCCTCTCGCCCATGGACAGCTGTGATGCCTGCAGATCCGTCACGCTGCGCTCTTTCGACGCTCTAAGATCAGTGATGCCCCGCTCTGTCCTCTCAGTCACATCCCTGAGCTCCAGAATGCTGCGGTCGAGCGTATCCAATTGTGCTATGAGTGTAGCAACGTCCGTCTGGTGCTGCTCCTGGATCCGTCGTAGCAGCTCGTCATGGACAGACTCCACCATCTGCTGGACTTGGGCAGACTCCTTGGAGGGCTGTGGGCCATGCACACTAGCATGGAAGGCCCTAGAGGACTGTGTCGCAACTAGGGGGCCATAGGATCCCGTACCGTAGTACGTACCCCTGTGAGACCACCAGCGGCGGTCACCCACAGCTCGTCCTCCGATGGAGCTGGAGCGGGCTGCGAGGAAGTACCGGCCTCTCCCGCAGCTTGTGTACTAGCAGCCGCCCGCTCCTTAAGCCGTTCAAACTAGGCCTAGAAAGCATGGATACTCTATAACTTCTAATGTCTAATGTACTTATTATTACTAACTACATGAATATCTATTTACATGCATATTTACTAAGCTATATCAAAACTAACATGAATTATTAAAATTAATAAATAGAATTATAATACTTACATAGGCCTGCTCCGCCCTCTCGTCAATAAGATCCCGCTCTTCCGATGTGTGGCCAGGAAGGCAATCACCATATTGGCGTCATCACCCCTCCTTACCTGTAATTAAATATATCACATTTTACTAATTTATCGGAGTTGTATTAAAATAATATTTCTGAAATAAAAAACATATCAAACGACGGAAATGTTCCGTCATCGGAATCGACCCACCGCACCACTTTGACCCCTGCTTCCTAGCCGGCTTGGCCTTCTCAGACTTTTCTTTGTACCTTAGCTCGTCGAATCGAGCCTTCATCGCAGTCCACAGCTCATGAGTGATCCAACCTTGGATCGGCTTTTCGGCACGATTACGAGTCTTCTGATCATCAATAGCGTTGCGGATCAGCTTAGCAGCGACTGCAGGAAACATCCCCTCGATCATCTCGACCCGGTACGGTGGATAGAAAAAGATATCCTAGAAGAGTGCAAACCAAATATTTATTAGTTATATATAATATGCAAAAATTATATGATTCATGTTAAAAAAAATATATTTTAACCTTGAAACGCGCAAACCAGTAGGCCTTCCTCTTGTCCGGAGCATCAGAGTAGTTTATCCAAGGACCACCATAATTAGTCCTCAAGAAGTGGCCTAGGCGTCTCTGTACCGACGGGGGACGATATCTATATAGACATATTATATTCATGAAAAAAGTTCATTTATGATAAACACAGGAAAAAAATGATATACCAAAACACTTACTTTGTACCGTCGGCCCAGATCTCCGTCATCGTCTCCTCCGGAGGTGCGCATGCATCATCTGTCTGATACTGGTTGGTTGTCGGCTCAGCCTCCTCCATCTGCTCATCTGTCTCCATCGTCGTATCAGCAGGAGGAACGCTAGACGACGGAGCAGTCTCAGGCCTGGAACTACTCGTCCTAGGAGATATGCCACGTA
This sequence comes from Iris pallida, assembly GCA_029216955.1. Lineage (NCBI taxonomy): Eukaryota > Viridiplantae > Streptophyta > Magnoliopsida > Asparagales > Iridaceae > Iris > Iris pallida. Next base: position 9,548,539 of record JANAVB010007798.1, on the reverse strand, counting down.
GCATCGTGGCAGGCATAGGTACTATCCGATACACAGGAGTACTGGACGACGAGGATCCAGAGCCGGTACCAGTATGAGGTACCGAAGGAGTACCCTGTCTCTGGTGAAATTAGACGATCGACCTGAATACCAAAGAAGAGATAGTAAGTTTTTTATTGCGCAGTTGCATTAGAAGAGGCCAATAATTACCGAGTTGCTTATATATTCGCTCAACCAAGAAGAAAAATGACGTCTCATTTCTTGTTCTAATGCTTCGTCTGTTAGGTAGGGTCTAACCGACCTCAACTCATCATTATATGTGCTAAAAAATAATGAAACAACCGCCGATTAGTACAATAATATTAGCTTATTCTATTACATTGAGATGACGTAAACTCATCATTAATTACTTACCCCTCTAGCTTCTCCACTTCATCCTCATCGCAATTAAGTAATATATACAACTGAATAGCCCTTAGCTCTTCGTCATTCAAATATCTCTTCTTTATTTTTCCCCAAGGCTTTCCAGACGCATTGAATACTTTCTGTATTCCATCATTAGATTCTTGATATGATCCGTCGTCGTTTCTCGGAGCCCTCGTTCTATTCGTAGCAATATGAGGTTTTGAAATACGTCGAACAGAAGTTTGTAATCTCCTTGAGAATATAGGCTTCACAAATAGAACCCTCGATCCGAGCCTTGTTTTTTACCTTTCTTTTTAGGTGGTTCAAATGCCGCTCAAACGGGTACATCCACCGATAACCGATGGGCCCACCAATACGTGCCTCGTAGGAAAGATGAATTGGCAAATGCTCTATGGAGTCGAAGAATCCAGAAGAAAATGCCTTCTCGAGCTTGCATAGTGTTACCACAATATCGTTCTCCTGCTTTTCTAGATGATCGACGAGCAACTTAGTAGAACAAGGATCTCTGAAGAATATGCTAAGCTCGGTCAATGGATCCCAAACAACCTGGGGTAAGAATTCTCGAAATGCAATCGAAATTTACCTCTCCATGAATACATGATAATCATGGCTCTTCATACCTATCAGTTTGTTCTCCTTGAGGTCGACGCATCTTCTCAAGTTCGAAACATATCCGTCTAAAAATTTCAGACCTTGAATCCACCTACAAAGTCTGACTTTATCATCCTTCTCCAGTGAGAAAATTGCCTTAGGCTGCTTCAACTTCCTATTCTTCTCCTCTATCAAATGCAATGTAGGACGTCTACATATTTCTTCCAAGTCCAATCTAGCATTTGGATTATCTTTCATCTTCCCCTTTACGTCCATTACAGTATTAATTATGTTGTCAAACACATTCTTCTCGATATGCATGACATCAAGGTTATGTCTAATCAGATTGGTGCTCAAATATGGCAGATCCCAGAATATACTCCTCTTCGTCCAGTTATGAGTGCGACCAAATCTGTCACACTTGTAGCCCGTAGCAGGCTCTTCAATAGTCCTTGGTAAATCTTTTACCTCTTTCCATATCATGTATCCGGGCCACCTTGGCGGGGGATTAGCCATTTCCACAATGTCAGCACGAAAAGCATTCTTGTTCCTCCGGTACGGATGATCCTTCGGCAGGAATTGTCGATGACAATCGAAGAAGCACGGTTTGCCTCCGTATTTCAAACTGAAAGCCTTAGTACAGTCCATGCAATACGGACATGAAAGACGACCATGCGTGCTCCATCCAGATAACATACCATAGGCCGGAAAGTTGTTGATGGTCCACATAAGTGCTGCCTGTATATGAAAATTTTATTTTCTAGATACATCGTACGTGTTGGAATCTACTTCCCACAGCTGATTCAACTCATCAATCAACGGCTATAAATACACATCGATGTTCCTTTTCGGATTGTTCGGACCTGGAATAATAACGGTGAGAAACATATACGGAGTCTTCATGCACATCTGTCACTCCCCGATCCTGGAATATGTATTTTAATACGTAAACCGGTAAATTTTATTTTTCTTGTATTTTTACTATATTTATTATGCTGTATTTTTTCATGCATTTTCCAAAAATATTCGACAAAATATTATTTCGTAATTTATTTTCTGCATTTGGGCCTACAGTTTTGGCTCATTTGGGTAACCTATTCTTGGTTCACCTTGGTTCATCATGAACCCATGGGTTCAAGATTCTATATAATAACTCAACTCATTCTCTCTCCTCTCATTTATTTCCTCTCATTTACTTTCCTCCACCAACCAAGGCAAGTACCAACTTGCTCAAAAGATGGATCCACAAATGTTGTTGATGTTTTCTTACAAAATTATTTATCAAAATATGTTCTTCTTCTTATGCTATACTAGTTTAGAACTTGAAGTTTTCCATTTTGAAGCTTTAATCTTTGTAGATCTAGGTTTTAACCATTTTCGGATTTTCTTGGTTTTGATCTAGCAAACTTCATTATTTTCAAGTTTTGATGGTTCCATGTTGTAGAGAATTTTGTTCTACCCCATTTTGACCGAAGGAAGTTCCGATTTGGGCTCCGGATGAAGGTTTTGTGTAGTTTGGAAGCCATGGTTGCTTGGCTCCTCTTCTCGGACAAGTGGAGAAGAAGAGCAGTACTTGACCGCATGAATCCTCATGCGGCAAGCCTCTGGCCGCATGGCCTTTCCAGCCGTATGAGACTCGTTCGAGCTCAGCCGCATGGAAAGTCCTTTCTAGCCGCATAAGACTTACTTGAGTACTTGACTGCATGAATCTTCATGCGGCAAGTAATTGAGCCGCATAGCCTTGTTCAGACTCAGCCGCATGAGCCCCTGTCGCATGGACTTCATGCGGCTAGCCTTCGAGCCGCATGAGTTTCTTTTGCACCCAGCCGCATATGCGCTACTGTTTTTGGGCCGCATAAGGCCCATCCATCATCCAGCCGCATATGTATCGCCCATGCTCAGCCGCATAGGACTTCGTCTGATCGTAGCCGCATACGCTGATACCCCTTCGTCCGTTTGAACCCGCCTTTCCAGCCGCAGGCGCCTTGGGCTCCTTGCCGCATGAACCTGTAGTGACCCAGCCGCATGGACTCACTCTCCTTGAGCCGCATGGACTTTTGTTCCCTATCTTATTACCTTATTATTATTATTTATTATATATATATTATATGCCCATTTTATATCCTTACGCCTTTTGTCCCGAGCATGATATGAGCACTAATGTAACCCCGGAGAACAAAGGGTTCCTACCTGATACATGTACCTGAATGTCCCAGTTCTTGTTCATGCTCGACAAAAGACTCGTAACTCCACGTGGCGTATTTGTAATGATGTATTACACTAAGGAGGGTAGAACATATTGACATACTGATTGACATGAATCCTCTTTAGGGTACTCGTACTAAGGTACGATTTTAGGAGGATAATCATGCAGGCCACAGCATGTGAGTCCAGATTTCACCTAGGGTTAAACTAGGCAACTAAATATACTAGATGCATGGGGAGGGCAAAATCCTGAGATCGTGTTACACTAGCCGCCTTGAGATGCTGTCTTGACGCGCCGGCTGGTCTCCACGGATACTGTGTCATCTGCAACGAGTGGATGACTGTATCCGATTAATTCCTGCTACATATTATATGTTTTGGCAAGGTGGCCTTACGAGGGACCTGTGCTCAATCATACCTGTCTACGCGAACCCCTGGGTTGGCTAGCCTTGCTGGAAGGATACGATCTGAGGATTTCTACATAACATGATGCGAGGATAACCTCGTCCCACTAGAAACTCGTAGACTTGACTGGCCGTGAAAATGACTTGCTTGTATCCTATTACCTTCCGTGAATAACTGAGGGAAGCGGACTATCATGGTACGTGATCCAACCTATGTTCTTGTTTGATTGTTGGGTTGGTTATCGTACTATGATAGGCTGTGGACCGAAGTTATGAACGGAAGACTTATTTTGAGTATGGAGTGCTACTTCTGTGAATGACTGAGGAACATGGTCTATCATGGTACATGATCCAACCCATGTTCTTGTTTGATTGTTGGGTTGGTTATTGTGCTGCGATAGGCTATCGACCGAAGTCACGATCAGGAGATTTTATTGTTTATGCCTTTTAACTTATGTGAAAGCTATAGAGTACGACACGTCCCGACTCCATGCGGCACCTTTTGTCCTTGTTTGGTTGTAAGGGTGCCATATGGGTTCGAGGATGTTGCGCTACCCTATAATAGAAGCATAAGTATTACTCTTATCAATCATTCTATTTAACTGGATTTTTTAATCTTAACTCTTGTGCCCCTTTGGCGGTACTTGCTATTCGGGGCTGACCCTGCTGGTTTTGTTTGGCCAGATCCCGTAGCAGAGCCAGAGGACACGATCTTCCTCCCCGACATCCATGGTGCATACTAGGAGCATGGCAGTTCGGGGACTCGAGTGGGTTTCTTCTCCACCACTCCTGCTTATACTTTTGCGGCGTTTAGCCACCGACACCTGTTAGCCGGATTACTTGATATTTTGTGTCAGTACATAATTGTAATTAAACAGACTGCAGCTGTATATAATTTTGTACTCCTGACTCTCCGAGATAGCTAAATTATGAAGCTAGTCTCTCATGATCATTTTGATGAAGCGTCGGGGACGCCTTACTGCTTTATCTTTAATGTTCATCTATTTGCTGATGTGATTTGATTGATTGAGACATAGAACTCTGTGGGACCATAGGAGACTTGATTGTAGTAGGTACCCCCTAGTCTCTCGACAGCCACGATCGTCGTATGACGTTACGTACCTCATATGGTGTAGCTGGCCTAGTCCGTCTCCGTATTTCGGTACTGGGGCGTGACAACATCCAAGGCGGTAGATTGTACGGAGTGACGATTACAGGCCAACACGAATACTGGAATCCCGAAAGTCCGAATAGGGTAAAACCGTCGGAGCAGAGACCCAATCTAACATTATGCGGATCAGAAGCAAAATCTGGATACTCTCGATCAAAGTGCTTCCATGCTTCTCCATCAGATGGGTGATCCAATACTCCTTTGATATGTTCTCGCTTATGTCAACTCATGTTTTCTGCAGTTTCCTTCACCATAAACAACTCCTGCAACCGCGACATCAACGACAAGTAGTGCATCGAATCGGTAGGCTTTCTTTCACCGATAGACTTTCCTCTACCACTGCCCTTGTAGCGATCAGCACCATAAAATCTGCAGGCATCTTCATCCTTGTCGTCTTTGTAGTACAACATGCACCCGTTGCGACATGCATCGATTTTATCATATCCCATACAGAGCGATCTCACCATCCTCTTAGACTGGTAAAAGCCTTTAAGCAACTTAGCACCCTCAAACAATATTTCTATAATCAACTCCATAAGTCGGTTGTAGTAATCTTACGACATATTAAAATCGGACTTGATGCTCAACAATCTTGTAACCACCTCCAACGGTGAATGATCCTCACAACCAGGATATAATAGAGTCCTTGCATTCTCCAGCAACTCCATGAACATTACAGCATCGGCGTTCGGTGCCTCCTTAGGTGCATCATGATTGTCTGGATCGAAATTAGGCCCCGTCGCGTCAAAAATCATGTTCACCAACCCATTGTCGTAAGCAGCGTGGTTGTAGACATCCACGTAAGGCTCATACTCCGATGCTAAGGACACAAGTTCTCCGTGTGCGCTCCACTTATAGTAATTCAGCGTAAAACCCTTCGAGTATAAATGATACGTGACTTCCACTTCTGGATGATATTTCAAGTTACGATATCTTACACACGGACACTTAATTTTGGTACCGTCAATGTACTGAGGGAATGCCTTCGCAAACTGCAGGAACTGTTGTACACCCTCTATGAATTCATCCCACACACCGCACATATCATCAGGATGACGGTTGTACATCCACGAACGATTCCGCAGATAGTAATTCAGCTCCATATCCATTTGAGTATAATTCTGTAAGATAGATACAAGCACATCGTTGAAACACATGCATATGAATGTATCTATCCTCTTTATCACATAGGGACTAATATTGTTATATTAAGATAAGTCTAGTATGTTACCCTGATAGAAAATAGTTCATGTGTTATGGTGACTCTAGTGTAGGTGTCTGGATATCTAAATCGAATGACACAAAATGGAATAGGACATCTTGAGGATATCGTACATACCAATCTGAACTAAAGGTAATGAGAAGTATAACTGGTACAAAAAATTGATCAGTACACAATGTGAACAGGTAAGTAACTAAAGGTTTGTACATTAGCCCATATACTAGCTAAATGACTGAACAACATATATTAAGGATTTAGATCCCAAAAGTGTATTGGAAAGAACAACATCAAGTAAAGTCATTACTTTAAAATGGTCAGGACAATCTAGGAAAGATTGAATGTATGCTCATGATCCCAATCAACATAGGGACAGAACCACATCTAGTCTGATAGTACAGGGAATGAAGGACAATGTGAAGTTAATCCATCTGATGCCAACATTCAAGGCTCTGATACTGAAGTTTTTAGGGTATCAGTCGACTGCTACCATCAAGGGTGCCTAATATAAAATGGATTGAAACATAATGAAGTTGGGATAGAGCCAAAACACTACTAAAGCAAGTTAGGACTGAACAACATCTAACCACCGATACCAAGTGTCACCATAACATCTGATACTAGCAATGGCCAAACTCAGAAAGGGATTGTTCATTAGCTTATCCATTTGTTACATAACTGAACTGAAACATAGGTAAAGAATTGACTAATGTCTAAGCTAAGGGCAGGATATGCATCTCTGATACAAGAGGGTATCAGTAATGTAAGCAAAACAGAGGGGATACAGGTTGTGACTCAAGTGAGGATGCAGGACATGCATCTACTAGGCTCAGCTGAAACCTATAGCAGGATTGAGCCACTGTGCACTTAGGGGGTTGTAGGCTGTAATATCTAGTCGAAATTACATATCAAATCCAACTGACTGCACAAGCTAAACAAGCAAAAAACAGAAAGCAACAAAGGGCATCACTATGAACCTGAGCCTCCCCATATCCAAATTATATATCAAATCCAACCCAAATAACAAGATACAGCCCACACTATAATTACAATATATTCAACATAATTAACTAATTATAACTAAAACTAAAGCAACAAAAACCAGTCGTGTCCTGTGTCAAAGTGTCGTGTCCGAAAGAGGGTTAGGGTTTACCTAGTCGGGGAGGAGCGGGTCATCGATGGGGAAGGGGGTCGCCGGTGGGGAGTTGGAGACGGAGGGGAGCTGGAGACGGAGGGGAGCGGATCGGCGAGGGGTCGCGGGGTCGACGAGGGGGTCGGCGGTGGGAGCAGGGTCGCCGAGCCGAGGGGGGAGGGTCGGGGGCCGAGGGGGGAGGGTCGCCGAGGGGGGAGGGGAATGCCAAGGGCCGGAGTCGCCGAGGGCTGGGGGAGAGGGGTTTCGGTGGTCGGGGTTTCGAAGAGGGGTTTCGAAATAATGGAGGGAGAATAAAAACTCAAATTCCTATATTTTCAACTTAGCGACGTCATTATGCGACATCGGTAAACGTCGCTATTATTTGCTATTAGCAATGTCATCCCATATACGTCGGTACACGTCGCTATTACTAGTCAAATTAGCGACGTTCACCGACTTATCCGCGACGTATGTTTTTTTAATACAAAAAGTAGTCACAATACGTCGCTGAAAGTCGCTAATAGTGACGTTTTGCGATGTATTATAGTTACGTCACTAAATTGTTAAATTATAGTGACGTTTCTGTAAAGCGTCGCTAAATACGTCGCTAAAATGACTTATTCTGGTAGTGTTAGTCGAATTTTCGTACAACAACAGTCATCAAGCCAGTATCCAGATGGCGCCATTCGAAGCACTATATGGTAAGAAGTGTAGGTCGCCACTGGCATGGGATGATATCGGAGAGAGGAAGATGTTAGGCCCAGAGATGATTGTTCAGACGGCTGAAGTGGTTAAGGGAATTAGAGAGCGACTTCGAGTTGCACAAGATCGACATCGACATTGGGCAGACCAACATCGTAGGCCGCTAGAATTTTTTTGTTGGGGACCACGTGTTCTTGCGGATCTCACCTACACGTGGGGTCATTAGATTTGGCGTTCGCGGAAAGTTGAGTCCGCGATACGTGGGCCCATTTGCTATCCTCGATAGGGTAGGCGATGTTGCTTATCGTTTGTCCCTTCCACTTTCGTTACGAGAGGTGCATGATGTGTTTTATGTATCTCAGTTGCGTAGATATGTATCGGATCGAAGCCATATCCTCGATCATTCTGAGCTGGTTGTTGGTACCAACCTGTCTTACGAGGAACAGCCGGTGTCTATTTTGGACCGAAGGAAGAAGATACTCAAGAACTGAACAATTAGCCTTGTCCGTGTTTCTTGGGGTCATCACTCCTTAGGAGATTCAACGTGGGAACGTGAGGATGATATCCGATCACGATATCCGCACCTATTTGACTCACAAGGTATATTTCTTTCCGTGTACTTTGATTGTCTTGATTCCTCATGCTTATCACCCTATGAGTAGAAATTGCTTGATGTCGTAGATTGATAAATATAGATATGTTACTTGCTATTGATATTGTTAGATGACTGCTTGCTCGCTAAAATTGCTTGTACTTAGATTAGTTTAGCTCTGATTTTTCTATCCTGCTTGGATTTGAAATTCCGAGGACGAAATTTTTCTAAGGAGGGTAGAGATGTCACTCTCCGTTCCCAGAATGCGTATTTTAATACGTGTACTGCTTGAATGTATTTATTTAATATTTATCATACATTTGTTCTCTATATTTAATTCCTTTAATTTTACGCTAATTATTTTTTTGTATTTTATTTTCTGCTTTTGTTTTGCTCTTGGTTTATATTGGGTTTATTTTGACTTAGGTTTGGCTTGGGTTGGTTTGTTTTGGTTTTAGGGTGGTTCATCATGAACCCAACCCCCTACCTACCACCATTTCTATTTAAAGTCCAACTACTTTCTCTCTCTTCACTTATTCTCATTTACTCTTCTTCTTCTCCATTGACCTCTCCTCTAACCTAAGAAAACCCATAGGCAAGTGCACCTTCCTTCCACATGTGAACCCATTTTTAGGGTTCATTTATCTTCCTCTCGTGATTCTAAGATAGTTTAGAATTTGATATTTTGTATTTTGAAGTTTTATTTTTGTAGATCTAGAAATTAGTTATTTTCGGATTTTGGTGGTTTTGATCTATCAAACTTTCTTATTTTCAAGTTTTGATCGTTCCAGGTTGTTGAGATTTGTGTTATACCCCATTTTGATCTATGAAAATCCCATTTTTGGCTTAGATTGAGGGTTTTATGGAATTTGGAGTTCTGGAGGTTTCTTACGCCCACGTTTATTCGTGCCATCGTAGTATTAAACTCTACACCCACGTTTATTCGTGCCAGCGTAGTATTAAACTCTACGTCCACGTTTATTCGTGTCAGCGTGAAATCTGATTTATGCAAGTCAAGACTGTTCACGCGTAAAACAAAGTCTACTCTGCCTTAGCGTAAAACAAGTTTCACGCGTAACACTATTTCTTTTACGCGTATTTTCTTTACGCGTACTCCTCTGGCTTGGCGTATTTTCTTTACGCGTATTTCTTTTGCGCGTATTTCCTTTACGCGTACTCCTCTGGCTTGGCGTATTTCCTTTACGCGTATTTCCTTTACGCGTACTCTAATGGCTTGGCATATTTCTTTTACGCGTATTTTCTTTATGCGTACTCCTCTGGTTTGGCGTATTTCCTTTGGCGTACTCCCCTTCCCGGAGGCTTCCTAGCACTAGCATATCTTACCCCCTTGCCCAGCACAGTATGGCCCTGGCATCCATTGTCCTAGATTCACCTTTATTGGGGCATGACAGACTGGAACTTAACCATGAGAGTTATAGACTCGACCATTCTAAATACTAGTTTGACTTTCATGCTTTGTCACGAATTGACATTGATTGTTACCTTGACTAAATGATTGATCATACGTTCCTAGTTGGAACTAAAAGACTGGCTAGTCGTCTTGTCGAATTGAATGAGACACGTTCATATATTAAACATGAACCATTGTAATCGACTAGCCGATCCCAAACATTGGCATATGGATACGTGCAGACTTCAACTTATTTTCTACAAAAGTAGCATGTGTACCTTACAGTCAAGACATGATTATTTCGTGGCTAGGTTTGATTGTTGTATTACACTATGTAAGACCTACAACCTAACTACACGGGCATCGTTGTAGAGTTATGCATATCGTACTCTGTACGAAAGTACTCATTCTGAATGACCATGATCCACGACATGAGATTTCAATTAACATAGGGACTATTAAGTTAAATAAAATAACGATTGCATGGAGAGAATAGATTTCTGAGTTCTTACATGGCAGCCATCTCGGGACAATTAGTGCCCTGACATGCCGGCTGGTTCCCACATATACTGCAAACCTGCCACACGGGCAGGGAGTGGTATCTATTTATATTTTTTTATATATATTGATGACGGACATCCCGCTGGGACACGTCTAATTCATGATTGGCGCAATTGACTATTGGGTAGACTAGCCTTGCTTGTACATTGTAAGAACTGAGGAATCCCTTATTGCATATTTCCAGGGCATGGAACCTACAGTTAGCAAGTCGTAGTAGTTGTATTGCCATTTAAATTGATTTGTTTGTGTACTGTACCTACTCTGTTAACTACTGAGATGATCAGAATGTCAGGACATGACGGGTCAACTTCTGTCCTTGTTTGGTTGGGAAGTTGGTTTGAAGTGTCGTGATGTTGTGTGAATCCCAGTAGCAAGCGGAGACTTATGTATCATATTTCTAACTCTTACCACAAGTTCTAATTCTTCATGTCGTGCTCCTTTGTGGTACTTGCTATTAGAGGTCTAACCTCTCTGGTTTTGCATGGCCAGATTTGGAGCCAGCTCCCGAGGAATCAGCTTACTTCCACCTCCAAGATGGTCAATACTAGAGGGATGATCGCAGGAGGACACGAGTGGGTTCATTGCTTTCCTGTTCGTTTTGTAACTTACTTTACATTTTGTCGCTTGGCACCGACATATTAGTCGAACTGTCTTGCACTTACTTTTACATAATTGTAACTAAGTCAGACTGTAGCTCATAACGATTGTGTATACCTTATTATATCATCTGGCTATGTTTTGTAAAGCCAGATCTCAAGAATATTTTGGCTGAGCATTTGGGACGCTGTACTGTTCATTCTTACATGTTCTCTACTTACTGCTTTTCATTGAATGATTGGGACAATAGATATTGAGTAACCCTAGTGAGACTTCCATGTAGTATGCACCCCCTCGTGTTTTAGACAACATTGATCATATTATACGGTATTCATCTACCCGTAATACGTAGCTGGCTGAGTCATTCTCCCGCTCTCCGGTATTCTGGTTCTGGGGCGTGATACACTTTCTAGCTGATGTGTAACTAAAATTTATTAACTTTTCCAGGGTTCAACTGAAAATGGGATATTCTCCAACGATATGCACTAACACTACAACAGATATGGGATACGATAGCGTGCTCAGAACGCTGTAGAATGCCTATTATAGCATATTCTGTCCGCTATAATTGCCCCATATACAAGAACGCTATAAAGTTATAGCATTCATGAACGCTATTGATGGATTATAGCGTTCCATGGCGCTATAGACAGGTTATAGCATTTAAGAACGCTATGCTAGTGTTATAGCAATTAAGAACGCTATAGAAAAGTAATAGCATTCATGAACGCTATTGAGTTATTATAGCGTCCATGAACGCTATAGACTTGTTATAGCAGTGACAAATGCTACAGAGTTTACATAGCATTTATGAACGCTATAGTTTCTTAAAAACGTTTATGTCAGAATGCTATTGCAGAATACATTAGTGTAAAGAAACAATTCACATCAGAATAGTATTATAATACATCAAAATAGCATTGCAGATATACAGAATACCACAGATATCTATTGCATATATACACAAAATGCGGGTATTCAAAAATTTAAATGCTTCTCGACGAATCAATCACAGAATGAATTCCAAACATAAGTAAATTCATTAATTTCACTGTCAAGAACATTCAAAATCCTTCATAATTTCTCCAAAATTAAATATTAACAGCGTAGTCAGCGTTTAATTGTTTCCATACATATATCCAAAATGTTGTATATCCAAAATTTAGCTCGAACCCTTCGAGCCTATCCACAACCAAAGCTCCTCAGAAATCCTCTTACTTCATCCAACCTACACAAATAGGGGAGGAAAATTAGTGTTCCTAGTTAATAAACAAGCAGTTGAATTTATGAGTTAGCTATCAATAGAAAATTGCCTAAAATTCTATGAGTTATAATCAACCAAACAACTGGAATTCACTGTCAGTTGAATTTATTAGTGATCCATTCATATCCATTGCCTAAAATTCTATAAGTTTCTTATTACAAGATTTGAGCCTCTTTTTACTAGGTGTCTTCCAGTATAATTCCAGAGTATGGGTTATATATTGAAGAAAAAGTATTTGACAAAGATATCCAACATTTACTAAAAACACAGGTTGAAGAGTCATACAATGGTGGTACAACGCCGTAAGTTTGTGGTGGAGGATATCCAAAGCCTAATGGTCTAGGTACTACGCCACTAACAAGTCCAATAGTCAGCAATTCCACTTTGGCCAACTTTGACAAGGCATCTTCTTCTGCAAAATAATTAGCAAAATTGATACAAGCATGTGTCAGCTAATATACCTTCTGCTCTTTTGTGCAGCATTGATACAAGCTCCTCAACATCTCCAAAAAATTTCCGAGCCTTGTTCCGTGATCCAATTTGATGTTGTATGAAAACGTCATCCAAAATAAGTAAAAGTCAGTAATTAAATGACCGACTTTATAGAATTACATTGAACCAGATTCTTTGCTCCCTTCTGCAAATATAACTTCCTTACCTGAAGAGTTGAGTTCTTGTTAGGATCAGTCAAGAGGTTCAATGCTAGTTGGGTGTCATTTTCTTTAAATCGAAGAGCTTTAGTGGCGCAAACCTGCAAATAGAAATATACAGTTACAAACAGAAAATTTTCTAATTTGTTGAAAGAAAGCTTGTTCATGAAATAGAATGTTTCTTTATTCCTGAATTCTAGATGGATATGACTGATTAAACATACACCACTGCTTTTAATTGTCATCAATTTATACTTATATTACCTATCAACAAAATAGGTAACGAAAGATTATGATATCTGTGTCGATTCAACTCACGGACACGAGAATCAGAGGTCCTAACAAACATTCGTCCAATTTCTATCAATGCATATGTACTCAATTTGATTGAGATTAAATTCCAAAATTGTGACAAAGACAAATATTGAGGTGCAAATCTTTGCTCTCATGGTTAAGACAGTAGTTACAGATATATCTATCAAGTTATAATGAGTGTAAATTCACATCGTACATTGATCATCACAGCCTATAGACATAGTCAGGGGCAAACCGATAGAAAAGCTAGTGGTGCCCAATGGATTTTAGGAAAAGACCAGAAAACTTCTATCAGTTTGCCAAAACTATATATATATATATATATATATATATATATATATATATATATATATATATATATATATATATATATATATATATATATATATATATATAAAACACTTAAATGTGACATGTATGCCTACTTTCCATATTCTTGTCCGAAGTCATTTATGCTTTTCGTCCATCAAGAAGTAGAGAAAGTTCTTTTTTTTTCCTATCTATTCTTCCAATTCCCTTCTACTCCACAAATTAAGCCCATAAGAAATACAAGTAGACATACATGAACTGTAAAAAATATTTGATAAGAGTTTGACCTCCATGGTGACAATGAAATTTTCGGTAATTGAAATGGGACATAAATGGATCATCCCGAGTACCCATTAGGCCTCTTTGGTTCGCGGAAAGGAAAGGAAAATAAATCAATTCTTTGCTTCATTAATGATAATATAGAAATCTTTATGATAATAGAGAAGATTGGCTGCTATGATAATACTAATGGTTGCTATATGATATCAAAGAATTTTACTTAATTCTTTATGATAATTCTTCTATTTTATCATAGCAACCAATCATAAAGAATTATCATAAAGAATTAAGAGACATTCTCAATCTTCAGTATTATCGTAGCAGCCAGTCATAAAGAATTCATGGCTCATTACTAATTGAGGGCCAATTATAGCAGCAATGCCAATTAAGGTTGACAATCTTATGTATTATCATGAAGGCAACAAAATATATGAAGAGCCCATGGCTCACTACTAATATTATGGCAGCAGATGAAAAAAAAAAAGAATTATCTGCATGGCCGTAGAACAAACCTTTTGCAGCCATTTAGGAATTTGTGGATGATAATCCTGTAATATATAGCTTGAAAGGAAGAGAAAGTAGTTAAAAAAGAAGAGCCAAAAGCATAGTGCAAGTCCACTTGATAGAAGGAAATAAATCAGCTACTGACCTTCTTGATTATACAATATAGTAGCGTCCTTCCAATCAGTTGGGAGAAAAAGAGTCTACAGTAGTGGAAAATCATGTCATCAATGTTTACATAAATAAGAAGATAAAAATCCCCAGTAAGATACTAGTGATCATATAAGCTAAGAACAACATTATGTTTACATAAATAAGAAGATTCCATAAGCTACCCCATATCTTAGCCTTCCGCACTGTATTTGTGTATTTGAGCCCTACAACAATATTGTTGGAGACGGAGAAAGAGAATTTGAGACGAGATTTGCTTCCATCTTTGAGTGACGTTAGGGACAAAACGAATTGGTAAGACAAATTCTAGACGATCATGAGTCAATATGGTAAGGCTAAAAATATATACTTCTGGTTCCAGAACCTCTAAACAATTTCATATTAAAAAATCGATAAATTGACGATCATGAGTCAATTTGATTGCAATGAAGATAGAGTTGGTCAAGACGAGTTACAATAAGATCATAAGCACATATATCAAACCCCAGATATAATAAAGCAAAGTATTCATAAATTGACAACAAACATATCATTTGCAAATAAGATACATAAAGACATAGATAAATTTACTTGGGCCACAATTTTACATACAAAAAAAATCATTTATCAAAATTCCACCAAACGCAAAGTTTATTCATTCGAATAGCCACTCCAATTTAAATAAAATTAAAGAGTGTATTTGCATTTATGTATATTCTATATTTCTATTGGAGAGAACACTAGCTATGTTAAACACTTTGACATTCTTTGCAGTAGGATATTATATCCCACAGGCTATGCTAAGTTAATATTCCTTCAGTCGAACAAAAAGAGAGAGAGGTATATAATGAAACTTGTTTGAGTTGGAATACTATGAGTATATCCAATTCAAATTTCTTAGAACATTCCATCTTCCCCACCCAATCTGTTTCTTCATATTGTTCTTTTTGTATAGAACTATTTTCTTAAGAAAAATTTATGGAGAAATTTGCTCACAAAAAAAATTACAGTACAAAGGCATTATAGGGCTCTTATCAAACAAAACTAGTCCAAAATGACAAACACAACATATAATTGACTATATTCAGTAATTTTCCTACACAAATTAGCCCCATCCTCCAAAGACGAGGTTTTTGCTGCCACAAATAAACTACTAAAGAAAGTCTCATAAAACAATACATGTAAATAACTATACTTAACAATTTTCTTTCACAAAATACACCAATCTCCACAGAGTATAGGTTATCATTATCACAAAGCCAATTCCTATCGTCCATGTCATGTTGCCTCACCACTTTAGCTCATTGTTGCTCCAGTATATTTATTTTCTAAATTCCTATCTTTGTGGTTCGTTGAACGTGTACAGTGGGACATTTGTTGTGTATTTTTAACATTTGGTTTTTGAAGATGACATTATTTCACTCAATCCAAATTTGTCAACTTATAGAACCACATTGACATTCAGAGAATACTAGAAAACTTTCATCATGATAAACTAAGGTTCAACTGAGCAATGAGAAGCACTACTAATGAAAGCCTACGCAATTGGCAAATTCCATTATTTTCCATTTGTTGGATCAAGTTAATCCAAGACCAACAATTCTTGATAATTAAGAAATTTCATCATTAACATAATAAGTATGCACTATCTGCTTATTCTAAGAAACAAAACCGAAATCTAGAATCATGGGTAATCTACAAATGTCACAAGTCCTAGAAAATTGTTCATAATTTATAAGCGTACCCAAAGGTTAAAATCCAATCTTGCATCGATTCAGCAACTGGGACCAAAATTAGCAGTTCTAAAAACTAAACCTAGCTTTGTTTGGCATGGGAAAGTGTCGACCCCAAATGCTATCAAAATTAACATCAAATTCTATCAAAACCCTAAATATCAAAATTAACAAAAAAAATCTCACAGTGAACAAATGAGAGCCCCTTCAAATCGAGAGCACCTTGGACGAATATCCCCTTGTGACGAAATCCTTCAGACGAGATCTCCTTGAGAATAGCCTTCAAATGAGATCCGCTTATGATTATGATGGTGAATATGATGATCTATAACGAGCGATGGTGGAACTGCTACGTAATCAAATCCTAAGAACCAAGAATTTAGGGTTTAGAAAGTCAGATAGAAGCAAATAGAAAAACCCTATAATTGACAAAAAGAGACAGAGAGAAAGAGAGAGAGAGAGTAGTCCTTACGTACGGTGATCCTTTTATCTTTGTTTCGGGCGAGTTTTTTTTTCCTTGTTTGCCCTAAAATTAGAAAAATCCTATAATTCACCTAAAATTTATGCCCTAAACTTATTCCCTATTATTTGCCCTAAAGTTAGATTTTTTTTCAAAAATCTGCTGATGTGAGGAGAGGAGGAACATGAGGAAGAGGTAGAGAGCTCCTCGGAGGAGAGAGATTTACCTGGGGCTTCACCTGCTCGGAGGAGAAAAAAGTAGAGAATGGTCCTCAGAGGAGAGTGAGGCTTCACCCGCTCGGAAGGGAGGGAGAGAGAGATAGAGAGATGAGAGTGAGGCTTCACCCGTTTGTTGGAGAGCAGGGGGGTTTCATCGTGAAAGTTGGATGAAAAAAAAGAGGAAAACGATCAAAAGTGTTCCCCCCAAAACATATTTCTAATGTATCTATGTCACGTGAAATACACATGTTAAATTTTTATTAAATGTACTAACGGTTTTAATGTGTTACAAAATAAATAAGAAGTATTATTTATATTAAATTTTAATTTTTTCCATTTATACTAAAACTCGTTTTGTGTTGCTAACGGTTTTTTACCATTGGTAAATAGTAACAGTAAAAAAAATGTTAGTAATTGAAAATTTTAGGTGTTGGAAAATTCCACTTTTGGTGTAGTGAGAGAGGAGAGGCTTGGAAAAAAAAAGGGGAAACAGTCTGCAAGATTGAGAAAATAGAAAGTTTGTGAGAGTTAGATGTTGGAGAAAGAGAAAAATTGGGAAGGCGCCAAAAAAAAGGAGCGGGCTGCTGTA
The DNA here is from genome assembly GCA_029216955.1 of Iris pallida. Classification (NCBI taxonomy): domain Eukaryota; kingdom Viridiplantae; phylum Streptophyta; class Magnoliopsida; order Asparagales; family Iridaceae; genus Iris; species Iris pallida. Next base: position 9,531,081 of record JANAVB010007798.1, on the reverse strand, counting down.
GGTTTTGACGAAAAGGAAAAGAGAGGGCTTTAACTTATTTTTTTAATATAAAATAGAAAACTGTGTTGCTTCTCCCATGATTGGAACAGTAGATAGTTCAATTGTGAGCATTAGATTAACTCGGTTAACAGAACCGAATTACCAAATACCGAATTCGACCGAAAATCGAATAACAAAAATTGAAACCAACCGAAATATCCTGTACCGAACCAAACCGAACAGCATAAATCTGTTTGATTTTCAGTTTATTTGGTTTAACCAATATTTCAGTTTATTTATAATTTTTTTTGTCAATATATATAGTAACTAAATATACAAAGATATATTTCGTATATATATATTACTAAATTTTCTTATTAGGTTTACCATGGAGAGGAATTTTAGATGAAATTTCTGAAAGGTTAGTGGGATTAAACCGAAACCGAATCCCAAAACCGAAACCGAAACCGAATAAGAAATTTTAGTATTTTCGAAACCGAAACTGAACCGAATTTTTTTCAAACCGAACCGAATCTCTTATTCGGTTAGGTTCGGTTCGGATTTCGGTCCAAAAACCGAATAATGCTCACCCCTAGACATGCGGGCATAGCAACATTCAGAAAAAAAAAAAAAACTATACCTTTAACAACGTTCATAACACGCTATATAAAGTTCTGTTAACAGCACTGCATAATGAACGCTATTGATAATGACATTCTAATAGCAGGGAGGCTTCAACGCTATAGATAAACTGCTATTGCATGAACGTTTAATATCACTTCAATATGAACGCTATGAATGATTATATTATAATAGCAGGGAGGCTCGAACGTTATAGATAAACTGCTATTGTATTATATTTTAATAGCACTGCGGAAGGAACGCTATTGATGATGACATTTTATAGAAGGGAGGATTGAACGCTATAGATAAACTGCTATTGTATGCCATATTTGTTGTAGTGTAAACTCGATCCCTTCACATTAGGGGTGAGCATTATTCGATTTTGAACCGAAAATCGAACCGAACCGAACCGAATAAGAGAATCGGTTCGGTTTTAAAAAAAATCGGTTCAGTTTCGGTTTTGAAAATACTAAATTTTCTTATTCGGTTTCGGTTTCGGTTTCGGTTTTCGGTTTCGGTTTCGGTCCAAAAACGAAAACCGAATAAGAAAATTTAGTTTTATATATATATATATATATATATATATATATATATATATATATATATATATTTAGTTATTATATATATATATATATATATATATATATATATATATATATATATATATATATATATATATATATATATAGTTATTATATATATTAACAAAAAAAAATACAAATAAGTCCAAAAATCGAATAACCGAAAATTGAACTGATTTAATTCGATTCGATTTTGCTTATTCGATTTCGATTTAATTCAATTTTCGGTTATTCGGTTCGGTTGGAACCGAATAAACCGAATACTCAAGCTACTTCACATGCAAAAGCAGGCGAGTTCTCGGCCAGTTTCAAACAACAAACACGTCCCCAAGACAAAGAAATACATGGCATTGTCAAAATAATGACCGCAAAATTGTCAACGGAAAAAAGAAAAACGTCCAGAGGCGTGTCGTGAGTCTCGTGAACGAAAAAGTTCATAACTATTGACATAAAATAATAAGTTACAACTTTAGAGCTGTGTCGGTCTTTACCGAGGAGGTGCATGCAGACGAGTCTTTCTTCTTCTTTTTTCCCATACTGACGCTGTTGTTAGCTCCATCAATCTTCTTTTTTCTCAACCCATGCAATCAATGCATTGCTCTCCTACTCCTGCTGCTCCTCCTCCTCCTCCCATCAGAAATTGATTGATTGATAGATTGGTTTCATACTACTACTACAACAGTGTGCAGCGGCTTCTGGTCTCTCACTCTACTCTCGTCAAACTTACCATCAGCCTTTGCTTCCATCTACTAGACATTCTGTAGGCCTACATGTATCAACAGTTGCCTACAGGCTCATCGAAGAGAGTAAACCTACTAATCAACGGGAGCGGCCTTGGCCCTGGGAAGACCGGACGACGGTCCAGGACCCCCTGACAAAATAGGACACCGACATAAAATTGTCTGTAACAGAACTAGTATGTATCATGTGCATTTTTTTTAACAAAAAGGCATTGTGTTGTAGTGGTTATAATGCTAGACTTATATTTAAGAGGTCATTTGTTCAAATCTTGACATCAATAAAATTTTATTTTATTTATGCTTTTTTTTACATTATGTATGGGGACATATCTTGTAAGTTTCGCCTTGGGCCCCCAACAGCTGAGGACCGGCCCTGCTAATCAAAATCAATACACTGCAGGCTCAATATATACTTTATACTTGCAGCAATTCCTCGCAAAGCCATGGAGCGTTCCTTCTGGTTGGAATACGGTGTGACAAGGTGTGTGTGTGTCGGTCACCCAACACCCATAGGAATCGAACCACAGTCCTCCCTCTCCTTCTGGTTGGAATATGATGTGACCCAAGTGACGGAGCCAGGAAAAATACAAAAGTTATACAACCCAACACCTATAGGAATCGAACCACATTCCTCCTATACAAATAGCCAATGACTCAACCAACTATGCTAAGGTTTACATGTGATAATGTATAGGTACTTCATAGTATTTATTTCAGTTAAAGTCCGGGCTACAGTCCGGAACAGCCTACCATATGCTCCGTCCGTGATGTGACCCGAATTAGAATTGGTCCATGAGGTGCCATATTAAATTGGACTCATACATATTTTAAAAAAATAATTTTTATGTAAGATCTGAACCAATTTCAATTATCTACACCATGTGATCCCACATCCTAATCGATGTGAGACTAAATTACCAACTCCATTGTTACCTCACATTTAAGCGCTCAAGAGGAGACGAGATACAACCAAACAATCTCCACCTTAGCTCGTTTTTGCTAGTCGAATAACCTTAGCATCTTTCTACATTTGTCCGTTTTTGCTAGCCGAACAACTTTAGCACCCCTGCTACCTTTTATTCGTTTTCGTCAGCCGAACAACCTTAGCATTCTTTGCTACATTTTTATTCGTTTCCGCCAGCCGAGCACCCAGGATATCCAACGTACTGTCATCTCAATCCGTTCGACCACAGAACCAAATCGGCACGTTCATTCACAGCACCACTGTGTGCCAACCACAACGTCTTGCTCCATCTTGGGCTTATCAAACCAACCCACCTTTAAAGCCAATTCATGTGAGTCTGTATAATCTGATTATATACATGAACGTTCCACACCACCATTGTGTGTCAATCACAACGTCTTGCTCTACCTTGGAACCGTCAAACCCACCTTTGAAGCCAATTTGTGTGAGCCCGTATAATCCGATTATACACATGAACGTTCAGCACAATCAATTTCGAACCAATTACAGCCGTCCAAACCAACCACGTAACCATGGACTCTGATACCACTTGTTGAGAACGCGGTGTGATCCGAACCGAAGTTGGCCCATGAGGTGCGATATTGAATTGGACCCATATGCCTTAAAAGAAAATTATCATATAAGGCTTGAACCAATCATAATTATCTACACCATATGATCCCACCTCCTAACTGATGTGTGACTAAATTATCAACTCAATTATCACCTCCCATTTGAGCGCTCAACCGAAAACGAGATACAACCCAACACATTAGGCGCACTTACAAGAATTCCTCACAAGAAAACTGTAAGTAATTAGAATTCCTTTAGCTATAGGTAACCATGTAAAAAAGCGAATTTCTACATAAACGTTGCTACCTTTGCAATTTTTGCCTGTGCTTTTGGTCCGTCGGCCACCTGTCGTCCTCCCACTGAAAGGGGTCTGAATTTTTTGGGAGTGTTCCTCCAATGTTGCACGGAGAAGGACGCGAAGCGAATAGGAGGGACATGTCGGCTACGGTTAGCACTTTGCCGCGGTCACCCTCTGCATAAAAAATGAGTTTTTGTTTTTAAATTTTAAATGGAAATCAACTAATTCAAGCAACAAGGAAGATTTACATAGCGAAATTATTTCTATAAATACAAAAGTAAGTGGATACTCAATAGATTCAAGAAACTTGATTTTGTTACATCTCTACACTCTGATTTCAAAAATAAAAATTATAAATTTAGAAGAATAAATTATTTACCTTATCTTATGAAAAAAGAATACAATTTAAATAAATACTTTTTTATAATAAATATTGACAAAGAATTTTAATATTTTTATTTACAGTAGAATATCTTTTTTCAACAATAAAATCAATATTTTATATGTTATTTATTTGTCCATAATTTGATGGTCATGCAAAGGGGGTGGTGAGTCACCTGACAAGAGTGTGATCTTAATCCAATTAAGTTTTATCCATCCCCATCATAACCTTAATTAAGTTTTATCCATACGAAATTCTTATTCAATTTGTTTGACACATGATCCATGTCATTTTCTTTTAGATTGAGTCTTCGACATTGTATACTACATATGCATCAATAAAACATACACATTAATAAAATAATAACTCATGCATAAAACAAAAGGCACAAATACACAAAATAGATTAGCATAACCATGATTCCAATTTTACACGAACTGAAGCAATCAAGGAACCCAACACAGATCATATAAACATCAAATACATAAAATAATTTAAAGTTAACAAAGTTGGAATCCAAATCTTAAAACCACTATCCAACCCTCCACTAAAATCATGAAAAACAATATTTAATCTCAATTCTTTCAAATAACAAAGCCCAAGCTTGCAAATAACTCGTTATTGTAGGTCACTATTTATCATAATCGTTCCACATGTGGGGTTGCAATGTTGTCTCTTAGTACTACACAGTGTTGAATCTTCATCTAATACAGTTAAAACTTCCATAGAGTTGGGGGGGGGGGGGGGGGGGGGGGGGGGGGTCACCGTCTTCGAGGTGGTCAAGGGACCAACACGTGGCAGCCAACCACTCTCTTCCTTTATGCAATCTCTCCCCCCTCTCTCTCTCCCTTTCTCTCTCTCTCTCTCTCTCTCGTGCATGCCTTGTAGAGGACTACTGGGCCACGTCAACTGAGTTGGCTCCCCCTGCCCACGCCTACTTAGTTGGCGGGCTCCAATCCAATCTCTCCTCTAACTCTTCTCTCGGCCTCTCTCTCCTGGCCACGTGTCACGACCCGCACCCGGATATACGGGTACGAATACGTAGACGACGCCCAGCCTACGCCGCAGTATCGGCGGTAGAACGCTGTCTAGTACCCAATAAATATACACTACGTCTAGAAGGCCTATAACTATAAATATACTCTAGTCACATCGCAACAGCTAGGGATGATAAGACAAGGAAGATAACTAAAGCACAAGAACAACTAGAAACTACTAGAAGGAATCATAAGACAGAAAATAAAGAAGGAAAACAAGACAAACTAAGGATAACTACCAGGCAACTCACATAGAATAATAGTGAGATCCACCTCAGCTGGCAACATCATAATGTCCAATAATGGCACAACTACTCCTAAAATATTATCAACGGTATCCTGTCAGGAAAATGAGCAAGTACAAACACTAACAGCAGTTCCATATGAATTGACAAATTCTATAAGAGACAGTATAATGAAATACAAGACAAAGATATATAAAGACTTGGGAACCGTTCGGAAGCTGAGCTACAACCCTTAAACCAAACAAGGACCGGGGTTGTAACTCTTCTCCCGAACAGAGCTTAGTCTCCAATCAAGGTACAATATAATGGCATGTAGAACATGTGAGTAATCTGAATATCATAGCATGGTGAGAAAGTACTGAATGTAGAACAGAACAGGATATATGATAAGATAAAGTAAATATAAAATGTGCCTCGAATATTATAGCATAATGTGATCGGTATGGGTCAAGTTCAGGCTTCCAGCCGACCGGCTACAAGTGCGTGGACTCGGCCCGGCCGGGATGGTAAGCTATGGAGCAAGTAGTAGCACAGGTCAGGCTATACCCATCGTGAGGTGAGGGTATAGCTATGATACAAGTAGTAACTCAAGGTGGGCATTGATCACACTATCTATAAAATTCCCCATTCTCCGAATAGTATACGGATCCGGACATAGCACGTCATGGCACGAGATTCCATAAGAAGGTAGCTACTCCTTCTCAGGAATCGGTGTCAATACAAGTACAAGAACAAGATCGAACAAGTACCAGTATTCCAAGAAAATCCAAGAATGACATCTCATGACAGGAATCCGGTATATACTAGTCCGTGAACTATCGTGACTGAGAATCAAGTAAGACTCTACGACTGAATCGGATATAGCAGATATCAAGACAATGAAAACTATCAGTGAATGTACTCCCCTGCGGTCCTGAGCTGTCAAATGGGGTCGATGCTCAGAGTGATGCCACAGACCTAAAGATAAGATATATATAAGCTAATTAGGGTTCAACAGTGTTAGGCTTGATTCTATAGTATAAGCTACGCAATCTAGGTCAGACTCAGTCAACTAAGTCAAATAGGTCACACTAGGTCAAACTGGGTCAATGGTTGAGTTACAGTTGACTTTTGGTCAACTGGTCAACTCTAGTCAACTATGGTCAACTCTAGGTTAAACTAGGCTAATGTTTGACTAACAGTTGACTTTTGGTCAACTGGTCAACTCTGGTCAACCAAGGTCAAACTAGTCTAACCTAGGTCAAATGTTGACTCTACTTCGACGTTCAGTCAAAGCAGTCAACCATGGTCAAACAAGATCAAAACTAGTCTCTATAAACATCTACATGGTCAACACATTCAATTTCAGTGGTTGTGAAATCACTGGAATCGATGGATCTCAAAATACAAACAAAAGAGAAGATTAAAATAATAGGGTAAAAACCTACAGATGTTGTCGGATGGTGAAACAACCATAACCAACGTGTCCAGAATGGTCGAAATAGCTAGAATAGCCTGTCCATAAGTCCAATTTCGACACAGGGGCAAAAAGGTAATTTTTGGGCCAAAATGATGTCCGCCGTTGGACACACTTTGCACCGAAAAATGTGTCAAAATAAAAGTGCACAAAACCTAAAAAATTATATGTTCACGAATCTAGAATGACGATACGAACTCAACGGTATATCCAGATTTGGATTCCGTTGACCCGATCTCAAATTGGTCCGTTGACCAGGACATTAAAATTTCGATTCGCACGGAAAAGCGTGTCGGAGCTAATGTCCTCGAAACTCAGCAAATTATATGTCAACGAGTCCAGAATGACGATACGAACTCAACGGTATATCCGGAATTGGATTCCGATGAGCCAAACTCAAAATGATCCGCTGATCCGGATATTGGTATCCGACTTGCACCGAAATGCGTGCCGGAACCAATGTCCACTAAAACTCAGCAAATTATATGTCAATGAGTCCAGAATGACGATACGAACTCAACGGTATATCCAAAATTGGATTCCGATGAACCGATCTCAAAGTGACCCGTTGACTCAGAAAGTGGGACCCGCTTTGCACCGAAATGCGTGCCAGGGCCCACGTTCTCCAAATCAAGCAAACTTTATATGAAAACATGCCAGAACGACGCCACGAGTCTACTGGTGGTGTCAGAAATTGAATCCGGAGTCTCGAGTTCAAAAATGGAAATTTACAAGTGCAACACTAAGAATTCGAACGGCCAACTTTGGCGTCGAATTCGACCGACCTAACAAGCTCAAACTGAAATGAAATCTAAAGGGGGCAGGAAGAGGGTTATACCAGCTTCATACAGGAACTGATAGCGCGCCAATCGGAGCTGCGACGACGAAGATACGAACCCGCGAAGTTGGCGTCACGAAACTGTCCAAAAATAACACAATTTAAAAGGTCAACTTGGTGGCCGGTTTTGATGTATCAAACGACAAAATTAACGGATGGAATTGAGAGAGATGAAGGGGTATATACCAAGATTGAGACGGAGTGAAGAAATCGCCGATCCAACGGTCGGATTGTCCAGAAAATCGGCACGAAGTTGCTATCCCGAGACGCAAATTCTGAAATTCGTCCGCGCGCGCGTCGACGGGATTCCGTGCAAAACGCACGAATCGCCTAGACGACGCGTCCCGGAGGACGTTGGCCGCCACAGGGTGGTGCGCCTGGGTGCGCCCGGCCATGGGGGTGCCAACCCCGGCTGTGGCGCGGCCGGGGACCTCGCCGGCGGCGGCTGTGCGCACGGCGGCCATGCGGCTGCTGCGCTCGCACGCGCGCGGCTGCGAGCGGCACATGCCAGCGACGGAGGGCCGGCGAGGGTGGCAGAAGCGGCGGTGGTTCGGTTAAGAGTGGTGGTGTTGCTAATGGAGTGAAGGAGGAAGGAGGAGAGGGTTGTGAAGAAGAAGAAGAGGATGATGGTGAGGTGGTGATGTTGGCAAGGAGAGGGGCTCGGCCAAGCATGGGTCTGCTGTTGAAACGAGAGAGGGAGAGGGAATTAAAGTGAGAGAGAGAAAGAGATTTAGTTTTGTTTGTGTGTGTGGGAAAATATAAAGAGAGTGGGATATTTAGAGAGAGAGAGAGAGATAGATATTTAGAGAGAGGGGAGGGGGGCTGTACTGTACGGGTAGGGGGTGAGGTTTGTATGAGTGTGTGTGTTGGTGTATATATATATTTATATATAGAAGTGAGAGAGTGAGAAATAGAGAGTTATATATATATATATATATATATATGTATATATATATATATATATATATATATATATATATAATAAATTATCGAAAAATAATTTTAGAAAATTCAAAAATCAGTCCCGAAAATTCAGGGGGCTTACATCCTACCCACCTTATAAAATTTTGTCCTCGAAATTAAAGGTTGGTAGTGGGGTTAAAAAATAATAGAAGATTTAAGCAATATTTTAGGCACGATCCAAGAATGATGAGTTTTGCACGATCAAGATAATCGATTCACAACTGTTCAGGCACGAAGAGGGATTTGTCACGATAGAATCATGATATGAACAAAATTATGTGTGCATGATTTCAGAAATAAGTCAAGTCATTGGGACACGATTTTAGAGACGATCAGGAGAATTTGAAGATATAAATGAAGTTCAAGTACGGGGTGATCTGTAGGACTTAGGTTGATGGAAATCAACCTGAAAGTCGCACATGCTCGATCAAGATGAAAAGCTAACCATGACCAAAACAAGATTTGGCATAGTTGAGATAAAATTTCAGACACAAAACAAAATCGAAGTCAATATCTTATAGGCCCGATCAAAGATTAAGGAGGATGATTAATAAAATCATGAAATACGATCCAAGTTCGAACGCGATTAAAATCGGAAATAGTCTAAGTTCACTTGGCACGATTTGAGGGTTAAGATTATCAAGATCATAAAAATCAAAGTTGGATAGTCATGATCTAAAACAGGGCTAAGAGAAGCAAATGGAGAGAAAATTTTGAGAATAACACGATTGAGAGATAGATTTGATAGAAATCAGATTATAGGTCACATAAGCACGATCAAGATCCAAGTTCAGTTATGAAAGACGATAAAATCATGAATTCAAAATCAAGGTCCTAAAAGCACAATTTAGGTAGGAACCCAAGTCAATTAGGTACGGTAGAAAGTCAAACATGTTCAATTTTAACACGAATAATTTCGTAGTCACACTAGTTAGTCGTGATTGAAAGTCTAAAATTTTAGGCACGAGTTTGAGGCAAGATAAAATATATAGTTATGATCGTTAAAATCACGGTCAAGGAAATCCCAAGTTGTCTTAGTCATGCCCAATCATCTAGGCACACTACCAAAATTTATCGTTTTAGCGACGGCCACATCCGTCGCTAAGACGACGGTAATTACTATTAGCGATCGATTGCCGACGGATATTGGCCAAAAAAATCCGTCGGCAATCAGCTCGTCGCTAATAACCTTCCGTCGCTAAGTTGTCGTCACATGACGGAATAGCGACGGATATTCGACGTCACAATACGAAGCATTAGCGACGCATTTTCGACGGACTGTCGTCCACTTCAGCTTTTAAGTACTGAACTGTGTAGGCTATAGCGACGTAAATTTTCGTCGGTAACGCGTCGTAACAGCGTATTAGATCGTATCGTTTCGTCGCTAATCCGTCGGTATTCGTCGGTAATTAACGACGGATGTGCGACGGTATTCTGACGGACTATCCGTCAATCAGGTTCTGGAAATGCATGGCATTTCCAGCACCATGGCGACGGAATAGTAGTCGCTAACCCGTCGCTACAGTGACGCCACCGCGACGGATTGCTGACTGATTATCCGTCTCCATGGTTCTGAAAATGTCATGCATTTCCAGAACCATGTCGACGGATTTTCCGTCGCTAAGACGTCGCTATATAGAGCGACCGATTAGCGGCTGATTACCAGTCGCCCTGGCGACGGCATTCCGTCGCTATTCCGTCGACGCTTATACCACCAGAACGTTGTCGACGGATAATCCGTCGATAATCCGTCGCTGCCTGGAAACAGTTTAAAAACTCCAGATAGCGACGGATTATCCGTCGAAAACTCGTCGGCAACTGGGAATATCAGTCGTTAAACGGTCACTAGTCCGTCGCTAACTAGATTTTTTGGGAAAAAAATTACAGCACTTTCCCTGTTCACAAATATATGCATAAACCAAACCAATATATAATGCACACCAATTATCCAACAATCACACAGACCAAATATATAATGCACACCAATTATCCAAGAATCACATAGACCAAATATGCACATACGACCAATTATCCAAGAATCACAGACCAAACCAAATTAATAGAAAATAAATATCAATTATCCTAAAGAGTAACATAATATCCGGTGCTATAAGCCGATTATAGCACAATTAGTTCAAAGCTCTTACAAATAATCCAAATTTTCTTAATACAACATTTTAAGAAGAAGGAGGTCGATTGTCCGTTCCCGTATTCGACCGACGCATATACTCCTCCACAAGGTACGGAGGCAAGGCGTCGTAGACAGTGCTCGTGTAAAACCCATAAAATTTCGATTAATTATTAAATATGTGTTTGCTAATTTAATTTTTTTAAATTAAATAGAAAATTATTTTTCAAAATAAATGAATTTGGATTTTTTTTTTGTCTGGCCCAGTCCTGAACCCAATTCTGAGCCCGAATATATTTTAGAGTTACAAAATTTTTTAGTTACAATTTTTCCTAAAGAAAATAATATTTAAATCTTTAACCTAATCCATTTTCTTAAGGTCCATTAATCTTTTTGCCTTAAGTCCATAATTCCAGTAGCCCAACAACAAAACCCATTTAACCCAAACCCATTAAAGGAGCAACCCATTATGAAACCAAATTTTGGAACCCATTAGCCCTTTTAGTATAACCTTTAACCCATTAAGTTTTAAACCCTTCACTGTTATTCACATTTATTTCATTTTTTTTCTCTTTCCTTCTTAAGGAAAATGATTTTCCTTTCTCCCCTTCTGTTGGGCTGGCCGACCCTTGGCACACCCAACCGCCGACTTTCCCCCTCCCGAAACTCCCCGACAACTCTTCCCCTTTCGTAACCCCTTCACTCCATCCTATATAATCCCCTCTCCACCCTCCTCCACCTTTCCATCACATACTTCATCAATTTTTCCCTAAATTTTGTGCCCTAAACCCCTATTTCCGGCGAACTCTGAGCCCCTCGACGTCCCCGGCCATCCGCGTCGGCCCGATGCCGCACCCCTCCGGCGCGCCCCGACCCGCGACTCCGGCGCTCCACCCGCGCCAGAGGCCGACGCCCACCGGCGACCAGCCCAACCGCCGCCCGTGCGCGCCCTGACCCGTGGGTTTCCGGCGCTGTCCCCGCCGTATCCGCCCCTAGGCGCTCATTTTCCGGTCTGGCGCCCCAATCCAGGCCCTCCGGCACTCCCTGTGGTCGACCGACCAGCACTGTTCCGGCTTTCCGCTGAGCTCTGCGACCCCGATCCGCGTTTCCGGCGTGACCTAGCCAGCACCCCTTTTTTCCGCAGCGACGCTGCTGTTCTTGGCGGTTCCGAGCGACTCTGCCCCACTCGGTCAGCGTACCCGACTCAGATCTGTGGTTTCCTACTGTTCGCGAGTGCTGAAAGTTCCGAGTCCGAGGCATCACTTCGGATTCCGTCGATTTCGGTAACTTCTGGATAGTCCCATAGTTCCTTTTAGTCTATGATGAAAATTGGTCCACCGATTCCTTCGGGAATTCGGAGTTTTTGGTTACGTTTCAATTACGTTACCATTTTGATTTTTTCGAAGTTTCTTCGAAATTTGTATGCTGTTGGTTTGCTTCGATGATCTTTTTGATTTCGGAATTTTCCAAAACCTTTGGAAACATTTCTGTGATTATAGTTTTATATATAAATTATTTTGGGTTTTAGTTAAAACTTGGTTCTGTGATTTTCTCGGAAATTCCGAGAATTATTTCGGAAGGGATTCTGTTAGTTCCGATATTACTTCGGGAATTCCGATATCATTTCAGGACTTCGAATTTATTTCGGAAAATAGTTTTGTGGTTATCCCAGGTTTGGGATTTATTTTGCAAGAAAATCGGCGCGTTTCCCAGTTTTGGGTTATCCTGAAAATAGAGGGAATGCTGCCGAAATTTCTAGAAAAATTTAATTATAGTTTTAAAATAATTTTTCGAAAAAGAATACTATTTTTTTTGGGCGACGACCTTATTGGTCAGTGGGCCCGGCTAAATGCAAACGAAACCGGTTTCGTCCGGACGTTGAGGCATTAGCTATTAAATGACGATTGGACCAGTTCTGAGACTCAATAATATTTATATTTTAATTAGAATTATTTATATTTAATTTTGTAGGCAGTTTACAGGACTAACGAATTTTCTCTTATTTTAATTCTTGGGAATGTAAAGGTATAAGCCTATTTATTTTGGGTGTGAGATTGTAATAACTTAGGTTTTAATTTTGTCTTTCTTTTATTTTCTGGATGATTATAGTCATATGAACGTAGTATAAATGATAAATTATTTATTTTAAAAGAATATAATAATTATGTTTTGTCACTTAGAAAAATTAAGTTGTAATAATTTAAATAGAAATTCATGTATTTCTCATTAAAAAGGAAAAACTTAGTTTTATATTTATATAATTATAAAATACCACGTTTTTCCAAATAAACCGAAAAATACAATTTTCTCGAAATTAAATATAAATTTACGATTCTTAATTACAACGCATTAATAAACGTTTTATTTGTGTTATCGTAATCAAAAGATTAAAACTTGACTAGGAAACAACTAGAGATTGCAACTAGTGTGGAAGTTCTGAATAGTTTGGTTCTGAGTCAAATTCTCAATTGTAGGGTTTCGAGGACTGTACTAGCATCACCCCGGAATCAACAAACGAATCCAGTCAATAAAACAAAGGCAAGTACATTTTGTGTTAGTTTACAATTATTTAGTAATCGTTTTATTGCAAGTTTAAACCACGATGCAACACGAAACTCTCTCTGAGAGCACTGACTCTAATTACTGTAACTATTGGGGACTTGGGGAGTAGTGTAATGAGTATGACCACATCCAAAATAGTATACTGACTGTGTTAGCTTACCCCTCATACACACGGGGATAAGCCATATCGTATCAATAGGATACAACTGTACAACCCAAGTCGGTCATATTCATTGCCTATTCACATCACAGAAACTGTAACTGTTTTAAAACTGTAACTGCTTAGTTGATTTTCAAAACTGTTTAAAAGTGCATAATTCTATTATTATTTTAATTGTTAAATTAGCATGAATTGTACTTTGCTCCCTCCTGACTGGAGACCCAACATTTTAGGTATCACTGATGAGGCTTTGTTCCGCGATCCCAACTAGAGGACGATGATCTTGAGACTGATGAGCTGGTTGCCTAGAGTTTTCTTTTCTTCTTGATGTATGTAGAAAATGGTTTAAGTTGTATTCTTTTATTTCATTGTAAAAGTTTAATAAAGTTTTAAATTTTCCGATGTTGAGTTGTGACATATAGTGTTGTTGTATGGTTACCTGCTACTGAACAGCTTACTGCCGCCGTCTCAACAACGGTGCAGGCTGGGCATGATCCGGTTCGACCCAATTATTTGGGATCGGGTCGTGACATGTTTTTAGTGGTGGCCCATGCAGGTCTGAACAACGACTTAGGAAAACATATTTAGAAACAATTAGAACACTAGAACATCAATTTGTCACAACATAGGACCGAAATATATTATAAATAAATATTTTTGTTTGATTATAGACTGGTAGGATACCTTGCTTATGTTTGCATCCTAAACCTTCCAGAGAATGACCATTGACAAGACCAATCCTGCTGGCGATGAGGTGTCATCTCCGGATCATACCCCATCTCCTCAACCAAGTCCAGGGTTTATTCCCTCGCGACTGATTGACCGTCCCCATAATGCATCCAGTGAAGTTTTTACTACACTGGCGATTCCTACCTCTTCTCAAACTGAGTTGCATTTCCTTGGGGAAGTACCCATTCCTGTTGCTCCACCAGTACCAGCGAACACCTCCCAAATGGTTGTCCAATTTCAAGTAATCATGGAGTCCCAAAAAGCTCAAGCTGAAGCCCAGCAGGAACAGATAGATATCATGAGAGAAGTCATGAAGAATGTCAATGATGTAGCCTTAGCTGTCTCCAACCAAGTTAGAGCGGAACCTCACCCTAGGAGGTATACCCCTGAATCTAGAAGACATTTTGAGCCCTATCCGGCAATTATATCGTAAGAAGCTATTGGTTTGTGACTACTATAAAAGGACTGGTCACCAAGCCAATATTTGTCGTAAAAGATTGGGATAATGTTTGGCATGTGGATCTGCTGAACATCGGGTAAAGGACTGCCCCTTATCTTTCTATCATACCAGAATACCTATCCCAGCAACACCTGTTAGGACACAACCTAGGGACTCTCTTCCTATCCAGCAGACCCTGCCTCCTACAATAAGGCATGATGCATACTCGAGGTTCATAGAAGATAAAGCAGTTGGAGACTGCTCATGCAAGAGCCAGAACCATGAAGATTAGTACCTAGGACTGCTGAATAGCATTTTCTGTTGTTATAAGAAGTTGTAACAGGATGTCCTTAGAATAATCATGAGAGTCTTGCTGTAATTCTCTTTCATGAATAAAATTTTTAGTTACACCTTTATGGTATATGTCTTCCCTGATAATTTTTCCGGATTATCCCAGATCTAGACATAGAGTTCACTATTGACCTAGTCTCCGGCTCTCCCCTATCTCTAAGGGACGCTATAAAGTCAACCCGAAGGAGGCCAAGGAGATGAAGGATCAGATAAATAAACTGAAGGCTTTAGGAATTCATTCGAGACGGAGCTTCACCCTAGGGAGCACCTATTTTTATTTGTGCCCAAGAAGGACGGAACAGTACGGATGTGCATCGACTGCCGGGCTCTGAATAATACCACCATCAAGAACAAGTACCCTCTGTTCCGAATCGATAACCCATTTGATCAATTGAGCGGAGCCAAGGTGTTTTCGAAGATTGACTTAAGATCTGATCACCATTAGATCAAAGTCAGGAAGGAGGACATTTCCAAGACGGCGTTCAAACACCAAGTATGGGTAGTTTTCTTTGGTCATGACGTTGGACTGACAAATGCTCCTGCTGTGTTCATAAATCTCATGAACAGAGTTTTTCATGAGTATTTGAATCAGTTTATCTTCTCCATAGATAAAATTCTGATATATTCGAAGACTGAAGAAGAGCATGAAGAACATCTGAGGAAAGTTCTGGAAACTTTGAAGAAAAAGAAGTTTTATGGTAAGTTATCTGAACGTGGATTTTCTTTGACAAGGTGGACTTTTGGCCATGTTGTCAAGAAGAAATTTCGATGGAAGATAGGTGCTGTTGAAAAGTGGTATATCCCAAGTTCAATTCGGAAGTTTCTTGAACTTGGCTGGCTACTATCAGAAGTTCGTGAAGGATTTCGCCAAAGATTGCTGAGCCGATGATGAAGCTCACTAGGAAGAATGAAGAGTTCATCTGGACGAAAGATTGCCAGGTGACATTGAGGAACTGAAGAAGAGACTTACCACTACACCAATCCTTGCGCTACCCGCAGGAACCAGTGGTTTCTCAATTTACAGTAATGCCTCTGGAAAAAGGACTGGGTTGCGTTCTTCAACAATATAGAAAAGTAATCGCTTACACATCTAGGCAACTACAGACTCTTGAGAAGAATTATCCCACACCTAATTTGGAATTTGCTGCAATTATCTTTACTTTGAAGCTATGGAAGCATGATTTTTATGGAAAGGGAGTGAAAATATATACGGACTACAAAAGTCTGAAATATGTCTTCACTCAGAAAGAGCTGAATGTTAGACTAAGAAGATGGCTGAAGCAGATGAAGGATTTCGACATCGACCCGTTATACCACCCGGGTAGGGTTAATGTGATCGCTGATACACTTAGTCGATACCCAGTGGCGATGTTCTTAACCAAGGAGTGGCAACTACTAGAAGACGTCGAAAAGCTTGGACTGGAGGTTATACTACCTGGAGATAGAAGGACGGAGCTGGATGCTGATTCAGTGTTGATGAAGTTCGAGGCTGATGGACAAAATCAAGAGGACGTAGTTTCAAAACGAGGCACTTTGCAGGCTTAGAGATCAAGTGTTGGCAGGAACACTTGAGGGTTTCTAAATTGATCAGCAGTGGAACTCTGAAGAATGGTACGAGACTTTACGTATCGGCTGACAAACGGAGGAACGAGTTGATGAAAGAAATGCACCAGTCGCAGTATTCCATATATTCAGGAGCTAATAAGATGTATCGGAATATGCCTCCATTGATTGGTGCTATGGAATGAAGAAGGACAATTCCAGGTATGGGATTAGATGTAAATTTGTCAATATAAGAAATTTAGCAAGATAACAACAAGTTTGTTGCAGCCGCTGGACAATTCGGAGTGGAAGTAGAAGCATATAACAATGAACTTTGAGTAAGGATTGCCTTGTTCCTAAGGAGGGAAGGGCACCAATTGGATTATAGTGGACCGACTGACTAAGTCAGCACACTTTATTCCCTTCAAGGTTAGTTTATTCACCGAGAAGTTGGCAGCATTGTACGAGAGGCACCCCTACCGGATTTATGGAGTACAAATCGGCGGACAATCAAAGAAGATAATCCAGACGCCTGAAGATATGTTAGATCTTGTGTTTTGGAAATTGGAGGGTCTTAGAGAAGATCATTTAAAATTGGTAGAGTTTTCTTACAACAACTACCAAGTTAGCATCGTCAATCAGTGGAGTTTGAAGAAGGAGATAGCGTCTTTTGTGAAGATTTTCTCCTACCAGAGGAACGATCAGTATTAGCAGAGCAGGAAAGTTGAGCCAGCTCAGACGCTACATTCCGGATCCGAGTTCCATATTGGATAATTTAGAGCTGAAGATTGGACTCAACCTTTCAGTGCCAGAGAAACCAGTTGCAAGCGTAGTCAGAGGTGAGAAGAAGATCAGAATTTGAGCCATCATTTAAACTCCTACTTCTTATCTTTTCGTTCTAAATTTGACTGATGCTGCTAAGTCAGCCTAGTTTTGCAAGCTATCTCTTTATCAAGCTTGATCATGACAGTATTTTATTGGGTGCACCCACTAATATATTGTCTAATCAGGACCGGTGCATGATGGTCTGATCAACCTCGTGTACTTTGGTTCGCTTTTGTATTTTTCTACATGGATGATATCATAAACCGTCTCATCCACGACTGCCTTAGAAATTTTTATTGTTGGACCTGAGTTACGAGTGTAGTACCCGTACCTGTTTGATTCTCCTACCTTACTCTTTTAAATTTCGAGGACGAAATTTCTTAAGGAGGGAAGGTTGTAAAACCCATAAAATTTCGATTAATTATTAAATATGTGTTTGCTAATTTAATTTTTTTAAATTAAATAGAAATTTTTTTTTCAAAATAAATGAATTTGGATTTTTGTTTGTCTGGCCCAGTCCTGAACCCAATTCTGAGCCCGAATATATTTTAGAGTTACAAAAATTTTTAGTTACAATTTTTCCTAAAGAAAATAATATTTAAATCTTTAACCTAATCCATTTTCTTAAGGTCCATTAATCTTTTTGCCTTAAGTCCATAATTCTAGTAGCCCAACAACAAAACCCATTTAACCCAAACCCATTAAAGGAGCAACCCATTATGAAACCAAATTTTGGAACCCATTAGCCCTTTTAGTATAAACCTTTAACCCATTAAGTTTTAACCCTTCACTGTTATTCACATTTATTTCATTTTTTTCTCTTTCCTTCTTAAGGAAAAGGATTTTTCCTTTCTTCCCTTCTGTTGGGCTGGCCGACCCTTGGCACACCCAGCCGCCGACTTTCCTCCTCCCGAAACTCCCCGACAACTCTTTCCCTCCCGTAACCCCTTCACTCCATCCTATATAATCCCCTCTCCACCCTCCTCCACCTTTCCATCACATACTTCATCAATTTTTCCCCAAATTTTGTGCCCTAAACCCCATTTCCGGCGAACTCTGAGCCCCTCGGCGACCCCGGCCATCCGCGTCGACCCGACCCGCGACCCCGGCGCTCCACCCGTGCCTGAGGCCGACGCCCACCGGCGACCAGCCCAACCGCCGCCCGTGCGCGCCCTGACCCGTGGGTTTCCGGCGCTGTCCCCGCCGGATCCGCCCCGTCGGCCTCCCTCCAGGCCCGACGCCGCCCCTGGGCCGCTGTCCCGCCGGTGCCCCCGCTGACGGCCGCCCGTCCCCCTCGCGCGCCCCCTTCGCGACTCCGTCGAGCTCCTCGGCCGACTGCCAGAGCTTCGGCGCCCCTCTGGCCGAGCACCCCCGCTGTTCCAGCGTTCCCCGACGTGCCCTAGTCGCGCGCCTCTACCCGCGCGGTCTCCCGACTCCCTGTGCGCCCTGGCGCAGCGTCTCTCTGGCCAACGCTCTTTCCGACTCCCCGATCTGCTGATTTTGGCAGCGACGCTGCTGTTCCAGCGCTGTTTCGGGAATACTTTCGCTGTTCTGGATCTATTTTCTTTCTATTTTTCATCTGAGAGCTCTAGGCGAGCAATCCGAGGTATAACCCCCTGTCCCGCTCATTTTATTTCGCTCATTTTATTTCAGTCGAGCTCGGAAGTCGGCGAAGCTGCTCTGCGGACATGAGATCCAGGAGTGCCGTCACAGCCGTAGGCGGTAGCACAGGGGCTTCAGGGTTGAAAGAAAGATGGCCCACGGAAGACGGACCGACACCTGCAGTCGACGGACCAGTAGAAGACGGACGAGCACCATCAGCAGACGTACCGGCAGCAGCAGACGCAGGCGGAAAGTGCATGGCAAATTGCTCCCGCAAGGACGACACTGCCTCGTGCAGCTGTGTAAGCTGCGACCTAACATCATCGTCTACCCGGGCCACGGGAGGAGGCGGTGTCGATGGAAATCTCTGCGTCGCCAAATGCAATGGCCCTAGGGAGCCGACTCCGTACAGGAACCCTTTCTTAAAGCCGCCGACGGTATCTACGAACAAGTCGTTCCGAGCGGCCAAAGAAGAGGGCGTCCGGAAGGGCGTCGTTTCACCGACATCCTCGGTGTCAGTTAACTGAGTCCAACTAAGGGCCTCACGATACGCAGCCTATCAAATGAATGTGTTTATATTATAAGATTTACCTAAGTTGTAATCTAAATCCTATGTTTCACTAAGTTAAGTGTGAATCCTAAGTTTACCTAAGTTATAGTCCGAATACTTTTAATTCTAACGTTAATCTTATAAACATAAGTACTTACATCAGTCTCCTTGGCCCTCTCGTCGACGAATCTCCCATCCTTCCGTCTTTTGTGCGTATGCTGGAAGATGTCGTGCATGGTGACCGATTCTGGCGCCCTTCCCTCCTTCACCGCCCGTTGGGCCTGCATACAAAATTTGCATAGAAACTAATTAACTCCTTTAATTAATAATACCTAATTCAAAATCACAATAAATTTACGGTTGCTCACCAGATCTGCAAGTGTCGCTGCGTGAGACCTTGATCCCCCCGTATGAAGGCCCGCGGCAGATCGGTTCACCTTCGCCTTCGCCGATTTCTCCTTGTACGCAGGGTTATCCATCATGCCTAAGAGGTCCTCATAATAATCCTGTCGGATCCAATTCGGCCTCGTATGCCCCATTTTTAGGTCATGAATCATATCTCGTATCTTCTTCGAGCATGCGCTTCTGTAGGTCCCGCGGATCCCCTTCTCGCGGTGGAGGGGCCACCAGTACGTTCTCTAACACATAAAATCAATTATCACGTAATTTATAAAATGGTTGATTAAATAATCACATAGACTTAACCAAAAAAATATAGATATATACCCTCAACTCGTCGAGCCAGACGTACTGCACGTTTGGGGGCACCGACGTAAAGTTGAGGTAGGGACCGTGGAAGTTAGCCCTGATAATTTCTCCAAGGGCCCTGCCAACATTAAACGGAAAAAACCTACAAAGAAGAAACGACTGGATTATTAACTTGAATAAATGAAAGAAATTTAATAAATTAACTTAAATTTACTTACGAGGTCCCCGCGGGCCATAGCTCTCGTCGGAACTCGCCTCTCGGCCTCTCTGGTACCGTTGGAGGATCCGCGGGTATGCGTATGTACTCCCCCGTAACCGGATGGAACCGAGTATAGGGGTACTCCGGGGCCCACTGTGCAGTAACTGGGGCATCCTCTGGTGGATCCACTGCTGGTGGTTCCGATAGCGGATCGGATCCGCTAGCAGATCCGGACTGATGCCTCGATGAAGTGGTCGATCGAGGGCGGGATGCGTCTGTGCCCGGGGTACTCTCCGGGTCGGGCTCGCTCGATGGGGTCACATCCCGGGAACTCTGAATGCGACCACGACCACCAGCACCAGTACGACCACGACCACGACCCGCACCACCACCACCACCACGACCAGCACCACGACCACGGCCAGCCATCATGACCTGTAAATTGAACACATAAACATAATTAACAATATGAAAGTGTAAATGGATATAAAAACTAAACTAAAATATACATACCACCAGTAGGGAGACGTATGCCGCCGCGACGAAAAAGACTAGGAGTGCCATCTGCAATAAGTAAATAATCGAATGAAAAAAACATGAATTCACGTAATTGCTTTTATGAGGTCAAACTTAATTCACGTAATTAGAAGTGTTTTTACTATACAACAATATTTAACCTAATCATCGTCTTCATTCTCATCCTTGGCCTCGTCTTCATCATCATCCTCCTCATCCTCATCCTCATCCTTATCTTCATCGTCGATTTCATCTGTATCCTCATCCCCATCAAATTCTTCTTCTTCTTCTTCTTCTTCTGCCTCAAAATTTGGGACAAGACGCCTCTTTCTCCCCTGGTTGACAACTAAGTCTTGTGTATCAACCTCTTCCTCCCCTCTATTTTCCTCAACAATATCTTCAACATCTATTGTATCTGAGTGTTGTCCTAAGTATTGGTGCTTTTTGATCTGGTCCTCTTGGTATGCTGGGTCTCCAACGTTGAATGTATTTCTAGATTTAATCTTGTATACTGCCCACCAGTCAAATCGATCTCTACGATGCCTTGGGTAGCTTGTATAGTAGACTTGAACAGCCTGATTTGCTATCGCAAATGTATCGGACCCTCTATACCTCCTACGATGATTTATATCGACGAATCCAAATTGTTTATCGATTCTCCAACCGATATTTGGTGTCGTATCGAACCACTCACATTTGAACATCACAATATGCATATCATATGGGCCAGTATATTGTAAATCTACAATATCCCGAAGCACTCCATAATAGTCAAAGTCCGGCTCGTCGTCATAGACGGTGCCTCTTATGCAAACACCGGAATCCTTGGTATTGATGCCGTCATTAGTAAATTCGACATTTATAGCATTCTGAGTTGACTTAAACCTGAAGCCATTAACGACATAGCCTGGCCAAGTCTTTATTTGCTTCTTCGGTCCCAGTGCCAGATAACGAACACTCTCATGAGTGAGTGTTGTTTCAGGCAATAAAACCTGTAAACAAATATTTATAATTTAAAAGTTTCAGATTATATATTAATAATCTCAATTATAATCACAGTTACTTACGTATTTGCGAAACCATGACGGAAATGTACAATCAACCTCTCTTTGAAGTCCCTCATCGGTAATATCGGGTCTCCTCATTTTGATTTCATCTCTAAATACACTATTAGAGAAAATAAGAATATATAAGTGTAGTCACTTACTTCATCAAATTCGAGATTATAACGAGTGCAAGTGTACTGACTTACTTCTCCAAATCTCTTACTTCTTATATGTCACAGTTTAACAAGACATATCGGTGAGCGGCATCATACTCGTCGTCTGTCAACCACCGTCTTTTACTAGCCCCAACAGGCTTTCCCCTTACATTGAATATTCCTCCATCCTCAACGTCCTCGTCATTTCTTTGAGGTCTATTTCGATTTGTCTTAACATGAGTATCGAAATAAATGGAGCAGAAGTTTGAAACCTCTTCGATAAGATATGCTTCGCATATCGAAGCCTCTATATGAGCTTTGTTGCCAACTTTCTTCTTTAGATGGTGTAGGTATCTAGAGAGACAAATTATCTTGAGAATTAAGAAAGAATTTTAAAATAAATGGAAATTCAGCTTAAATTATATCGATATTTATGTACCTTTCAAATGGGTACATCCATCGATAATGAACAGATGTACCGACACGGGCTTCGTATGCTAGATGAATCGATAGATGTTCCATGCTGTCGAAGAAGCCAGGAGGAAATATTTTCTCCAACTTGCAAATTGTTAAGATAATCTTCTCCTCAAGTTCAACCATGTGTTGCACAGTCAACTTAGTTGAACAAATATCCCTAAAAAATATTGATAGTTCGGCCAACGGAACCCATACTGTAGAAGGCAACAACTCTTTCAAAGCAATGGGCAGTAATCTTTCCATAAATACGTGGCAGTCATGACTCTTCATTCCCGTTAGCTTGCGTTCATTGAGGTCAACGCATCTAGACAAATTCGACACATAGCCGTCAGGAAATCTTAAAGTAGATACCCACTTGCAGATTATTAATCTATCTTCCTTGCTCAATGTGTAATGTGCTATCGGCTTACTTAATTGTCCAGCAGCTCCCCTTTGTATCAAGTTCAGATAAGAACGCTTGCATATCTCGGCAATGTCTTGTCCTGGTTTTGGATTGTCCTTCGTCTTTCCTTTAATGTCCATGACGGTATTGAAGACATTATCGAACACATTCTTTTCGATATGCATAACATCAAGATTATGCCTTACAAGATTATCTTTCCAATAAGGCAAGTCCCAGAAGATACTCCGTTTGGTCCAGTTATGGGTTTGTCCGAACCCATCGACACGATTGTTCGATGGATCTTCCATTACAGTGGGAAAATCCTTTACATCTTCCCAAATATCGTATCCCGACTGCCTGGCAGGCGGATGAGAAAATTTTTGTTTTCCAGCTCTGAATGCGTCCTTGTTCTTTCTCCAAGGATGACTCGCGGGCAGAAATTGACGATGACAATCAAAGAAAGAAGTTTTTTCTCCATGCTTAAGGCGGAACGCCTTACTATTTTGCATGCATATCGGACAAGACAGGGTGCCGTGAGTACTCCATCCCGACAGTATACCGTATGCGGGAAAATTATTGATTGTCCACATCAGTGAAGCTCTCATCTGAAAGTTCTGTTTCCTGGAAATATCATACGTCGTGACGCCGATCTCCCACAGCTGTTTTAGCTCATCCACCAACGGCTGTAAATATATATCGATATTCTTCGTCGAATTTTTGGGACCCGGTATGATAGCGGTCAAGAACATATAAGGAGTTTTCATACACATCCATGGTGGCAGATTGTAAGGGGTCAGAATGACCGGCCAGCAGGAGTATTGAGATCCCGACTGCCCGAAAGGGGCGAATCTATCAGAACATAGCCCCATGCGTACATTTCTGGGCTCTGCAGCAAAATCTGGATGGCGAAAATTGAAATATTTCTACGCCTCTCCATCCGAAGGATGTGACAATTCTCCATCGTCCTTTGTGCGTTCTTCGTTGTGCCACGTCATGTGTTCTGCTGTATTCTGAGACATATACATCCTCTGCAAGCGCTTCGTGATCGACAAGTAATGCATATACTTGTAAGGACATCGTTTTCTAGTTGACTTTGCTTTTTCCCTGACTTCCTTGTAACGATCCGCATTACAGAAGCATCATCTTTCTACATCCTCGTTCTCCTTGTAGTACAACATGCATCCGTTGTGACAATAATCTATCTTGTCGTATCCCAGTCCCAGTTGTCGGACCATCATCTTCGACTTGTAGAAGTTTTTTGGAAGCTCTTTTGATTCCTTCGGTAACACCTCCTTCATTAGTTGTGTAATCCGATCATAGCAAGTTTGTGGCAAGTTAAAATCGGACTTTATGTTTAACAACCGCATCGTCACTGACAGTACGGAATGTGGATCACAACCAGGATATAAAGAAGTTTCAGCATCCTGAAATATATCATAGAACTCCTTCGCCTCGAAATTAGGATCCTCCGGATCAAAATTAGGCCCTGCCGCGTCGTACACCATATCTCGTGCAAGGTTCTGCACGTCTCCATAATCAACGGAGCATTCGTCGTCATCGACGACAAAATCTGCTGCAGCATTATCATCAAAAGCATAAGTAGCAGCATTCGCAACCTGTCTTTCGGCATATAGTTCACCTTGCGATGACCACAGGTCGTAATCACGTACGAAACCCTTACGGGTCAAATGATCTCTTACACTCACCACTTCTTCGTAACGTCTATTGCGATAATTACGACATGGACACTTGATTTTGTTACCGTCCATAAACTGAGCTTTGCTCATGGCACACTTAAGAAACACTTCCACGCCTGCCTAAAAATCGTCACTCACACCTATTCTGCTCTCGTGTTGTCGTTTGTACATCCATGTACGATCAACGAAATAACGATCCATCACAGATTAGATGTAAAAATCTATATAGTATGACAAACTAAACAGAATTAGTATATAATCATGTAACTGGTGGATCCGCTAGTATTCTAGCTCTTGAAGAGAAAAATATAAATACAGTTGTTACTAATAGTTCGATACCGATAGTGCGATACCGATACCGATACCGATAGTGCGATACCGATACCGATACCGATAGTTCGATACCGATAGTTCGATACCGATAGTTCGATACCGATAGTGCGATACCAATACCGATAGTGCGATACCGATACCGATACCGATAGTTCGATACCGATAGTGCGATACCAATACCGATAGTGCGATACCGATACCGATACCGATAGTTCGATACCGATAGCATGGTTTAAAGTATCGGCCGATACCGATCCGATACGGCCGATACCGATACGGTTTGGCATATTCCGATCCGATACCGACCGATACCAAATATTGACCGATACCGACTATGGGGGTCTTTGTTCCGGTCAATTCGGCAAAACCAATCGGTAAGGGTGACTACTATTTCATATAATTTCAAAACTACTAAGAAATAACGCTGAAATACTTAAAATTATGCCTAAATGTATAAAATATATATTTTTAAATGTAAATAATTTATTAATAATTATTTGTTTTCCGATACCAAAGTCCGATACTCCGATACGATACCGCCGATACTACCG
Source organism: Iris pallida (assembly GCA_029216955.1). Taxonomy (NCBI): domain Eukaryota; kingdom Viridiplantae; phylum Streptophyta; class Magnoliopsida; order Asparagales; family Iridaceae; genus Iris; species Iris pallida. The sequence goes on along the minus strand of JANAVB010007798.1, from coordinate 9,505,449 downwards.
ATATCGTCGATACCAATACTCATAGGAATAGTCCGAAACCGATTCCGATACCAATTGTGAACCTTGACCGATAGTGCGATACCGATACCGATACCTATAGTGCGATACCGATACCAAACTGAATCAATTACCGATACCTAGAGTCCACTTCTAGGATATGGGAGCTATATCCTAAATATCTAGTCTAAAATTAACTTGGTTAGGATACTAGAGTGTCCTTATTATCTAGCAAGCACTATCTTAGTCTAGTCACACCAGCATTAATTACCTATAATTCCTACCATGTCTACAATCAAACATTACACCCCAAGCCGTCCTGCATGCTAATTATAATAGGCACACATATATATATATATCACAGTTAGATTTATAGACCTTGAACCCAAACACACTTATGCAGATGAAGAACTCGCACTGTCCTTGATACAGTGAACATATACACCATGAACCCAAACTCCATATTCACATTTACTAATCCAAACACCACCAAACTAATGGATAACACCCAATATGGATAACACATTATTTAGCCAATATATAAACTTAGATGAATTTGATAAGCAAAGCCCCCCGCCGCCCCCGACCAAAGCCCGCTGCCCCAAACCCGCCGCCCAGCCCCCGACGCCCCCGACCAAAGCCCGCCGCCCCAAGCCCCAAGCCCGCCGCCCAGCCCCCTCACGCCACCGCCCCAAGCCCGCCGCCCAGCCCCCAACGCACCCGCCCCAAGCCCGCCGCCCAGGCCCCGACGCCCCCGCCCCAAGCCAGCCGTCCAGCCCCCGACGCCCCCGCCCCAAGCCGCCCGCCCAGGCCCCGACGCCCCCGCCCCAAGCCGGCCACCCAGCCACCGACGCCCCCGCCCCAAGCCAGCCGCCCAGCCCCCGACGCCCCCGCCCCAAGCCCGAATGTCCCCGAGCCCGCCGCCCCCGCTGCCCCTACGTCGACACCGCGACACAGAGAGAGAGAGAGAGAGAGAGAGAGAGAAAGAGAGAGAGAGAGAGAGGGGATTACCTTCGGGAGAGAGAGAGAAGAGGACGTCGTCGCCGTTCACCGAAGCCGCACGAGAGAGAGAGAGACAGAGAGAGAGAGAGAGAGAGGAGAGAGATTGAATTTGGGGGGAATGCCAAAAGTTCCCCCCGCCTTTTCATTTAAGTCTGGAACGTAAATTTAGCGACGAAATAACGACTGCTAATAATCCGTCGCCAGGTAGTCACTAATATTGATTATCCGACTGAATATTCGTCGCTGAGTCGTCGAAAATATGTTCCGCCAATTTCCTACACAAATCCCGCCAAATAATCGACTGTGTAGCGACGACAGTAAATCCGTCGCTATAACACCGACAGTCTAGCGACGGATGTGCGACCTTTCCTCCCCCTAAAATTAAAATAAAAATGGAAAATGCGTATAGTCGGAAATCAGTCGCTGAGCGGCCACGAAACCGTCGCTAATACCGACGAAAAAAGTCCGTCGCTAAAAATCCGTCGCTAAATGAGTGTATTTTGGTAGTGGCACGACTAATCACAAGGAATTTGGATGTAATCAGGAAATGAAATCAAGGTCGAAAAGGGTTTAGACACAAGTGTCCAAAATCCAAACGTGATCAAAATCGGAAGTCAATGCACGAGGGTTAATAGCATTGAAATCCAACAACGATAAAGAAATTTGTCTCAACACGATCTAAGTTGACCAACTTTCGAGTAAATCAGAATTTGGACAAGATGGAGTATAAGATCATCGAAGTCTGGAAACGAGCATCCAATGATGGAAATCCAAGTCAGAATTGAATTTAACTCAATTGAGTACGACCCAGGATACGGGTACGATAGAAGAGATGACCAAAGTCGTTCGGTAGCGATCAAGAAAATTATGATTTAACGATATTGAAAACTCAAGGGATGATTCAGAGATATGGAATAAGTCAAATTTCTCTTTAGTAGAAATCAAAGACAAGGTTTCATAGGGAAGCCAAGTTAATCATCTCTATTTGATACTATCAAGTTTATCTGGTCATCATTGGCCAATCAAACCTTTAATCTCACAAGTCCAAATATAAAATCAATCTTATACAACTACTTCCAGAATTATCCATCCGTCATGAAGATTGGACTTTGTCATGATACTATAGGCCAGATTCCAAATTCCAAAACCCTAATCAAGAAGTACACCCTTCACTAGAACTCCACACTATCTACTTAATCATTCTTAAATCGGAATTCTTCCACCTTGTCCTATATTGATCTGAACCTCTAAATCAAGTTTATAATATCCTTAAACTTGTTCAAATCACTCTCATGGTGTTATTCAATCTAATACCACTAGGTCTTATAAAACTTATTCTTCCATTACCAATCAACCTTCATATTTCCTTCATCATACACTTCTAATTATCAACCATCTCAATCAATAAATTATATCCACAAAATCTCTTCTTTCTTCTTTTTTTTTGACTCGAAATCTTTGTGTTCTCTATCCTCTTACCAATGCCTTGTCCAGTTTCTAAACTATATCCTCAAAATATAAATTTTTATACCATTAATGTACATCCTATTGTCCTTCTTATTTGAAATCCTTGAACTTGCTTTCCAAGTAATTCATCCTCGAAATACCCTAGTAACTCATTTCTAAACTGATTATATCGATCCCTTGGTTTCAGTTTCAACCTCAATCATACTTCTATCTCAAATTTCTACACTAGATCCAACATCCCATATTCCTACCAAGATACCACTTGATAATAAATCCTCCTTCCGAACGAGATGATTTACGATAATTCCTTAACCCTTCCAAGGTGAAAAGAAACAAAATTTTAAATGACTTCACAGTACAGTTGACAGGAATGGATAAAAGACAGGTGATTGGTGTAATCAAGACATAATTAATCAGGATGGATGAAGTAATAACAAGATGAGGAAATCATCATATGATGAGAAGACAAATGACGGAACAAGAAATAATGGTAGGGATTGTCCTTGATCAATAGGTCAAAAGAAGTTAATCAACTTAAGATATGACCTGATAACCATACACGTCTATCCAAAACCATGCTGCCAGAATTTACGCCATACTAGTAAGCATAGCTGCAATAAACGATAGAGTCCATAACTAAGGTATACGCCCTACAATCATGTCATCTAGATTTTTTACCACGCCAACCGGTATGGCTGCAAGAAAATCTAAATTCCATAACTAGGATAGTATATCCAAAATCAGGCTCCATGTCCTTGTCAGGCTAGCTAATATGACTGCGATAAATTCTAAACTCCATAATAAAGTAGACATTTATCGTTCTCATCGTCTCCATCAAATATGTTTATCAGGATATCTTAACTCAATCCTTAAAAACTTATCTTCAAACAAAATCAAAATCGAAGTCAACAACGAAACATCAAGATTCAAAATTTTCAACAACGAATCAAGGATAAGTAGATGGAAACTAGCGAAAACAGATCCCGAGGTAGAGTTTAGAAGAAAATTCTTCAGGAGATGTCCAAAGATACTATCTAGGTCAAGATAAAGGAAATTATTGGAATATAATCTAAAACAATCTCAACCTAATATGAGACTGGCAAATCATATTCTCGTCTCAACCTAGAAGATATATAAGTCCAACTTATACCTTCCCTTTGGGGTCCACCAACTCATTCCAAGAAGAATAAAGCTGATAACGGACATATGTTTCAGAAATCAGGACGGACAGGAACAAATGGAAAAAGTTTCGAAAAGTTCGAAATAAGATTCCCAGGAGTCATTCCTGGAATCTACCAAGAGTTTCCTAATATGTGACTGAGTACCAAATTCCTAAAATATTCCATGGCTCAACCTTAATCCTAGGGCAGGCTCGCAGTAGTACAGATAAACTCAAGTACTACCACGACTTTGCATTAATTGCAAAGACTGGCCTGCATGGGCTACCACTAAAAACGTGTCACGACCGCACCCGGATATACGGGTACGAATACGTAGACGACGCCCAACCTACGCCGCAGTATCGACGGTAGAATGCTGTCTAGTACCCAATAAATATACACTACGTCTAGAAGGCCTATAACTATAAATATACTCTAGTCACATCACAACAGCTAGGGATGATAAGACAAGGAAGATAACTAAAGCACAAGAACAACTAGAAACTACTAGAAGGAATCATAAGACAGAAAATAAAGAAGGAAAACAAGACAAACTAAGGATAACTACCAGGCAACTCACATAGAATAATAGTGAGATCCACCTCAGCTAGCAACATCATGATATCCAATAATGGCACAACTACTCCTAAAATATTATCAACGGTATCCTGTCAGAAAAATGAGCAAGTACAAACACTAACAGCAGTTCCATATGAATTGATAAATTCTATAAGAGACAGTATAATGAAATACAAGACAAAGATATATGAAGACTTGGGAACCGTTCGGAAGCTGAACTACAACCCTTAAACCAAACAAGGACCGGGGTTGTAACTCTTCTCCCGAACAGAGCTTAGTCTCCAATCAAGGTACAATATAATGGCATGTAGAACATGTGAGTAATCTGAATATCATAGCATGGTGAGAAAGTACTGAATGTAGAACAGAACAGGATATATGATAAGATAAATAAATATAAAATGTGCCTCGAATATTATAGCATAATGTGATCGGTATGGGTCAAGATCAGGCTTCCAGCCGACCGGCTACAAGTACGTGGACTCGGCCCGGCCGGGATGGTAAGCTATGGAGCAAGTAGTAGCACAGGTCAGGCTATATCCATCGTGAGGTGAGGGTATAGCTATGATACAAGTAGTAACTCAAGGTGGGCATTGATCACACTATCTATAAAATTCCCCATTCCCCGAATAGTATACGGATCCGGACATAGCACGTCATGGCACGAGATTCCATTAGAAGGTAGCTACTCATTCTCAGGAATCGGTGTCAATACAAGTAAAAGAACAAGATCGAGCAAGTACCAGTATCCCAAGAAAATCCAAGAATGACATCTCATGACAGGAATCCGGTATATACTAGTCTGTGAACTATCGTGACTGAGAATCAAGTAAGACACTACGACTGAATCGGATATAGCAGATATCAAGACAATGAAAACTATCAGTGAATGTACTCTCCTGCGGTCCTGAGCTGTCAAATGGGGTCGATGCTCAGAGTGATGCCACAGACCTAAAGATAAGATATATATAAGCTAATTAGGGTTCAACAGTGTTAGGCTTGATTCTATAGTATAAGCTACGCAATCTAGGTCAGACTCAGTCAACTAAGTCAAAATAGGTCACACTAGGTCAAACTGGGTCAATGGTTGACTTACAGTTGACTTTTGGTCAACTGGTCAACTCTAGTCAACTATGGTCAACTCTAGGTAAAACTGGGCTAATGTTTGACTAACAGTTGACTTTTGGTCAACTGGTCAACTCTGGTCAACCAAGGTCAAACTAGTCTAACCTAGGTCAAATGTTGACTCTACTTCGACGTTCAGTCAAAGTAGTCAACCATGGTCAAACAGGATCAAAGCTAGTCTCTATAAACATCTACATGGTCAACACATTCAATTTCAGTGGTTGTGAAATCACTGGAATCGATGGATCTCAAAATACAAACAAAAGAGAAGATTAAAATAATAGGGAGAAAACCTACAGATATTATCGGATGGTGAAACAACCATCACCAACGTGTCCAGAATGGTCGAAATAGCTAGAATAGCCTGTCCATAAGTCCAATTTGGACACAGGGGCAAAAGGGTAATTTTTGGGCCAAAATGATATCCGCCGTTGGACACACTTTGCACCGAAAAATGTGTCAAAATAAAAGTGCACAAAACCTAACAAATTGTATGTCCACGAATTCAGAATGACGATACGAACCCAACGGTATATCCAGAATTGGATTCCGTTGACCCGATCTCAAATTGGTCCGTTGACGAGGACATTGAAATTCTGATTCGCACGGAAAAGCGTGTCGGAGCTAATGTCCTCGAAACTCAGCAAATTATATGTCAACGAGTCCAGAATGATGATACGAACTCAACGGTATATCCGGAATTGGATTCCGATGAGCCGAACTCAAAATGACCCGCTGACCCGGATATTGGTATCCGACTTGCACCAAAATGCGTGCCGGAACCAATGTCTACTAAAACTTAGCAAATTATATGTCAATGAGTCCAGAATAACGATACGAACTCAACGGTATATCCAAAATTGGATTCCGATGAGCCGATCTCAAAGTGACCCGTTGACTCAGAAAGTGGGACCCGCTTTGTACCGAAATACGTGCCAGGGCCCACGTTCACCAAATCAAGCAAACTTTATATGAAAACATGCCAGAACGACGCCACGAGTCTACTGGTGGTGTCAGAAATTGAATCCGGAGTCCCGGGTTCAAAAATGGAATTTTACAAGTGCAACACTAAGAATTCGAACGGCCAACTTTGGCGTCGAATTTGACCGACCTAACAAGCTCAAACTGAAATGAAATCTAAAGGGGAAAGGAAGAGGGTTATACCAGCTTCGCACAGGAACTGGTAGCGCGCCAACCGGAGCTGCGACGACGAAGATACGAATCCGCGAAGTTGGCGTCACGAAACTGTCCAAAAATAACACAATTTAAAAGGTCAACTTGGTGGCCGGTTTTGATGTATCAAACGACGAAATTAACGGATGAAATTTGAGAAGGATGAAGGGGTATATACCGAGATTGAGACGGAGCGAAGAAATTGCCGATCCAACGGTCGGATTGTCTAAAAAATCGGTACGAAGTTGCTGTCCCGAGACGCAAATTCTGAAATTCGTCCGCGCGCGCGTCGACGGGATTCCGTGCAAAACGCACGAATCGCCTAGACGACGCGTCCCGGAGGACGTTGGCCGCCACAGGATGGTGCGCCTGGGTGCGCCCGGCCATGGGGGTGCCAACCCCGACGGTGGCGCGGCCGGGGACCTCACCGGCGGCGGCTGTGCGCGCGACGGCCATGCGGCTGCTGCCGTGGCAGCTGCTGCGAGTGGCTGGGCTCGCACGTGCGCGGCTGTGAGCGGTACATACCGGCGTCGGAGGCTCGGCGAGGGTGGCGGAAGCGGCGGTGGTTCGGTTAAGAGTGGTGGTGTTGATAATGGAGTGAAGGAGGAAGGAGGAGAGGGTTGTGAAGAAGAAGAAGAGGATGATGGTGTGGTGGTGATGTCGGCAAAGAGAGGGGCTCGGCCAAGCATGGGTCTGCTGTTGAAACGAGAGAGGGAGAGGGAATTAAAGTGAGAGAGAGTGTCATGCCCCAGTACCGAAATGCGGGGACGGACGTAGGCCAGCTACACCGTATAGGGTACGAATACGCTATACGGCGATGACGGCTGTCAAGTCTTGCTGGGTATCCAAGCATGCAATCAATCTGTGGCCTAAATTCGATCTCATGTCCACAGGCAAATCACAATAAAACAACATTGAGAGAGATAATCATATGGAAAGCAGGGAATAGTCATATAAAAATTAGGAATCTACAGTACTGAATAATAATGTAGACTAGTATACCTTCCCACAGTTCCTAGCATGGTTGGGAACTGAAGCACATCCTCCAAGTCGAGTCTGGAAGATCCACAGGGTCGGTCTCAGGCAATCTGGGAACAATCCAGGGTTGGTCAGGCCAACCGCAGCAAGTACCAGAAAGGAAGGCTCAAGGACGGGCGAAGAAAAGCCAGCAGGATAAAATATGACAGTAAGACATCTATAAACAATAAGAGAAGGTAAGAGATCGTGCGGTACCAACGCACGATAACAATCCAACAACTAAAAGTATCCTGGTCGTAACCTCGGTCGATAGCCTATCGTAGCACAATAACCAACCCAATAATCAAACAAGAACATGGGTTGGATCATGCACCACGATAGTCCATGTTCCTCAGTTATTCCCAAAAGTAACTCAACAATCATCACAATCATCCTAACATACACTAATGCCTGCATCGCTAACTGGAGATCGTAGTCTGTCATCAGGACAATAATCCACCCCTACATCAAACAAGAACAAGGGAATGAAATACTGAGCCGAGACAGCGTTACGCACCAGCCAGCTTAGCAAACAGCAAGCCATACAATTTAGGTGAATAAGCGGCCACTCAAATGTCTACGGCTATCTATGTGGAGGTTGGGTTACCCCAACAATACAATATAAGAATCCTCAGATCGTGCTATGTCCAGCAGGGCTAACGAGGCCAAATAATAATGCATAGCACATAGATAAGCACTGGTCCCTCAAAGGCAACCATGCAAAATAGATCATCATATGGTAGTACATATAGTAGTCGGATACTGCCATCCGCTATTGCGGACGATAACAATATCCGGGGCGGTCAGCCTTGCGCTAGACAGGTAATCATAGCACCTGTGACGGCTGGCATGCACGATCTCGAGATTCTGCTCCCTTCCATTGCATCTACCATCTTTAGTTGCCTAGATTAACCCTACATTTATCTGGAATCACATGCCATGGTCACATGCTCATCCTCCTAGATGAGTACCTCAGTACGGGTACACTAAGTACGAATCCACCTCGACACCTAAAGTCTCAAATCTGGATTCATTCTTAGTGTAATGCAGCAAGCAGTCAATCAGTCCTAACCACGCTAAAACTACAGGCCAACTATCATGTCCGTGCTGGAAGATGAATGCACTGCCATATAACACATAGAATCATGTAGCACCTCAGTGCACGCATAGAATAGCACCTCAGTGCACACGTAGGATAGCACTTCAGTGCACACATAGAATGGTATCAGCACGGGTACAAGTAGTCAAGTCAGGAACATGGTCATTCGGTCAATCACATGGAGTCCTCTGCCTACATCGTGGCATGGATACCAGGTTAGGTACATGGTCAGGATCTCTACTATAGTAGCATCTCAAGTACACCTGGGGTCTACAGCTCTAATCATCAAGTAGGTCTACACACCGGATCAATCTATCAATAGTCTACCAATCCCCGATGGGATAAATATCATATCAGGAAAATGCGATCACTTGGTACTAGGCTAATCACTATAGACAATGCTAGGCCCTCTAGCTCACAAGAATCCTCCGAGTCAATGATCACAGGCTATCAGCGACTAAGTCTCCCAACTACCGGGATACAGCAAAGGTACCAGGTTTTGGGCGCTTGGGAAGTCGAGTAAAAATCATATATTGATATCCTCGATATTCTATTCGTTCCGCGAGACACTCGCACCAATATCAAAATCCAAAAGTCCTCAAAGACATATCTGATCAAATTAGAACATCACCAAAGAACTAGCAACACTATCTAAGAATCCACTTAGTCTACCATAATCACCATCTCAATATCATATCTCCTCATAGTCAATCCTCGAATAAGATCATAATCCCAACACATGGGTCAACACTAATCAACGCCGTCAAAAGATGGCAAGGATTGTGTGAACCACTCTGGATCAGATCCACAACCCTTAAACCAAACAAGGACCAGGATTGCAGACCTTCACCCGAGTAGAACCGCTCTCCTTACGCAATTCGGCGGACAAGACAGACAATGGGATAACAAACTAAACTAGAACACCATCTAAAAAGAAGAGTCACGGGTCAAGAGTCCAATGGGTGGGTGATACCGTCGAAAAGGCAAGGATTGCGTGAACCACTCTGGATCAGATCCACAACCCTTAAACCAAACATGGACCAGGGTTGCAGACCTTCACCCGAGTAGAACCGCTCTCCTTACACAATCCGACAGACAAGACATGTCAAGACGCTAGGCGACTAATCTAGTCGGGAGTCTACCTAACAGGCAATAGGATCAGGGATGCCATACCTAGAAGAACACGCATGAGTTCAGTCCCGTAAACCAAAGGAATGGTTCTGCCCAATCCTTCGAACCAAATTCCCAACCGAGAATTGTGGAAAAATCCGGCAGAGTCTCCTTTGTAATCTGGATGGGAGCACCCTACGAATAGGGGTTAAAACCACTCGGCGCAACCCGCCGCAGAATCGCAGAATCGCGGACTCGCGGGCTGAGAACACTAAGTCTCAGCTACCAGTAGCACTACGATGTGTACTGGAAACAAATCGATAGCCGAGAACACTAAGTCTCGGCCTCCAGCAGCACTACAATGCGTACTGGACGCCAAACCAATATGCATAATAATAAACTAACCGCCTCACAGGGCGCACCACAACATATGTCCATAAATCCCTAACCCAAGCACAATCACCGCCACAAGTAAAGTTAGCCAAAGTCGTTACCCGATTGCGAGTCGGACACGGGGCACATGGGGACAATCCGTACAAGTGAGTCGTGCTCGTGTCCTCGGAGGTGTAGATGACCCATCCGAGTTGTCCAATACGGTCTATTCCGGTATCGGACCAAACTAGTCTAGGTTATCATGGCAGTTCTACTGCTAAGCTACACTACTCATGGTTATACAATGTACAATAAATTAAATATAATAAAAATCCAGGAGAGATGGCAAGAGCCGCCGATGAGCAAGGGATACTTGCCTAGGGGGCTCGGCTAGGTAAGCAAGTCTTCGGCAGTCGCGATCCAAGCTAGCACGCCAATCGAGATCCTCAGAACACACAATAAATAATCATTAGAATTAAATAATAAAATAATGAAGCAAATCATGGAGGATGTCAGAAGAATATACCGTGTAGGTCCCGCAAGCAGTGCAGGCATCTGGCACGAAAACCGAGGCACGCGGACCGATATAGTCACGCAAATCGAGACATGCACGTATATCGAGACGCGCACGAGAATCAAGATGACTCAAAGATCGAAATGAACAGGAGACAACGTGCACGTAAATCGAGACGCACACGTAGATCAAAGAAATCACGAATATCGGGATGGCACACGAATCAACGCGACACGCAAATCGAGGCGTGCACGCGAATCGAGACGGAGCGAGATTCAAGGAAGCACGCAAATCAATACGGCATACAAGTCGACGTATGTACGCTAATCGATGCGGTACGGAGTCGAAGGTGATACGCAAACCAAGGCAGTACGTTAATCCGTACGTACACGCAAACCGGGATGGCACAAAGTCCAAGGTGGCACACAACCGAGGCGGCACGCAAATCGGTGCGTGCACGCAAACCGAGGCAACGCAAGATATAATATGACACGTAAATTGATACGACACGCAAATCGGTACATACACGTAAATCGAGACGGTACGGGTCACGAGGTAGACACAAAGGCCGAGACACGAAAATCGAGACGGTGCATAAATCGAGATGGCACGGTGCCCGAGGCAGCGCGGGGCTCGAGGCGTCCCGCTGCCCAAGGCAGCACGTGGATCGGGGTGCACGAAAACTGGGATAGCACACAAATCGAGGCACACATCCCGAGAAGCACGTGAAACGAGGGAACACGCAAGTCAAGCGTGCGCGCGGCCCGAGGAGAGCGCGACTCCCAAGGCTGCACACTGCTCGAGCAGCGCGGGGCCCAAGGGCGACCCGCCACTCGAGGCTGGCGCAGCCAGCGAGGCTCGACGGCGACGATGGTCGCCTGGAAAGGAAAAAGGGGGAAGGCGGAGGAGCTCACCGGGGCTGGCCATGTCGCGGCGGCTCCGGCGGAGGGAGGACAGCAGCAGCATGAGGAGCTCCGGCCTGCGGTGGAGGAGCTGGTCGCGACGAAGCTGGCCGGGCGGAGGCCATGGGGGCCCGGCCAGGCGGAGGGGGGGTGGCTCGCGGCGGCGATTTCGTACCACGACGAGAGCAGGAAGGAGAAGGGGGAGATGGTGGAGCCGGCATTGGCGGTGGGAGCAGTGGTGGCCGCGGCGGTGGCCGGCCACGGGGGCGACTCCGGCGGAGGAGAGGGGCTCGCGGGAGAGGGGGCTGGCCAGAGCTCTCCAGCAAGAGGAGAGAGAGGGAAGGTGAAGAAATGAGAGAGAGGAAGAATGAATGAGTGGGGAGAGAGAGGAGGGGGGGTAGGTAGGAGTTAAAGAATAATAATAATAATAATAAGAATAACACTAATAACACAAGGAACAACCTAATAAAGGCTAACCACATAACTCTAATAAAATAATATTATTGACAATTTAATAAAAGCAAAAGTCAAGTGCCAGGTCTAAACAATCAAGGCCAACCCAAGTCCAGAAAATAATTAAAATTTAAATAATACGAAATTTTAAAAAAAATAACCCAAATACGATCATATACCTATTATCAAAATAGGGATATGACATCCTACCCACCTTACAAAAATTTCGTCCTCGAAATTTCGAAACCATGTAATATAGGATTTTCAAAACTAGTATATACATATAATGAAAACTCTACCCACCTTACAGAAATCAAGTAATACAATCAGAAACGAACAAAATCTCAATATGAAAACATCAAGGGAACAAGGTCTAGCTAAATAAATCAACTCGCAAGGTAAATCCAAGACATCGTAAGAATCTCGAAAATCAAATTCTCGCACACACGAAATAATCCCATAAATCAAAACAAGTATAGAATGTCGAAAACAATATCAGAAAACATAAAATCCTAACTACATAAAAAATTTCATAAATCATAAAATACAGGATATCTGTCTCGAACCGATGACCGTTGTTTCTAATATCCGAAAAATGTGTCATGATCATTCCTTGCCGCGCCATCCGGAATGGCTGCAAAAGATGCATCAGGGCACTATAATCGAGCGGCTGCAACTTTCGTTACCACGCCGTCAAGGTATACTAGGGTCGCCCGATACTCTTGACAAATACCCAAAACGAATCAAATCCATAACCCAAACATCCGAATCACTAAAATCACAAAATCTCTAACAATATAACGAGTCCTAGAAAACCATCAAAATCCAAAATCTAGGTGAATCGTAACACACATCCAAAAATATCTTCAATAATAACCACAAGATAGCTTTTCTAGGAAAATACTCCAAATCAAGAATCCATATCAAAACATAATGTATAGAAGGTATATCTATAATCAAAATAATATCTGAAATATATAATCATGAGTGCGGAACTATCCGAAATCAAGGAAGCCGAATCGATACAAGAATATCCCTCGGATACTCAACAAATGTTAAAATATCCAATCTCAGAGTCCTGATAAAATTTTCATTCTGCAGCAATCCAGCCAACGTTCGAAGAGGGCGATAATGATACTAAGTCAACACGAAGTCAACGCATGAAATGGATAACAGAAAATCAAACAAGGCGAAACACCGGTAGAGAGTACAGAACCCAAGATAAATAATCATGTAACCCAAATGATGGAGATAACATCTCATCAAACAAGGTGATCGACATGACCAACTATAGGATCATATCTATCAAACAAGGTTCAGAGGTAGATAACACGAATAAGACATGGCCAAGCAAGATAGGTCCAAGTAGAGATGAGGACCAGTTCACAGGTTCAAGGGAGCGAAGGGCAAGTGTATAGCAAGTTAGAATCCCAAGGAATAGTGGACTGAGATCAATAATCATGTGATACCCAACAATATCTCAAAACGAGACCTACATGGGCCACCAATAAAACCTTGTCACGCCCCAGTACCGAAATACAGGGATGGACGTAGGCCAGCTACACCGTATAAGGTACAAATATGCTATACGGCGATGACGGCTGTCACGCCCCGCTCCCGCAGGAGCGATCATCCTCGCTAAGGCGTGATGCCGCACGGGCCTAGGTTGCGCTCGTGCAAGGCTATTTCCAGAAACGGCCGATTTGATGCTAGGCCACAGAGTCGCACAGAGTGTCCCCATTTGCAGCGAAAAGTAAACGAACACACAAGTTGAATACGAAATCAAACTCTTTATTGATATTCAAGAAGTTACAAGCGGCGCTAGGCCGATATTACAAGTCGCTCAAGCTCTCTCTCTCTGAAACATAAAAGGCGTGCCAAGTGGCTTACAAGATGTAATGATTCATGGCGATGTTCCGATACATTATGTCCTGTATATGGTGCTCCAGCTCCTTGCAACGCTCCAAGACTCCAGAGATAGCTCTGCGCCTTAGCACGTTCGAGGGAAGCTCCGCACCCGCCGACGTTTCCTGCTTCCTGCAAGCAGACTGTGGGGTTATCAGTACATTGTTATGCACTGGTGGGGAGGCTGGCTCGCCCACAATGTTATCATTACCAAACACGTTCTATTTACTTTTGTGCATCTCCATCATTCATTGTCTTTCTAATCTTGCCTTAGGATCAGTTTCATGCATATTTCATAACCTATCTCGTGTTGCCAATTTCAAGTGTCGCATGGAAATACATATATGACTTACCCATACTTACCGTCCGGCCTTCCCTGTTCAATGTAAACCAAGTTAGCCAACAATTCATATGAAATAACTTAACGTAATTCAAGTGAACTTTCAATGTCAAGGGCGTATCCCTGCCTCGGGTTCTAGCACGTCGTAGGCGTGTTCTTTAACTCATTTGTACGAATTATTCATTATCATTTGGAGTGGTACATTTTAAGACATTCAGTAGGCACTTGCTCATTTAATTTAGACTGCTTTGATTTCAATGCAAGGACTTGCACGTGGATTGCCACCAGCAAAGCCTACTTAATCTATATGCATCGGTCGCTGGCATCACAAGCCATCCTGGACATGTCTTCCCCTGTGGTAATTTCTTACCTATCATGGCGTGCGGCTTGGTACACCCTGATAGTCTTTTGAAATACCCGGCCTTACGTCCCCTGGTGGCCAAGCCCGTACTCAGGCCTCGTCCGTAAGCCATTTTCTTTGATTCCGTCCGGACCGGCAAGTCCTTCACACTTTGATCATGCCGCGGAATCCCTTTTTCTTTACGGCACAGCATACGCCACCCCTCGCTCGTACCGTTTGTCCACGACCATTTCGTATTAACTTGTCTTTTTAACTTAACGGCTGTCTCTGAGCCGTAGGCTAACCCTTAGCCTTAATGCGTTATCGACCAGGTTGGCGTCCGTACAGCGCGGGTAGCGAGCCCCGTTGTACGTGCCCGTCATACCTGTCGCTAACCATTTCCATCCTTCTTATCTTTTATTTATTCTTTCTTTCACTTGTTCATTCATTCGTTGATTCATTCATTCACTTATTCGTTTACTCTTTCATTCATACATTTTGCAACTTCCCGTGCGGGAGTCGTCTTGGCGACCCATCGGTCCCATAGTCTTTCAATGTTGCTAAGCTCTACTTGGAACGACTATGTTGATAGTCTTCCCGTTTCATTGTTGTAAACCATTCATTGTTTCATTGTTGAACGCAAGCTTGTGCCTTAGCACGAGCGTGAAGCGCGGTGCGAGAGTTCTCGTATTTTCCATATTCCTTTCCATATTCTACGCAAGCATACAAGATAGGATTAATCCCTTAGCTAGGTGCGTTGGATCATTTATTTGCATGCATGGTGTTATCGCCTAGCGATTCTCGTAATAGTGTCCGTATTGTTATGTGTCTAGGCTAAGCACAGACGGGTTCATCGAAGCCACCCACCTTAGCGATGTTTGCATCGGCCGAGCGATACTCCGAGCGCGCCTTTGATAGTCTAAGTCTGGATTCATCTTTGACGGCCCAATACAAGTTTTGCATCGATTCGCATCGATACTTCATCGGGTCGATGCCAACTCTTCGGGTCGACGGCTCGTTTGAGTCGTTGCACTTGCCGTTTGAATCGGCGTTCCGCTAGGGCGGAGCGGGTCATTACATAATACACCACTCAAAACAAGTCTCGTCCCCGAGACTTTCTGAGTGCAGGTCATCCTTCCATTCCTTAACTCGCGTCGTCGTGTTTCTTAGGCAATCCCTATCGAACGGCTCTATCGTTCTATGGCACCGAACTATACTCGATACCTTTCCAAGTTCCGTGTCGCATACGTTTGGTCGATTTTATTGAGTAACTTTTCATTCATTTTAGAGTTGATGGCACTTATTCAATTCAAGTGTTTCTTCGACTCGGTTGCTACTTCGTCGTATCATGGGACTGAAACGGTCGCACGAGGTACGTCGTATTTTACCAAACTCGAGAGTCGTAGGCTGTGGCAAACTCACTCATTCCATCATGCGCATCTCAACACCCACTTGCAGCTGCGTTCGAGTTCATCATATCGCTGAGTTTGGATCGTGCACGCATTCAAGGCGTCCCCCGAATACGTACATTTCAACCAAGCTTAGCGACTAGCGAAGTCGGATAAGCTACTCGTGATAGTTTCGATTTGCCGATCATTTTGCTAACTTTGATTTAAAACCGAACTCATGTGTGTATCACATATCGTTTATCTCGGTCCTCGAGATGATCCGGTTCGCTTCTCAAGCGCTCTTGTCAATGAAATCAATATGATTTCTTCTTAGCGGAGTCGGCCAAGTCTAAGTAATTCCCGTCCGATTCGAGACCAAGTATTGCACTATCATCGAGTACGTCTTCCGACCAATGATTCAATTCGTTATTTCAACTTTACTTGCGCCTCATCCATTCCTATCATTCCCATCCTTTGGGGCTATTCTCGTTGTCGTTCACGCACACTCCTAATTCCCCGTCCTACTCTAAGTCTTGTTGCCCAAAGTCTATCGTCCGTCCAGACGATATTGTAAGTGACATCGCACAGGTTCAATCACTCGGCATAGGATCGTCTGCCTATCCGCTAGGTCAGCTCACAAGGTCATAGTTACACGTCAAGTCCGTGGCTCATCGTGCAACGTCGTTGCACGACGCTCGCCCCAAATCCTATGGTCAAACCATTTGTTCGTTTATACGGAAGTTTCTACCCAAGCTCGCGTCACTCAGATTTCTAAACATCGAGCATGATCACCTAATTCGTATCAAGACTTACGTTGCACATATTCAATTCCGTTCAATCACCAGTTCTAACCAATTCATGTATTCGATCACGAGGTCATCCAGCTCGACAATACATTACGCCCCAAATCTCACGCGAGTCCGATTATCTACGACGGTTCATGAATCACCATACAACGCTCCCGCGGAATAATCATTCTCATCGGGGCGTAACTCTTATTTGAGTTTTAGACTAACCCATTCTCGATACGCGGATTGGACCTACTCAATCCTCAAACTTAATCATCAAGCACACCGAATCATTCTCATGTCACCTTCGCATCAAACCACAAGTCGAAGCAATCAGATTTGCCACGCCATCCAAGTTTAATCACTCCCGCCGTATGAATCACCATATCGACGCTCACGCGGAGTGATCGTCCTAATCCGGCGCGACGCATGTGCGAGGCTAGAGTTGCGCTCGCATAAGACAAGAATGTCAACGTTGTGGTTGTCAACGAAGCAAATCCAAGCATTTCATTTTCTATCCAAGCCAAGATCGATAGTCCATTTATATTTCGTTTAACTAGAAAATCTTTGAGCCAAATCTATCTTTTCTTCGACACATTTTTAACATTTCAAGTATAGCGTCCAACGGAACAATGACATTTGCACGACCGTCATTCGCCGAGTCAGAGTGCCCCCGAGTTATCGCATATCGATCTTTGATACGCCTCAATACCATCGACGATATGCGTAACCTGACGATCTTCCTTTGCAACCAATTTCGAGTCGTGCGACTGATGTTATTGTCCGAGTTGGATAATCCATAATTTCCTCGATATTCAAGATCAAGTTCGATAGCTATTCCTCAGGCTCGTTTCACGATCGTTGTTCAAACTCAAGTCACAATTCATCTGAATTAATCCGAAATCGTACGCGCGATCCTCTAAGTTTCCTCGATCCAGGCCATTCATTTTCATTCATCGTTCCGAATCGTTTTCTAACTTACGTTGCCAATTGATAAGTTGTCCAAACGACATCTCGTTCGGGACATTCGAAGTCACGACCAACTAAGCGTGACGCGTTCTAAGGCTTTGCGAGATCGCATCGCCTCGCCAACATACTCGTTCTATCCGTAAATCCTTTAGTCTCGCTCGAACAATTTCTATGACGTCCATACACCACTCAGGGTTCGAGCCACTCGACTAGTCATCGACACTCATTTTTATTCTTCTCCGAGCCTATCACATACACCACTCGGATTCAAGCCATACGATCTAGTCCTCAATCACGTTTGCGTCATGCGCTAAGGTATCCTTCAGATTCGTTTGACGAATCTCTAGCGTAATCGCTCACGTCGCCTCGACGTACTAAGTCGTTCGCACTAATCCTCAAAATCCAAGCCAATCTTTTGGGTATGCCTAAGCGTTAACTCGATAGCGTTCCTATCGATAGACACTCAAAGTGTATCTCCGTTCTCGATCGAGCGATACTTGATATCGCTCGCAACCCGATTGCACCCAAAAGTCGAGGTGTGCGACACGCAGACTAAGTTGTACCGCATAACCATCTCGGGCGGACTACATTCCGAGTTTGCACGCTCAATTGCTAGGGTCATCGTAGGACTAGTTAGGCATGCACGCGACATGTTAACTTTGCATGTGTTCTCTATCGAGTCAAGTTTAACATCGTTCGGCACAAAGGCCGTTGTCTATCGATCCCGTTCAACCGAGCACTCGTACGAGCTTTTGAAAATATTAGACTTATTGTATGGAACATCCCAAGGTACAACGAGAGAGAGCATACACTTCCTTTGTTTTTCCAACCGAGCTTTCAAAACTGAGAAAATCGAAATGAAGTCCAAGGACGTGAAGCCGTGCTCTGATACCAATCTGTCACGCCCCGCTCCCGCAGGAGCGATCGTCCTCGCTAAGGCGTGATGCCGCACGGGCCTAGGTTTCGCCCGTGCAAGGCTATTTCTAGAAACGGCCAATTTGATGCTAGGCCACAGAGTCGCACAGAGTGTCCCCATTTGCAGCGGAAAGTAAACGAACACACAAGTTGAATACGAAATCAAACTCTTTATTGATATTCAAGAAGTTACAAGCGGCGCTAGGCCAATATTACAAGTCGCTCAAGCTCTCTCTCTCTGAAACATAAAAGGCGTGCCAAGTGGCTTACAAGATGGAATGATTCATAGCGATGTTTCGATACATTATGTCCTGTATATGGTGCTCCAGCTCCTTGCAACGTTCCAAGACTCCAGAGATAGCTCTGCGCCTTAGCACGTTCGAGGGAAGCTCCGCACCCGCCGACGTTTCCTGCTTCCTGCAAGCAGACTGTGGGGTTATCAGTACATTGTTATGCACTGGTGGGGAGGCTGGCTCGCCCACAATGCTATCATTACCAAACACGATCCATTTACTTTTGTGCATCTCTATCATTCTTTGTCTTTCTAATCTTGCCTTAGGATCAGTTTTATGCATATTTTATAACCTATCTCGTGTTGCCAATTTCAAGTGTCGCATGGAAATACATGTATGACTTACCCATACTTACCGTCCGGCCTTCCCTGTTCAATGTAAACCAAGTTAGCCAAAAATTCATATGAAATAACTTAACGTAATTCAAGTGAACTTTCAATGTCAAGGGCGTGTCCCTGCCTCGGGTTCTAGCACGTCGTAGGCGTGTTCTTTAACTCATTTGTACGAAGTATTCATTATCATTTGGAGTGGTATATTTCAAGACATTCTGTAGGCACTTGTTCATTTAATTTAGACTACTTTGATTTCAATGCAAGGACTTGCACGTGGATTGCCACCAGCAAAGCCCACTTAATCTATATGCATCGGTCGCTGGTATCACAAGTCATCCAGGACATGTCTTCCCCTGTGGTAATTTCTTACCTATCATGGCGTGCGGCTTGGTACACCCTGATAGTCTTTTGAAATACCCGGCCTTACGTCCCCTGGTGGCCAAGCCCGCACTCAGGCCTCGTCCGTAAGCCATATCCTTTGATTCCGTCCGGACCGGCAAGTCCTTCACACTTTGATCATGCCGCGGAATCCCTTTTTCTTTACGGCACAGCATACGCTACCCCTCGCTCGTACCGTTTGTCCATGACCATTTCGTATTAACTTGTCTTTTTAACTTAACGGCTGTCTCTGAGCCGTAGGCTAACCCTTAGCCTTAATGCATTATCGACCAGGTTGGCGTCCGTGCAGCGCAGGTAGCGAACCCCGTTGCACGTGCCCGTCATACCTGTCGCTAACCATTTCCATCCTTCTTATCTTTTATTTATTTTTTCTTTCACTTGTTCTTTCATTCGTTGATTCATTCATTCACTTATTCGTTTACTCTTTCATTCATACATTTTGCAACTTCCCGTGCGGGAGTCGCCTTGGCGACCCATCGGTCCCATAGTCTTTCAATGTTGCTAAGCTCTACTCGGAACGACTATGTTGATAGTCTTCCCGTTTCATTGTTGTAAACCATTCATTGTTTCATTGTTGAACGCAAGCTTGTGCCTTAGCACGAGCGTGAAGCGCGGTGCGAGAGTTCTCGTATTTTCCATGTTCCTTTCCATATTCTACGCAAGCATACAAGATGGGATTAATCCCTTAGCTAGGTGCGTTGGGTCATTTATTAGCATGCATGGTGTTATCGCCTAGCGATTCTCGTGATAGTGTCCGTATTGTTATGTGTCTAGGCTAAGCACAGACGGGTTCATCGGAGCCACCCACCTTAGCGATGTTTGTATCGGCCGAGCGATACTCCGAGCGCGCCTTTGATAGTCTAAGTCTGGATTCATCTTTGACGGCCCAATACAAGTTTTGCATCGATTCGTATCGATACTTCATCGGGTCGATGCCAACTCTTCGGGTCGACGGCTCGTTTGAGTCGTTGCACTTGCCGTTTGAATCGACGTTCCGCTAGGGCGGAGCGGGTCATTACAACGACTGTCAAGTCTTACTAGGTATCCTAGCATGCAATCAATCTATGACCTAAATCCGATCTCATGTCCACAGACAAATCATAATGAAACAACATCGAGAGAGATAATCATATGGAAAGCAGGGAATACTCATATGAAAATCAGGAATCTACAGTACAGAATAATAATATAGACTAGTATACCTTCCCACAGTTTCCTAGCATGGTCGGGAACTGAAGCACATCCTCCAAGTCGAGTCTGGAAGATCCACAGGGTCGGTCTCAGGCAATCTGGGAACAATCCAGGGTTGGTCAGGCCAACCGCAGCAAGTACCAGAAAGGAAGGCTCAAGGACGGGCGAAGAAAAGCCAGCAGGATAAAATATGACAGTAAGACATCTATAAACAATAAGAGAAGGTAAGAGATCGTGCGGTACCAACGCACGATAACAATCCAACAACTAAAAGTATCCTGGTTGTAACCTCGGTCGATAGCCTATCGTAGCACAATAACCAACCCAACAATCAAACAAAAACATGGGTTGGATCATGCACCACGATAGTCCATGTTCCTCAGTTATTCCCAAAAGTAACTCAACAATCATCACAATCATCCTAACATACACTAATGCCTGCATCGCTAACTGGAGATCGTAGTCTGTCACCGGGACAATAATCCACCCCTACATCAAACAAGAACAAGGGAATGAAATACTGAGCCGAGACAGCGTTACGCACCAGCCAGCTTAGCAAACAGCAAGCCATACAATTTAGGTGAATAAGCGGCCACTCAAATGTCTACGGCTATCTATGTGGAGGTTGGGTTACCCCAACAATACAATATAAGAATCCTCAGATCGTGCTATGTCCAGCAGGGCTAACGAGGCCAAATAATAACGCATAGCACATAGATAAGCACTGGTCCCTCAAAGGCAACCATGCGAAACAGATCATCATATGGTAGTACATATAGTAGTCGGATACTGCCATCCGCTATTGCGGACGATAACAATATCCGGGGCGGTCAGCCTTGCGCTAGACAGGTAATCATAGCACCTGTGGCGGCTAGCATGCACGATCTCGAGACTCTGCTCCCTCCCAATGCATCTACCATCTTTAGTTGCCTAGATTAACCCTACATTTATCTGGAATCACATGCCGTGGTCACATGCTCATCCTCCTAGATGAGTACCTCAGTACGGGTACACTAAGTACGAATCTACCTCGACACCTAAAGTCTCAAATCTGGATTCATTCTTAGTGTAATGCAGTAAGCAGTCAATCAGTCCTAACCACGCTAAAACTACAGGCCAACTACCATGTCCATACTGGAAGATGAATGCACTGCCATATAACACATAGAATCATGTAGCACCTCAGTGCACGCATAGAATAGCACCTCAGTGCACACGTAGGATAGCACCTCAGTGCACACATAGAATGGTACTAGTACGGGTACAAGTAGTCAAGTCAGGAACATGGTCATTCGGTCAATCACATGGAGTCCTCTGCCTACATCGTGGCATGGATACCAGGTTAGGTACATGGTCAGGATCTCTACTATAGTAGCATCTCAAGTACACCTGGGGTCTACAGCTCTAATCATCAAGTCGGTCTACCCACCGGATCAATCTATCAATAGTCTACCAATCCCCGATGGGATAAATATCATATCAGGAAAATGCGATCACTTGGTACTAGGCTAATCACTATAGACAATGCTAGGCCCTCTAGCTCACAAGAATCCTCCGAGTCAATGATCACAGGCTATCAGTGACTAAGTCTCCCAACTACCGGGATACAGCAAAGGTACCAGGTTTTGGGCGCTTGGGAAGTCGAGTAAAAATTATATAATGATATCCTCGATATTCTATTCGTTCTGCGAGACACTCGCACCAATATCAAAATCCAAAAGTCCTCAAAGACATATCTGATCAAATTAGAACATCACTAAAGAACTAGCAACACTATCTAAGAATCCACTTAGTCTACCATAATCACCATCTCAATATCATATCTCCTCATAGTCAATCCTCGAATAAGATCATAATCCCAACACATGGGTCAACACTAATCAACGCCGTCGGAAGATGGCAAGGATTGTGTGAACCACTCTGGATCAGATCCACAACCCTTAAGCCAAACAAGGACCAGGGTTGCAGACCTTCACCCGAGTAGAACCGCTCTCCTTACGCAATCCGGCGGACAAGACAGACAATGGGATAACAAACTAAACTAGAACACCATCTAAAAAGAAGAGTAACGGGTCAAAAGTCCAATGGGTGGGTGATACCGTCGAAAAGGCAAGGATTGCGTGAATCACTCTGGATCAGATCCACAACCCTTAAATCAAACAAGGACCGGGGTTGCAGACCTTCACCCGAGTAGAATCGCTCTCCTTACACAATCCGACGGACAAGACAGGTCAAGACGCTAGGCGACTAATCTAGTCGGGAGTCTACCTAACAGGCAATAGGATCAGGGATGCCATACCAAGAAGAACACGCATGAATTCAGTCCCGCAAACCAAAGGAATGGTTCTGCCCAATCCTTCGAACCAAATTCCCAACCGGGAATTGTGGAAAAATCCGGCAGAGTCTCCTTTGTAATCTGGATGGGAGCACCCTACGAATAAGGCCTAAAACCACTCGGCGCAACCCGCCGCAGAATCGCAGAATCGCGGACTCGCGGGCTGAGAACACTAAGTCTCAGCTACCAGTAGCACTACGATGCGTACTGGGAATAAATCGATAGCCGAGAACACTAAGTCTCGGCCTCCAGCAGCACTATAATGCGTACTGGGCGCCAAACCAACATGCATAATAATAAACTAACCGCCTCGCAGGGCGCACCACAACACATGTCCATAAATCCCTAACCCAAGCACAATCACCGCCACAAGTAAAGTTAGCCAAAGCCGTTACCCGACCGCGAGTCGGACACGGGGCACATGGGGACAATCCGTACAAGTGAGTCGTGCTCGTGTCCACGGAGGTGTGGATGACCCATCCGAGTTGTCCGATATGGTCTATCCCGGTATCGGACCAAACTAGTCTAGGTTATCATGGCAGTTCTACTGCTAAGCTACACTACTCATGGTTATACAATTTACAATAAATTAAATATAATAAAAATCCAGGAGAGATGGCAAGAGCTGCCGATGAGCAAGGGATACTTGCCTAGGGGGCTCGGCTAGGTAAGCAAGTCTTCGGCAGTCGCGATCCAAGCTAGCACGCCAATCGAGATCCTCAGAACACACAATAAACAATCATTAGAATTAAATAATAAAATAATAAAGCAAATCACGGAGGATGGCAGAAGAATATACCGTGTAGGTCCCGCAAGCAGTGCAGGCATCTGGCACAAAAACCGAGGCACGCGGACCGATATAGTCACGCAAACCGAGACATGCACGTATATCGAGACGCGCACAAGAATCAAGATGACTCAAAGATCGAAATGAACAGGAGACAACGTGCACGTAAATCGAGACGCGCACGTAGATCAAGGAAATCACGAATATCGAGATGGCACACGAATCAATACGATACGCAAATCGATGCGTACACGCGAATCGAGACGGAGCGAGATTCAAGGAAGCACGTAAATCAATGCGGCATACAAGTCGACGTACGCACGCCAATCGATGCGGTGCGGAGTCGAAGGTGATACGCAAACCAAGGCGGCACGTTAATCCATACGTGCACGCAAACCGGGATGGCACAAAGTCCAAGGTGGCACACAACCGAGACGGCACGCAAATCGGTGCGTACACGTAAACCGAGGCAACATAAGATATAATGTGACACGCAAATCGATACAATACGCAAATCGGTGCATGTACGTAAATCGAGACGGTATGGGTCATGAGGTAGGCACAAAGGCCGAGACACGAAAATCGAGACGGTGCAAAAATCGAGATGGCACGGTGCCCGAGGCAGCGCGAGGCTCGAGGCGTCCCGCTGCCCAAGGCAGCACGTGGATCAGGGTGCACGAAAACTGGGACAGCACACAAATCAAGACACACATCCCGAGAAGCACGGGAAACGAGGGAACACGCAAGTCAAGCGTGCGCGCGGCCCGAGGAGAGCGTGACTCCCAAGGCTGCACACTGCTCGAGCAGCAGGGGGCCCAAGGGCGACCCGCCACTCGAGGCTGGCGCAGCCAGCGAGGCTCGACGGCGATGATGGTCGCCAGGAAAGGAAAAAGGGGGAAGGCGGCGGAGCTCACCGGGGCTGGCCATGTCGCGGCGGCTCCGGCGGAGGGAGGACAGCAGCAGCATGAGAGGAGCTCCGGCCTGCGGTGGAGGAGCTGGTCGCGACGAAGCTGGCCGGGCGGAGGCCATGGGGGCCCGGCCAGGCGGAGGGGGGGTGGCTCGCGGCGGCGATTCCGCACCACGACGAGAGCAGGAAGGAGAAGGGGGAGATGGTGGAGCCGGCAGTGGCGGTGGGAGCAGTGGTGGCCGCGGCGGTGGCCGGCCACGGGGGCGACGCCGGCGGAGGAGAGGGGCTCGAGGGAGAGGGGGCTGGCCAGAGCTCTCCAACAAGAGGAGAGAGAGGGAAGGTGAGGAAATGAGAGAGAGGAAGAATGAATGAGTGGAGAGAGAGAGGAGGGGGGGTAGGTAGGAGTTAAAGAATAATAATAATAATAATAATAACACTAATAACACTAGGAACAACCTAATAAAGGCTAACCACATAACTCTAATAAAATAATATTAATGACAATTTAATAAAAGCAAAAGTCAAGTGCCAGGTCTAAACAATCAAGGCCAACCCAAGTCCAAAAAATAATTAAAATTTAAATAATACGAAATTTTAAAAAAAAAAAAACCCAAATACGATCATATACCTATTATCAAAATAGGGATATGACAGAGAGAAAGAGATTTAGTTTTGTTTGTGTGTGTGGGAAAATATAAAGAGAGTGGGATATTGAGAGAGAGAGAGAGAGAGAGAGAGAGAGAGAGAGAGAGAGAGAGAGAGATATTTAGAGAGAGGGGAGGGGGGACTGTATTGTACGGGTAGGGGGTGAGGTTTGTATGAGTGTGTGTGTTGGTGTATATATATTTATATATAGAAGTGAGAGAGTGAGAAATAGAGAGTTATATATATATATATATATATATATATATATATATATATATATATATATATATATACATATATATATATATATATATATATATATATATATATATAAAATAAATTATCGAAAATAATTTTAGAAAATTCAAAAATCAGTCCCGGAAATTCAGGGGGTTTACACCACGCCAACTAAGTTGGCGGCCCCACCCATGCCCACGGCAACTTAGTTGGCGGGCTCCAATCCAATCTCTCCTCTCACTCTTCTCTCGGCCTCTCTCTCATGGCCACGCCAAGTAAGTTGGCGGCCCCACCCATGCCCACACCAACTTAGTTGGCAGGCCCAGTTGTTCCTTGGCCACGCCAAGTGAGTTGGCGGCCTCCCCCATCGCGCCAACTCACTTGGCGTGTGATCCCCCGGCAATTACCTAAAACTTTTTTTTCGTTTTTTTCAATTTCGAGAAAGTTCTTTACCCTGTACGCAATTTTATGTAGAATAAGAAAAATATATGTAACATGAGAAAATATGAATATAAAAAATATAACATAGATAAATACAACTAATTAATTGAGGGATAATTGAATAAATTTTACCATAATTCTCCCGTGTGTGTTCATCTTCCTTCCCTATTTTGGAGAATTTTTTTTTTGGTGGGAGGCCATATAATTTTTCTTCCAAATTTCTTTCTTCGACTTTTTTCTTCTTTTTCATAACTTTTATTTTTCCCTCCAATTTTTTCTTAAATTATTTTTGCCTTCTTTCTATTTTTTTCCTCCTTCCCAAACATAGTGTAAGGGTGGGTTAAATTAACCCAGTAAGAGAATTGAATGACTTATATACAACTAGTAAATGCACGTGCTTTGCACATATAATAACGCATAATAAGAATATTATCCAATTAAAATTAAATATCTTTTTTAACTCATGTGGTTAAGATGCACGGTATTTTTCTTTTTTGATTGAGTTCAATTTTTCATATTGACACATTTTTTTACCTTTTTTAACAATTTTTTACGTAATTTATTTTTTTAAATAATGGACGGTAATATAATGACGGCTTAGACGGCTCTTTTTGAGCCGTTTTGAAGCCTCATTGTATATATACAATCGATGTGATTTTTGATACTATAGTAAAAATAGAAATGATTTGAAGGACTTATATGCAAAAAGTCTTTCATGTTTCAGATGGCAGAGAGAAGACAGACACACCAACCTCTGATGAGAGTAATAAATGTGGACTCGGGAAACTCACATGTCCTCAGATTTCCAATGACCACTGAAATGACTGGGGGGTTCACCCCTGTTGATTCTACTACTACTTCACAGTCTGTGGAACCTATGATGAACCATCACTCTCCAAAGCCACACTCTATACTCACTCTCATGTTACAATAGCTAGGCCGCTACGTTGCATCCCTTGAGAAAGGAAGGAAGGAACAGTATGCCTCAAATGGAGCACTGATAACTGTTGCTTGCAGCAAAATTGGGAGGAGGAAGCAAAGTTTTTTTGCTTGTCAAGAAAGCAAGGTGGCATGGTACACTAGCTGGAGATGGAACTAATCATAAGGTTGTCAAGTATGCTGCTGTAAACAACTGGGATTTTTAGAGCAGAGAGCAACAACAGGAGTTCAGGTTACAACCTACATATCATCCAGTCCTCCAGAACACCCCACTATATCAATACTTGCAGTTTTCCTGTTGTAGGACTCTATTCTTGCCAAGTTTTCTTTCCTCTTCCTCTTCAAGCTCACTATTGTCTTCACTTCTAGCTAAGCTAGCTCACTCCCTATCATCACAGTATGATGAGAGGAAGTGGTGGGGTGCAGAAGAGTTTCTGGCTACTCCTGTTGCTCAACTTTGTTTTATCATCACATGCACATGAAGCTCAAGGTGAGAGCTCTTACTAACACTATATCTAGCTACTTCAGTTTTTGTAGAACAATATATTTACTTTTGTTAGTTCTGAATTTCCGCTGCCACACATACATGGATAACTAGATCTGCAGTAGATTTTGCAAAACATATATAAATGTTCGACTTCGTATGAGCGAGATTTTGACTGCAGAGAATCTGTATCATGTTTGCATGTGTTGTGTTGACACGATACAAACACTAATTAACATACTGTTGGATGTTGTATCATATATATATAGCTAAAGTCAGTATGTTTTCATGCACAGTTCATGATCCACTGTACTCTCAAGCTAAATGGGAAGCAACAAAGAAGGTCCATCTCTCTCTCTCTCTCTCTCTCTCTCTCTCTGTTAGGCTTAGTTGATAATAAACTTGTCTTTAGCAAAAAAGATAATAAACTTGTACTTAAAATTTTCTGTTAGCAAAGAAACGAAACTTATGTTGAGTTAATGATTTAATTTGTTTATGGGTGATGAAGGGAGAAAAGCACGGGGATATTGGAGTGATGATGAGAGGAATAGGTCGACTGGGATCGAGGCCGCCGAGCTGCGAGCACAAGTGCGCAGGCTGCGTCCCGTGCGTGGCCATACAGGTGCCCACCACCACCGGTCGTCTTGAGCCTCATCAGTATACCAACTACGAGCCCGAGGGTTGGAAGTGCAAGTGTGGTTCTACTTTCTACAACCCCTAGCTAGAGGGAAGGAGGAACTAAAATAGGAACCAATTACTTGCACCAACTAGTTTGTAGTAGTAATTGTTTGTATGTACTAAAATAGCTCCGGACTTTGAAATGTTTAATGTTTTGTTGTTCAATTAGGGTCCGTTTGGTAAATCGTATTTGGAGGTGGGATTTGGATTTTTATGGATTTGGAGACAAATTCATGGAATTCTATGTTTGGTTGGAGATGGATTTGGATATGGAAAGTATGACAAAATCCAAAACTTGGATTTGGTTGGATTTTGGAGGAAAAAAATAATTATTCTTTAATAATTTCGTTAAAATATTTATTATTTAATAATTTTGTTAAAAATTAGTAAATTAAAATTAGTTAATCTTTAACAATTTAGTTAAAAATATTTATTCTTTAATAATTTCGTTAAAAATTAGTTAATTAATTAAAAAAACTAACTATTTTATTAATATTATTAATTAATTAAAAAATAGTTTTATTAATTAAAAAAATTAGTTAATTAGTTAATTTCGTTATAATAATACTATTTTATAATAATATTATTAATTAATATTATAATAATACTAATAAATTATTAATTAATATTATAATAATATTATAATATTAATTAATAATATTTTATTATTTAGTTAATAATCATAATTTACTAGTATTATTATATTATTATAATATTAATTAATAATTTATTAGTATTATTATAATATTAATTAATAATCATATCCTATGTTTAGTATTATTAATTAAAAATTAGTTAATTTAATTATATTTTAATCACAATAATATTTTAATTAATAAAATTTTATAATAGTTTAGTTAATATTTTAATTAATAATATTTTAATTAATAATATATTAATTAATAATATTTTAATTAATAATATTTTAATTAATAATATTTTATAATATTTTAATAATATTTTATAATATTTAATTATATTTTAATCACAATAATATTTTAATTAATAATATTTTATAATATTTTAATAACAATAATTTAATAATATTTTAATTTAATTATTAATAATATTTTAATCACAATTAAAATCATATTTTATAATAATTTAATTAATAATTTACTAATCATAATAGTATTAATTTATAATTACTATTTTTAAAATATTTAATTTATAGTTAATTAATCGTTAATTATTAATTATTAATCAATAATTATAATTTATAATTATTAATCGTTAATAAAAAATTATCGATTGTAAATTATTAATCGTTAATTATAATTTATAGTTATTAATTATTAATTATTAATCGTTAATTACTAATTATTAATCTTTAATTATTAATCGTTATTTATTTAAAAATTAACTAATCATTAATTATTAATTTTATAATTAATAATAACTAATCGTCAATTATTAATTACTAATCGTTAATTATTAATTTTATAAATAATAATAACTATAATTAATCATAATTAATTAATAGCTTAATTATTGATCATGACTATAATTTAATTATTAATCATAAAACCAAATCCTATGTTTGGTTGGAGTTGGATTTGGAGTTTGATTTGAATAGTAAAATCCATGATTTGGATTTGGAGGATTTCCAAATCCAAATCCAAATAGTAAAATCTGGTTACCAAAGAAGCAACCCAATAAGGAGAGTAATGTTTACAAATTGCTCGACAGTTTAGCTGCTCAAGCAAAACAAGCAACCCAATCTTGCAACTTTTTGTAAATTGATTTAGATCCCCATGACCAGTAAGATGGTACATGTTTGAGAAAAAATGTTAGTATTTTGGTCTGATCCCTTGAGAAATAAACAATACGAGAACTAACATTTGAGACTCAAAGCTTTAAATTGGGCTAAACCGATTTTAATTGCAGCATTTGGAAGAAGGTAATTTTTTTTTAGTTCAGCTGAAAATTTTCATTCAATAAAACAATTATTGGCCATATCTTTGGGGAGCCAATATACAAGGAGGCTCTGTGAAGAGCCTAATAGAAATTGGTAAATCTGAACATACAGAGTCATTAGCTAAGGTATGTGCAACAATATTGGATATCATGGAGAAGATGTGGAATATAATGTTGTTGATGCAAGAAGCTCGACATTCTTCAATAATGTGCCGCACTCTCGAAAGTATCTCCGACCCCTTATTATTGATAGCATCGATATGTACCTTACAGTCACCCAGAGCTGTCAAGTGGGCTGGGCCTGGGCCTCTTGGGCCCATGAACTTAGCAGGCCAGGCCGGGCCGGGCCGGACTAAGGGTGAAAAATCTCAGTCCAACCCGGCATGTGACCCACGACACGATGGGCTTCGGGTCGGCCCAGGCCGGGCCGGGCCGTGCCGTGCCGGGTCTTGATTGGCACGTGATAAATTTGGGTATTCATTCTCGTTCTTCTCTTCAAAACCAGTTTCAAATATTATTTTTTCAAGTCTTCTGAAATTAAATTGTGGATAATATATATATAATTCGTTCCAGCTAAGCTTTAGGTGAATTACTTGAACCCATGGGATATGTATGATTCGATTTCCAGCTATTGCTTGCTGCTGCTAACTATGCTCGAAGCACACAAGAAGGAATACAAACACTGATACTTATATAGAGGTAACAGTACACAGAGCAGGATACATAACAACAAATTGCGCTAATTAAAGCATAGGTGACACATGACATAAACGTCAAATGGTTGCTGACCGAACTCTCACACTGCCAGCTAGCATGTGTGAAGAGAGGCTACAAAGCCAAGCCAAGCACAACAAAAAGGAAAACCAAGCCAAGCCAAGCCAAGCACAACACAAATTGCTTGGGCTAAAGCCAAGCACAACATAAATTGCCAAACTAATGATTAGCAGTGGTCGGATTTTGGGCCGGGCCGGGCTGAGCCTATCTTATGGGCCGATATACGTGACTCGGCACGACCCAATATACGGGGCCAGGCCGGTCCGAGCCCACGATTAATCGGGCCGGGCCGGCACATGGGCCAATTTTTCTGGCCGGCCCGTGCTGGCCGGCCTGGCTCAATTGACAGGTCTACAGTCACCTTCAATAAACACATTTTCATAGTTTTACCTCCTGCATAGCACCATAGCTAAGTTGAGAGCTATTCCTTCTACTCCCATTTTGTCGTCAATATAGGCACAGTCAAAGTTTATCTTGACTGAATTTCTTGGTGGTGTTATCCAAGTATTCATTACTAAGGGAGATTGAGCAACTTCATTGGTGGCTTGTGTTTTCATAGATGGATCATATGAAGCTTCAAGCCGTGCTGCAATATGGATGACTGTAACTGGGCAGAAGGGAGTTCGATTGAATGTGTGTATTCCTTGATTTCCAAATCCCCCATAACATATAGTATGTCGAGGGGTTACTGTTGTATTGGCCAGAGCAGAAGAGATGTTGTAGCAGAAGTTGAATTGTTCAGTGCTGGGCTGACTTGTTGGAGTATTGTTTGTAATTCCTTCCACATTTGACCTGTAGCAGAGCAATGGAGAAAGAGATGGTTTATCGATTCAATATCTACCCGACACAAATGACACATTTGATTAGTGGCTGGTAATCGCTTGTGGATGTTATCTCCATATGGCAATGAATTTGTAAGCACCCTCCATATGAAGATGGTGACTCGAGGACATATGTTGTTCATTTTCCAGAACTTCTTCCATTCATGGAACCCTTCTGCAGGCAAATGCTCCAATGGTTGTTTTCTCGTATCAGAAATAAGTCGATAGACTGATTTGGTATTTAAAACACCATTGTTTGAATGAATCCAAATCAGTTTGTCAGTTGTGCTAGCTGAAGATAGGGGTATCAGGAGGATGGCAGCAGACTCTACGGGAGGGAAAAGACAGGTAATAAGCTCCTCGTTCCACTTGTAAGATAGTTTGTGAATCAAGTCGGAAACCAACTGAACATGGAATCTTGCATATGCATTTCCAATGACCTTATAGTCAGGTCTAGTAAACACCCATGGATCCTTCCAAATATTAATTCTTTCACCATTCCCCATCGACCAATAAACTTTGACTGCCAAGAATCTCTGTATATATCTTAGCATACTGGACCAGATTCAGGAGGAAGATGGTTTTGAAATAGCAGTCCAGAAATCATGACTGCTGAGATATTTTCTCTTCAGTAAATCGGCTCATTAAACGTTAACAAGTTCCAAGTCATTTTGGTAACGGGCTAGGCTAGTGATCTCAGGATCTCTGATTTCAAGTCCTCCATTAATTTTGGGTTTGGTGAAGATATTCCAAGCCCTAAAGTGTAGTTTTTGTTGTCTTCTACACCCCACTATAATTTGTTTTCGATAGAAGATAGTCTTGGTGACTTTTTTGGGGATCAAATAAGAGGACATGTGGTAAATAGAAAAAGAAGTTAATGTCGACTTAAGGAGGGTGGTTTTTCCAGCATGAGATAAAAGTCTACCTTTCCAACCAGATAGAGTAGATTTGCAAGTTTCAATTTTGGCATAGTGTGTTGAAACTCTACAGTAGTTTGTGGCCGAGATATTTGTGAGTGGTGGCCATCAGTTTGACACTGAGAATGTCTATGAATACCCGCCTCATTTGATCATCCATTTTTGTTGGGAATATGATTGATGATTTTTCAAAACTAATCTGTTGGCCTGACCACGAATCATAGGTTGCATGTGCTTTTAACTTGGGCAATGGCTAATGGTGCAAGAACCAAATAAGAGAATGTCGTCTGCAAATAGAAGGTGTGAATAAGATACACCCTGATTCTTGGACAAACGAGGACCAGAGTAAAGACCCCCCTTTTCCATGATTGAAATATGTATGTAAAGAAGCTCGCCACACATGATGAAGATATAAGGTACAAGGGGCAACCTTTTCGAATACCACGGTCAGGAGTGACGACTCAGAAGGAGCTGCGTTCACAAGAATTTTAAAATTGGCATATGTGATACACTGCATCAGTAAGTCATGAGTGTGGCATGTATGACCGAAACCTATAAGAACTTGACTTATAACATCCCAGCTTAGTCTGTTGTAAGCTTTAGCCATGTCAATTTTAAGAGCAAAAGACAGGTTGGAACTTCTGGAGGTGCGAATGGAGTGAAGGATTTCTTGTGCAAAAGTGATATTATCACATATTTGACGACCGGGTACAAAAGCGTTTTGAAATGGGGTAATCATTTTGTGGAGCAGTGGTCTAATTCTGTTAGCCAAAATCTTAGCAATGACCTTGTATATTGCAGAGGGCAATTGGTCGAAAGTTGACAGGCCTGGTGGGTTTTGTTTCTTGGGTATAAGGCAATGAAGGTTAGATTAAGAGTAGAAGGTAAAGTATTTATTCCATGATTGCTCGCTCCCACTAGAATCGAACCATCGCCCGCTCGGACCTTATGCCTCCACACTAGCTACTTGAGCTAGAGATCATTGGCAATTTTCGGTGACATGTTTTATTTGTGATATACTATATATACATTTATGGTACAGAGAGAAAAGAAAAAAAAAAAACATTTATGGTACAGAGAGACCTAGGTCCAAAGTTCCACAATTTAGGACCTTAATAAATTGACTTAGTTATAGGGACCTTGACCAGATTGCAAAAAGGTGCATGAACCTAAACCAAACTTGATGACAATTATAGTATCAGCAAGCTGCAAAGCCTGATGAAAACTCAAGCGAGGTTGAAGAACAGTGTGGGAACTTGATATTTATGATGTATGGCCCTTTCATCAATGAAGTCTTCCTTATATTAATCATTGCCGACAACATATTGGTAGATGATTAGGTTCAAATTAATACACCAAATCAGAAGGCACATATATAATTATGTTGGCTATGTAGTTTAGCCCGACCTCACCAAACTGCAATGTGGGTCAATCAATGTGCAAAGCAGCTTGCATGCAGGTCTGAGAGATTTATTTGAATGATAAAGCCAGCATCTGTCTAGTACAAGAAACTCCGAGTAAAGTTCAGCAGTCATTTTCCAATCACAACGATCTATCATAAATTGATGCATCTTACTGAGAGCAAGTACGAGCATGCAACCTCCCAAACCTATGCCATCCTTCTATCAGAAACTCATATTCACGCATTCTTCTCTCACGCTGTCGAACAATTCGGTGCTCAGGTATCGCTCCCCGCTGCTGGGGAATACCGTCGCGATCAACTTTCCTTTATTTTCAACCCTCCTTGCGACCTGCGTGCAATTGTCAAAGCCATGAGAACGATAGGATTGCCTGAACAACAACAAGAGAGTCTGGGACTGATTTGGAAGGGTAGAAGCAAACCTTTATGCATGCTGCCAAGTTAGCTCCGGAGGAGATGCCTACAAGCAAACCTTCCTCTCTTGCAATCCTTCTTGCATAGGTCACAGCTTCTTTGGTGCTAACTGTGATCACCTCATCCACATATGACCTATCCAAGTTCCGTGGAACAAAACCTGGCCCGATACCTTGTATATTATGCGGTCCCGGTTTACCACCTACAAAATATTGTGAAATTCATGGCAGAGGTTTTAGTGGTTATTGAAGCTTATAAACTCAGGATGAAAAATGACTGTACATTGAAGTGCAAAATTCCGTTATTCAAGTTGCGTTAATTAGGGCCTGTTTGGTAAAGTGGAAGTGGGCCTGGAATCCAAAAATACTTGGAACTGGTCCATGGTTTTAAAGTCCCGTTGTTTGGTTGGTGGGAGTAAGTGGGGTTTTATTAGGGAAAGAAAGAGACGTTCAGTTCCATTCCTCTCTCATTTTCTCTCTTTCCACTTCCTTTCTCCGAGAGCGGATGTGGGAGGGATTTGCTGGGGGACGTCTCGTCAGTCTGATGTTTTCTTTTCGCCAGAGAACTCACTCCTCCAGTTGGAAGTTGGAAGACAAGTAAAATGCTCTCTCATTGTAATATAAGATATACTACATGAAGAACCTTTCTTGATTAGATTTTTTTTTGCTCATCTTCGCTGAACTAGTAAAATGCATGAGATCTATACTGGATGTGTTGCATTGTATCCCGTTTCTGGTTGAGCTCTCAAAAGGGGGTGACAATGGAGATAGTAATTTAGTCCCAGATCAGGTAGGAGATGTGATCATGAGTTGTAGATAATTGAGATTGGTTGAGGCCTTACATGGGATCGATTTTTTTAAGACATATGAGTCCAGTCCAATATCACACCTCATGGACCAACTCCGATTCAGGTCACACCGCGTTCCCAACAAGATGAATGACCCTGATTCCCGGTTCTACAAACTCCCAACTCTTTCACACTTCTGTACGTCGACCTTCCTAGCACTCGACATGATGTTGCAGCCTTCGGAAGCCATACAATTCCCATTTGTTGATTTCGTGCACCCTCATCCAATGAAGAATTCCCTGGGTAAACTCAATCCATAGCCCTATTTTGAGTTTGATTGTTAATTTCACTTGTTAGTGTTATCTTTTGTTAGAACTGCCAATTATTATAGCTTTATACTTAAATTTCTGCAATCTCAAAGTTTTAATTTTATTACTCCCTCCAATTAGTCCAGTTCAGCCATACCTTACAGGTCATGTTTGGACATTCAACCAAGGAGCAGCACTATTATAGGAGTGAATTAGAAGGTTCAAACATTTACCTGAAAGGACTGCACTTTCTGCAGGTTCGACACATATAACCTTCAGGTTAGGGTTTTTCATCTTGAGATACTTCCCAGCACCAGACACCGTACCTCCAGATCCAGCACCACACACAAGAATGTCCACTTTGCCTGCTGTGTCTTTCCATATCTCAGGTCCTGTTGCATTCAAATTATCTAATTATCACTTGTGCTAATTTAGTCATACATTGATTCAATAGGTAGAGTCAAGAATACCAAACCAAGCAGGAGTAATGAAAACTTAATTAGCTTTGCATAAAAGCAAACATTAAAATAGAGAGAATCACACAAACATCTCAACAAAACTGGAAACACATATTTTACATAGTGCAAACATCTGGCAAGCTTATTTTCAGTTTTCCTAAATAAATGCAGGTAAGTAGTACTCGTATATATATAGCTTAATTTGCTCTTAAATACCTTCAACTTGCACCGTTTGCAAACTGCCACACCGTGCTATTTCTGTTAGCAATATGCTATCTTAATTTTTCTTCTTCTTATACGGTATGATACTTACAAAATTCGTTAAGAGAAAATTGTGGAAGTGTCCCTTCGTTCATAGTGACAGAAGGTTAACAGATGGTACTAATCAAGAAAGCTCCCAAAGTTCATGGTAACAATTTGCTTATATGTCCCTTATATCTAATTCCGCTTCAAACTTTGCTTCGGAAAGATGTAATTCTCATGGTATGTTTAGTTTATTCTTCCCAATTTTCATTACGAAGAACTCTACTATTTCTTTTTGCTAAACTTTATAATAGTTATTTATTTATTAATTTTGTTATTTTTATAATTTTTTAATGTAGATTAGAAGTGAGAAAATGAACAATTAATCCTGTTTGTCAATTAGTCCTTTGTCTCTGCTCCAGAAGATGCACAAACTTATTGGTAAGTCTTATAGTATTTTTAATTTCCAAAAGGTGCACAACTTCGCTAGGTTTTGTGAACTCTAGTAAGTGGTGATTATTGTTTTAACTCTATTTTGGTTATTCTCTATGAGATACGCAACTATGCGCACACAAATGATGCAGAACAATATTCACTGATTTATTATAATTTTTGAACTTCAAAAATTTATTAGTATGTTGCAAAAAAAAAAAAAACTATCTTGGACACTCCAACGATTTATTCCTGGATCGGACCCTGGACAACTTCCATTCAGACATCATGTTGAATGAGTTAAATGAAATGGAGCATAGGTTTTTTCCTGTAATCAGATATTGGCAATATATATTGAACTTCAATTTTTAATTGTATCAAAAAAGAAAAGTTCAACAAATAGTACCAGTGCCAACGAAGTGTGCTTCAGGATTTGCGGGATTATTGAACTGATCAAGAACATGTACATCCGGGTCATTCTCCTTCAGCTCCTGAACCTTGTCAAACACTCCTTGAATTCCGAGTTTCATATCTGTAGCACAATAAGAAAGATGAATGTTTAGTTGTAAAAAACGTACATTGAGTGTAGAAACAGGAGGGACAATTCTTCAAGTGTACGAAAATTTGAATAAAAACCTTCATATTAAATTTTTTAACATGCCTGGGTTTAGCAGTCGGTTATTACATAAATTTAACATACACAGATTCTATAATGTTTGCGTATGATTGTGAAACAAAGGATACAGAGTATAATAAGTGAACAAAGAGTTACTTCAAAATAACACAGATCACCATCTAGAGAAGTATTATAGTTCTAACTGTTTGCAGCATATTTGGACTGGAAGGGCCAGATAATAGTTAATGTATAAATGGACTATGTGATTTGGTTATAAGTTTCGTACTTAACCAAGATTATTTTTGAGCTAACCCAAAATAATGCAAACTGGCAACAATCAGGAGGTAACCAAGCTGGCAAAACTAGTCCACTGGATCCCGGTACAAGTACCTAATAAAACTGTCGAATCGTCCAAACTTTTAATGAAAGAACTTTAGACATATTGTGAGGATAATACATTGAACTTTTATTCTTCTGAGTGTTTTTCAAAACTATATAATAAATGTATCCTATAATATACTAATAGAAAGTTGAACATCTTTTAATCAACAAAAAGGAAAAAAAAAAAAGTTCAATGTCTAAAATGAAAATCAAAAGAATTATCAACACGTCATCTGAATGATAATACGGTGCTTTAGTCTAGGGAATAGTTGTTCTACACCATATGAGTACATAATACATCATAGTTTTGGGGAAATTGAGCGCTTAGTACTAACCTCCATCAAATGATGATGACTACAATGTTCCGTTTGTATTTCTAAGTAGAGCTCATCTCAACGATAGATCTAAAAACAGGTTTCATTATGTGCTTGGACCAAGGATGGTTACTGATTAATAAATTACACGGCCAATTAACTGTAACTACGCGGTCATAGGAATTTCTCCTTAATGGGGGACCCGATTAACCGGCTGACTACTTGTCTGATCAATCTAATATACAAAATATTGTATGGAATTCCTGAACATCTACACTATTTGTGGAGAACATTAATTACATTTTGATTCTCGAAACTATATTCGTACTCTGACTTATTATAAATACGTCTTAAGTTGATAGGAAATTCCATAAGATATGATGGTTCAAACGGAAGAGCGCTTTTGGAGTCCAGGAAAGTATTTAGGTAAACTCAACTATTCAATTATTAGTAAGTGTAATACTCCCATTGACTTTTGGAAATGTTTAGTGGAGCCCGACTTTGTGTTGCTTACTAATAAATTTAACCAAATCCTAAGAAATTAGAAGATACCTGATGAGTGTAGGATTATAGTACCCGTACATAAAAACAAGAGACATATACAAAGTTGTAATAACTATCGACGAATTAAGTTTATGAGTCATACCATAAAACTATGGGAGAGAGTAATTAAGCAAATACTAAAAAAAAAGACTAGAGTTCCAAAGAATCAATTTAGTTTTAAGCCAAAACTTTTTACTGTGGAAGTATTCACTTATTAAGAAGATTAATGGAAAGAATCAGAGAGAAAAAGGAACAAGTTTCTAGTGGTTATAATGAGACTATTAAAGAATAAAGATATGTATGATACAGTTATGACGACCGTGCAAGCTATTAGAAGAGATAATAAATTATTTTCTATTACCATTGGCTTCCATTAGAACTAGAGGTAGGCCTAGACGAACATGGTGTGAAGTTTTAAAGAATGATATATTTTTGTTAATGTTAAAGTGGACATGACACTTAACGGTTGTCTAAAAAAAAATGACCTTAACAGAGCCAAACAGGAGAAGAGGATTCAAACAGCCGACCCAAGAAATTTGGTATGAAGGCTTTGTTAATTGTTGTTGTTGGACGTAATATCTATTCTGCCAGAGTGCGGTAAGTCAATTGTGAGTGCTCCAAGAGAGCCTCATTGGTAAGTTCTAATTTGTATTCTCCAAATCCAAGTCTGGACTTCCCTCTGAAGTAGTGGTTGAGATTTAATTATGCTAATTCGGCAAGATAAACATCAAGCCAAAATAACCTACGTACATTTATCTTTGAGTGAAAACCTAAGCTAGACGAAAGAGGAACAATACAGTACATGCTTGTTCAAGTCCGAAAGCAGAGTATTGACAATGCATTTGAAAGATCTCGTTAAAATGTTGGAATTAGGATCCAAATTTCTATCATTCCATGAGAGGCTTCAAATTTCCAGATTCTCTAGTTGCAAATTAATTCAGCACCATGTACACAATTTGTTATAAGCAGTTACTTAGTTTCAAGCAATCTGCTATAGTCAGGTAGTTTTTTCTACATTAAGGGCTTGTTGTGTTAAATTATTCATATTTTTTGGGAGAAATGATATTCTTTAATACTCATTATTCCTCTTTATTTCTCAATTGTAAACCATATATTTCTTACATTGTCCAATAATGCCTCTCCAAATGAATGGGTGACTATGTTTGCACAATACGAATCCGATACTACACAATACAGGAATGGCACTTATTTTGGCGTTTCCTAGCGTACCTTGGAGTGTCTATGTCATTTCCACACGTATCCGACACGGACATGATAAGATACTGCACCAGTTTTGGGGTGTTTCTCTTCCTAGATGAGTGAAGAGTGATAATTATCATCATGGAACATGGTTCAGCAAAAATGCTACAGATAATCACTTTAATTAGCTGGCTTCTATAATTAGACATACCACAAAGACATTTACATTATCCCAATAATAGGATATAATTTGACGACAAAATGATGTTCTAAAGAAGACAAGAAGTAGCAAGTATTTTTCTCACCAGTTATTAACACTTCCGCACCCAAATAAAGCAAGAGCATGCGTTTATCAATTGAACAACTTGCAGGCATCACTGCAATAAATTTGTACCTTTTCCTTCCAGCTATATAAGCCATACCGATTCCAAGATTTCCACTGGTAGGCTCCACCAATGTGGTAATGCCGGGTTTAATCAGGCCCTTCTGCTCAGCATCTTCGATCATTCTACAGAAAGAATACATCTTTGTCAAGCGACAACTGCGTTTTACAATCAGCAGAAGGACTAACGCTTTAGCCAACACAAGGATACTGATATATCAAGTGGCACGAACGAGAATCAAGTTTCCTAGGGACCTAAATATAGATAAATATTGTGAACATTGGACCACTTAAATTGCTAGGCAGACTTGCTTGAAATTTATACCATGAGAGGAAGAGTTCACCGTGAGCATCTATTGTCAAGTTATTTTAGAAGAGAACGTTGTTGTAGTAGTTGTCAACAAACTTGTCAACTGAAGGCTAAGCCAAGTAGAATAACAGGCGCTGATACTAACTACAGGTAAGTATCTACAAATTTGCAGCATGGACTAATACGAGTTGGTAATAATAAACTGCTACATTCAGTAGAATATGCGATCCTTATTGAATGATATAATAATTTAACTCCCATCCCACACCAGTACTCTAGAGTTTCAGTGCAACAACAAGGACTTTAACATACAACAATCTCTAGAACATCTTTAAAGACTTGGCTAATTCTAAGCGTACATTACATTTTGCTAGGGACTAGCCCAAATTTTTTCAAAAAATTTACAAGTTTGCCATCCCCATTCTTTACAATTTTCGATGGAAAATTCTGAAACTGAAACAATTGTACACACAACGTTTCAAATGCAGCACCTTAAAGAAGATGTGCAACAGAGATCCTGGAGGATTCTGAATTACGAGGATCTAAAAAGATTCTACGTAATACACAAAAAAATCTAAAGAGACTTTGTGCAAGCAACTATCGGCAGTAGAGCTTCTAAAAAGAAGTTACTGTAAAAGGCAACAGCAGCGATGACAGGCGAGAATGAGATGCTGGGGTGAATGAACCACCGTTGCTCAAAGCTTTATTCGCCCCACACGAGCACGAACAGCTTCCAGGAACCAGCAAGTTCACGAAGAACTTCTGGAACGCTCGTAAGTCAATATTTGAGACTTGAACGGGCTTCCTGGACTTAACAGACTCCCTCAACTCTCTTCTTGGTGCATCTTTCAAAGGAGGCCAAGGGGCTCTATTTATAGAGTGGAGTTGAGACTTCACCTCTTCTCCTATCCGATGTGGGACTAAAATACCAATACTCAAAAATAGAGTTTGATATTTTAGATCATCCCACAATCAGCATAGAAGTGTGCCAGTCCACGCCTACCCCCCGAACACTCCCGTGCATGCACGAGACATCCTGGAGTCCGTGTCCGAGTCCGAGTCCGCACAACAAAAATTAACTTGCATCCTTGTTGGATTTAATCCTTTTTCCTTCTAGAAAAATACTTCCACATGGCACAAACTTGTGCCCCACTACACCTCATGTGCACACCTCAACACAAGCAAAGCATTATATTGAGATACTCACCATTTGGTGTAGCCGATGTGGGACTATCTTTTCTAGTCCAAAGACAAAAATACCAACAATCCCCCACATATCTCAATATATGGGTTGAGCGTTCCCCACAGTTACTGTCCATCATGCATTAGGAGAGATGTCGCTACGACTTGAATCTTCCCGCATAGGTTAAATAACAGCATGATACAAGAATGGACTAAGCCTTGAATTCTGCACCATAACTGCAATTCTTCCTACTCATATAATGACATCAACTATGCTTCTGGCTGCACATTGAAGGCCTTGTGCCAGCCTGGTTTCAGTGTATAATTTTTGGGCGTCTACAAGTTTACCCTCAAGAGACGGCCTGATATCTCTGTCCATACACTATAGGTGAGTTCTTTATAAAGAGTCATGGCATGAAGCATTGCGCTTCTTTGCGATGCTACGCCGCTATGACATGGCTTAAAGCCGAGGCTTTACCCCACCTGGGTACCTCATCATAGTGTCATACTACTGTAGCATGAGGTCACAGGCCTCTTTGTAGTGCCAAACTACCCAGCATGAAGCCTTGCACTTCTGTGCGGTGTTACGCCGCTATGACATGGCTCGCAAAGCCGAGGCTTTACCCTACCTGGTACCTCTTCGTGGTGTCATGCCACTGTAACATGAGGACATCGTCCTCTTTGTAGTGCTGTTTACTTCTCTTTATTACGATTATCATACAGCATTAGGCTACCTGCCTATTTGCGGTGCTACTCCGCTGTGACTTGGCTTGCAAAGCCGAGGCATTATCCCTACCTGGGAACCTCATGGTGGAGTCACCCCACTGTAGCATGGAGTTACACTCCTTGTAGTGCTGCGCTACCGTGCTTCCTATAAAATACTCCAGGCATTCACTCTGCCTGAGAACTCATTAAGGCATTTAAGCCAACCTTCCCACAGAAATCGTTTTCCGCAGAAAATAATAGTAGACAACAGTGGTTATAGGTCCGTAACCTCTCCATGTCCAATAGAATATGTACCCACCGTTCCTGATATTCTTCCGATTAGTGGTCCTCCCTTGAACCAAAAGCTAGATGCCTAGTAGATAAATCTTTGAACTAATAGCATAAAACTTTATGGTAGGAATACAATAATACAATATCAGAATGCCTTCAAGCCCATTTTACAAGTTGTGTCATCGACCAGCTGGCGCTTGAGGCCCTTGGTGAAC
This sequence comes from Iris pallida, assembly GCA_029216955.1. Taxonomy (NCBI): domain Eukaryota; kingdom Viridiplantae; phylum Streptophyta; class Magnoliopsida; order Asparagales; family Iridaceae; genus Iris; species Iris pallida. Next base: position 9,462,536 of record JANAVB010007798.1, on the reverse strand, counting down.
GGATCCGCCAGGTTCTCCTGACTCCGAACATCAATCACTGCAATAACACCTCTCTTGATAAGATCGTGTACTGTTCTGTGCTTCAACCGCACCGTTCTCTTCTTCCCGTTGAAGAGTTCATTTGATGCCACTGCTGCTGCCGCCTGGTTGTCACAGTATATCGGTATTGCCGGTATCTGAGCCCCAACCACCGGAAGATCATACATGAGCTCCCGAAGCCACTCTACTTCATCTGCAGCAGCATCCAATGCAAAGAATTCAGATTCCATGGAGGAGCGAGATAACATAGTCTGCTTCTTCGACTTCCACGATATAGCAGCTCCGCCTATGGCGAATACGAATCCACCTGTGGAATACTCGCTCTCCATATCTGAACACCAGCTAGCATCACTGAAGCCTTCCACTACTGACGGATCTCCGCTGTAGAAAAGTGCATATGTCTGAGTTTTCTTGAGATATCTCATAACACGCTTCACAGCTTTCCAGTGCTCAATGCCTGGATTGCTAGTGAACCGACTCAGCATTCCCACTGCAAAAGCTATGTCAGGCTTTGTGGCAGTAGTAGCGTACATCAAGCTTCCGATGACGCTAGCGTACTCCAACTGCCTGACGCTTTCTCTCGAATTTGGCTCCAGCATCTGATCACTCCGGTACGGTGTATCAATAAAAGGAAGATCTTGATACCCGTAGCGAGTGAGCATCTTCTCAATATAATGAGATTGTGACAGCGCTATTCCAGTGCCTGTCCGGATGATCTTGAGCCCCAAGATTATGTCGGCATCCCCCAAGTCCTTCATACTGAACTTGGTCGAGAGAAATTTCTTTGTCTCTGTGACGCAGCTTAAATCCGTACCTAGGATTAGCATGTCGTCCACGTAAAGACATACGATTACTCCTCTTCCATCAGCAAACTTCGTATAGACACACTTGTCTGTTTCACTGACCCTGTAGCCATTTGACCTTATCACCTTGTCAAACTTCTCATGCCACATTTTGGGAGCTTGTTTCAAACCATACAGAGACTTCATCAACTTGCAGACTTTGTCTTCCAGACCTCTGACGACAAAACCTTCTGGTTGTTGCATGTAGATCTCTTCAGTCAGTTCGCCATTAAGAAATACCGTTTTCATATCCATCTGATGTATCACCAGCTTGTGTATTGCTGCTAGAGCAATTAACAATCTGATGGTTGTCATCCGAGCTACTGGAGCATAAGTGTCAAAGTAGTCGATCCCCTGCTTCTGAGCAAACCCCTTGGCCACTAGCCTGGCCTTGAACTTGTCAATGGTTCCATCTGCTTTCATCTTCTTCTTGAAGATCTATTTGCATCCGATGGGTCTTGCTCCTTCTGGCAGGTCAACCAATACCCATGTGTTGTTGGAGGTGATTGAGTCAATCTCGTTGCCTATCGCCTCCTTCCAGAATACAGTATCTCTGGTCTTCATCGCCTCATCATAGGTCAGCGGATCTGCTTCCATATGATAGGTGACGAAGTCATCTCCGAAGTCTTTCGACCTCCTCGTTCGCTTAGTTGACGGCTCAGCGAGTTCTGGTTCAGCTGGTGTCTCCTTGACGACAGCTTCATCTTGGACTACTGGTTCATTAAAGACTTCTGTCTGCTTTGTACCCTCATTATTCTCCGAAAGATCCGCGAGAATAATATTCTTGTGTTTTGCAAACTTGTCTTCAAAGTATTCAGCATCGCGAGATTCGATGATATGGTTTGACTCGATATCAAGGAATCTTCGAGCATCACTCTTCTCGGCATACCCCAAGAAGATCGCCTTCGTAGTCCTTGTCCCCAGCTTCTGAATCTTCAGATCCGGGAGCTTCACATAATCCAGACACCCCCACACTCGAATGACATTCAAGTTAGGTTTGACTTTGAACCAGAGTTCATGAGGAGTTATGTCGGAAGTTGCATATGGCACTCTATTCAGAATGAACGTTGCCGTTAGTGCAGCTTCTCCCCAGTAACACTTTGGAAGACCCGCAGTCAACAGCATGGAGTTCATCATCTCTGTCAAAGTTCTGTTCTTCCTTTCTGCTACTTCCGTTGGATTGAGGAGAGTACGGAGCCGTTGTCTCATTGATGATTCTATGTTCTTTGCAGAATGATAAGAATTCATGAGACCGATACTCGCCACCTCGATCACTCCTTAACCTCTTGAGTTGTTGTCCAGTTTGCCGCTCAGCCTCGGCCCTGAACTCCTTGAACTTCTCGAATGCTTCGTCTTTAGACTTGAGAAAGTAGACGAAAGCATACTTTGAGAAGTCATCGATGAAAGTAATGAAATACTTCATCCCGGCCTTTGTAGAGAATTGTTTGAAGTCACAGATATCTGAGTGAACCAACTCCAGAAGATCTGTGCTTCGATGGACCCTGTGAAAGGGTTTCCTTGTGATCTTCGTCTGAGCACATACTTCGTATTTCTCTACCTTACCCCCACACTTGGAGATAAGTCCTAGACTAGACATTCTGTTAATCCTTTTACAATGAACATGTCCTAGCCTATTATGCCACAACTCAAGAGATAATCAGAAAAAGTGATTGCATTTATATTATCATGCTGGGTTACAACAAACTGAATCTTGTACATTCCTTCAGTTTGGAAAGCTTTTCCGAAGAATGTACCCTTCTTGGACATCACCAACTGGCCAGCATTGATGTCCATCCTCAAGCCTGCGTTGCAGAGCAGACTTCCAGAGATCAGGTTCTTAGCAATTACTGGAACATGCTTCACACCTTGAAGCGTCAGAGTGTTCCCCGATGTGAGTTTCAGCTCCATCGTTCCGATCCCTAGTACTTCAGCTTGTGCCTGGTTTGCCATTATGACCTTCTCTGAAGTTGGCTTATAAGAGACGAACCAGTCTTTGTCTGAACAGACATGGCATGTCGCACCAATATCTATCCACCAGTCCAAGTCAGCCCCCACAGTTGCAACCTGTGCTATCATGGCAACTAGATTAGTAATCATAGAAACCTTACTAGGCTCACCTTGTTCTTTGGGCTTGGACTTGCATTCGGATTTGTAGTGGCCCTTCTTGCCACAATTGAAGCAAGTCACATGGGACTTGGACTTCTGCTGCTTGAAAGCAGGATCCTTCACTTTCAGATTCGTGAAGTCATTCTTTTTGCGATGAGAAGCAGCCTGCTTCCCCTGGTACTCTCTGGTTTTGACCAGATTTGCCTTCGCCAGTTGTTTGGACAGAGTATCCATCTTCTGTTGAGAGCGCATCTCGTCCTCAACATGTATCTCTTGTAAGAAATCTTCCAAGCTAATTTCCATCTTCTTTCGATGCATCCTTGCATAGAAGTTGCTCCATTCTGTAGGAAGTTTCGCGACGATCCCTCCAACGACAAACTTGTCGACGAGGGGCATGTTCTCGTCTTCTAGTTTCTGACGCAACTTCAGAAACTCCTTCACTTGGGGCAGCATCGCCTTCTCGTCTTCGAAGGTCCACTTGTGGTATTTTTCTACCATGAAGATCTTGGACCGGTTCTCGTCATCTTTATAGTGCTTTCCCAAGGAGTCCCATATCTCTTTGGCAGATGTCTTCTTGGAGTCGGACTCTGCCAGAGAGTCTTCCATGGAATTGAGTATCAGTAGTTTGCATATACTATTTTCTCTCTTCCACTTCGCTTGCTTGGTCGTAGCAGCGGCCACAGCCGCAGCAGATCCAGTGGTTGGAACGATCGGTTCTTCTTCTGACAGCACGTGATCAACATTCACGAGTTGAAGATTTAAAGTGACCTTTCGTCTCCATATCTGGAAGTATTCGCCATCGAATTTCTCCAACTTGTTAAAGCCGATATCGATGAGCAAAGCACGAGAATTATCCATCTTCTCAATAAAGCTTTGAGATTGTTAGTGCCGAGGCACAATTTTCGATGGAAAATTCTAAAACTGAAACAATTGTACACACAACATTTCAAATGCAGCACCTTAAAGAAGATGTGCAACAGAGATCCTGGAGGATTCTGAATTACGAGGATCTAAAAAGATTCTACGTAATACACAAAAAAATCTAAAGAGACTTTGTGCAAGCAACTATCGGCAGTAGAGCTTCTAAAAAGAAGTTACTGTAAAAGACAACAGCAGCGATGACAGGCGAGAATGAGATGCTGGGGTGAATGAACCACCGTTGCTCAAAGCTTTATTCGTCCCACACGAGCACGAACAGCTTCCAGGAACCAGCAAGTTCACGAAGAACTTCTGGAACGCTCGTAAGTCAATATTTGAGACTTGAACGGGCTTCCTGGACTTAACAGACTTCCTCAACTCTCTTCTTGGTGCATCTTTCAAAGGAGGCCAAGGGGCTCTATTTATAGAGTGGAGTTGAGACTTCACCTCTTCTCCTATCCGATGTGGGACTAAAATACCAATACTCAAAAATAGAGTTTGATATTTTAGATCATCCCACAATCAGCATAGAAGTGTGCCAGTCCACGCCTACCCCCCGAACACTCCCGTGCATGCACGAGATATCCTGGAGTCCGTGTCCGAGTCCGAGTCCGCACAACAAAAATTAACTTGCATCCTTGTTGGATTTAATCCTTTTTCCTTCTAGAAAAATACTTCCACATGGCACAAACTTGTGCCCCACTACACCTCATGTGCACACCTCAACACAAGCAAAGCATTATATTGAGATACTCACCATTTGGTGTAGCCGATGTGGGACTATCTTTTCTAGTCCAAAGATAAAAACACCAACATCCCACACCAGTACTCTAGAGTTTCAGTGCAACAACAAGGACTTTAACATACAACAATCTCTAGAACATCTTTAAAGACTTGGCTAATTCTAAGCGTACATTACATTTTGCTAGGGACTAGCCCAAATTTTTTCAAAAAATTTACAAGTTTGCCATCCCCATTCTTTACTTGGGACTAGCCCAAATTTTTTAAAAAATTTACAAGTTTTTCATCCCAATTCTAGGACTGCAACTAAGTTGGCAGTCCTAACATAAAGTAGGACTGTCAACTTAGTTACAGTCCTATTTTTCTTCGAAATTGGCAGCAGCAGCAGTGGTAATTGGTCATCAGTGCTGGGAGAGAGAGATGGGATCTTGCGTGTCTCTGCCGGACGGATGCGTCGGCCGCCGCCACCACCGGCGATCCCTGGACTCCTCCGCCCCCGTCGTCGCCGGAGATCCCCCTTGCCGCCACCGAAGCAGGTTGGTGAAGAGGACGAGGAAGACGAAGAAGAAGCGGATCTCCACCCTCAACTCCATCGACGAGTCCCTCGCTGCCAGATCCGACGACCCCCACTCCGCCTCCCGTAGCTCCTTCATCAGCAACCCCGCCTCCGTCTCCAGCAGGTCCTCTCCCTCAGCGGCATCGAGCCGGCCGCCACCATCTCCAACAGGTCCCTCTTCAGGGGCCCCAAGTCCGTGGACGACGCCCTCCCTGTCGTCTCCTTCCCGCAACACCCCAACCCTACCCCCCCTCCCCCGCCGCTCCCGCCGGCCTCCCCCGCCTCCTCCCCCCTTCCTGGTCCTCCTCTACCGCCTCCTCCTCCTCTGCCGCCGCCCCTCCGCCTTCTGGAACCATAACGAAATTTGGGGGGACTAACCCCAAGTAAATTTTGGGCTGTCCCTAGTAAAAGTTTCACTATAATGAGTTATCCCCTAGTGAGGGATAGCCCCTAACAATTTTTGGTGTACCCTTAGAATTAGCCAAAGACTTCTACAAGGAGCATCCTTTATACACCTCCTAGATAATTCCTATATATATTTTATTCTTTCTTAGAGTATAGACGAGGTTACAATACTTTGATAAGATAAAATGCACTTAGGTAATATTCTCTAAATTTCTAGAATGTGTTATTGTCGGGGCACAATTTTTTGATGGAAAACTGAGAAAATGAAACAATTGTAAGAACAATGTTCCAACGTAACACTTCTAGGAAGGTTGCGCAAGTATAACGAAGATCTTGTTACAGTAGCATATGATATACGAGAATCTAAGAAGATTTCGTAATTCACAGTAGCGAAGAAGATGACAGGCGAAAGATGGAAGATGGCCTGCTGGGGTGAATGATCACCGTTGCTCAAAGCTATATTCGCCCCACATGAATAGCTTCCAGGAACCAGCAAGTTCGTCGGAGAACTTTGGAACACTTCTGCTCTTCTGACTCCTCAGATCGTACACGGACTCCCGTGCAAAAGCAACGCTGGTGCAAAGCTTCTCTTCTCTCTGACAGGCTCTGTTTACACTTGTAAACTTTCGTAACTCTCTGAATATGTTCTGTCACTTTGCCTGTGAGAGAGAAGAGACCTTATATAGGCCCGAGTAGTAACTGCCCGGTTAGCACAACATTCGGGACGTGGTAATAACCACTCCGAACGTGCAGTAACCGCTCAGGTCATGCACAGGCACGATCTGAAGCAACTTGCGCCACTCGCGCACCCCGCGCGCCTTGCACACTGCACGCAGCACGCGCACTGAGCTACTTGTGCCACCTGTGCCACCTGCGCGCCCTGCGCACCCTGCGCCAGCCGTGCAACTGGACGCACATCTGGTTGCGCCACTGGGCGCGCACCTGGTCGCGCAACCTGGACCGCGCAACCTGAGCCGCACAACCTGGCAGCGCAACCTGGCAGCGCTCCTGGCCATGCAACTTGGAATGCGCGCCTGGCCGCGCAACCTGGCAGCGTGCCTGGCCGCGCAAGTGGCTCGTACAACGAGCGCAACTTAAGCGCACTATGCGTCTAGCGACGATGCTGACGTGCTAAGTACAAATTCTACCAACAAAATACCATATTACGCCTCATGAGCCCATGAACCCGAGTCCGAGTCCGAGTCGCTAAGCCCCTACGGGGCTTAGCTCCCATGGAGATAAATTTCCCAAGAGCAAAAAGCATTAAATACTTTTAATTATTGATTTAGCCTTTTTTCCATTAGAAAAATAACCCCACATGGCACACCCATGTGCACCTCCACACCACATGTGCATCTCTAAACTAGCATAGCTAATATATAGAGATACAACTTCTTTGGCCTATCCGATGTGGGACTAAAGTTTCTAAAGAAAAGGCCAAAAACCCCAATAATCCTCCACATATCTCTATATATGGGTATATGTGTTCCCCACAGTAACTGTCCATTATGCATTAGGAGAGATGTCGCTGACGACTTGAATCTTCCCGTATGGGTCAAACAACAGACTATAATACAAGAATGGACTAAGTCTTAAATTCTGTATCATAGCTGAAATTCTTCCCACTCACATAATGTAGTTACATGTGCTTCTGGCTACACATTAAATGTCATGTGCCAGCCTAGTTTTAGTGTATAATTTTGGGCATCTACAAGTTTACCCTCAAGAGACGGCCTGATATCTCTTTGTACATACACTATAGGTGAGTTCATTATAAAGAGACATGGCATGAAGCGTTTTGTGCTTCCCTTGCGGTGCTACGCCGCTATGACATGGCTTAAAGCCGAGACCTTACCCCGTACCGGGAACTTCATCGTCGTGTCATACTACTGTAGCATGAGACAACCGCCTCTTTGTAGTGCCAAACTATCCAGCATGAAGCCTTAGGCTCCCTTGCGGTATTATGCCGCAACGACATGGCTTGCAAGGCCGAGGCTTTATCCCTAACCGGGTACCTCATCGTGGTGTCGTGCCACTATAACATGAGAAACTCCTCCTCTTTGTAGTGCTGACTACATCCCTCTTTATTTTAATATACAACATTAGGCTAACTGCCTATTTGCGGTGCTACGCCGCTGTGACTTGGCTAGCAAAGCCGAGGCATTACCCCATGCCTGGGAACCTCATGGTAGAGTCACCCCACAGTAGCATGGAGTTTCACTCCTTGTAGTGCTGTTCTACCGCGCTTCCTGTAAATCACACCAGGCATTCACTCTGTCTGAGAACTCATTAAGGCATTTAAGCCAACCTTCCCACATGATCCATTTTTCGTAGAAAATAACAGTAGACAACAGTGGTTATAGGTCCGTAACCTCTCCATGCCCAATAGAACATGTACCCACCGTTCCTGATATTCTTCCGATTAGTGGTCCTCCCTTGAACCAAAAGCTAGATGCCTAGTAGATTTCTCTTTGAACTATTAGCATAAAACTTTATGGTATGAATACAATAATACAATATCAGAATGCCTGAAACCCATTTTACAAGCTGTGTTATCGACCAGCTGGCGCTTGAGGCCCTTGGTGAACGGATCCGCCAGGTTCTCATGACTCCGAACATCAATCACTGCAATAACACCCCTCTTGATGAGATCGTGTACTGCCCTGTGTTTCAACCGCACAGTCCTCTTTTTTCCGTTGAAGAGATCATTTGATGCCACCATCGCAGTCGCCTGATTGTCGTAGTATATCAGTATCGCCGGTATTTGTGTCCCAACCACTGAAAGATCATACATGAGATCCTGAAGCCATTCTGCTTCCTCGGCTGTGGAATCAAGTACAAAGAACTCAGATTCCATAGATGACCGCGAGAGCATAGTCTGCTTCTTCGACTTCCACGATATAGCAGTTTCACCCATTGTGAAAAAGAATTCACCTGTGGACCTCTCGCTCTCCACCTCTGAGCACCAGCTGGCATCACTGAAGCCTTCCACTACCGACAAATCTCCGCTGTAGTACAATGCATATGTCTGAGTCTTCTTGAGATATCTCATAATCCGTTTCACAGCTTTCCAGTGTTCAATACCTGGGTTGCTCGTGAAACGACTCAGCATTCCCACGACGAAAGCTATGTTAGCCTTGTGGCAGTAGTAGCATACATCAAACTCCCAATTACGCTTGCATACTCCAACTGCCTGACACTTTCTCCTGAATTAGGCTTCAGCTTTAGATCACACCTGTACGGCGTATCGATCCCTGAAAGATTCCGATACCCATAACGAGTGATCATTTTCTCAATATAATGAGACTGTGACAGCGCTAGTCCAGTGTCTGTCCGGATGATCTTGATCCCTAAGATCACATCAGCTTCCCCCAAGTCCTTCATACTGAACTTGCTCGAGATGAATTTCTTTGTCTCCGTGACACAGCTCATATCCGTACCTAGGATAAGCATGTCGTCTGTATACAGACAAACGATCACATCTCTTCCATCAGCAAACTTCGTGTAAACACACTTGTCTGTCTCGCTGACCATGTAGCCATTTGACCTTATAACTTTGTCAAATTTCTCATGCCACATCTTAGGAGCCTGTTTAAGACCGTACAAAGATTTTACCAACTTGCAGACTTTGTCTTCAAGACCCTTGACGACAAATCCCTCTGGCTGTTGCATGTATATCTCTTCGGTCAGCTCGCCATTTAGGAAAGCCGTTTTCACATCCATCTGATGTATCACCATCTTATGTATTGCTGCAAGAGCAATCAACACTCTGATGGTGGTCATCCGGGCTACTAGAGCATACGTGTCAAAGTAGTCAATCCCCTGCTTTTGAGAAAACCCCTTGGCTACCAACCTAGCCTTGAACTTGTCAATAGTTTCGTCTGCTTTCATCTTCTTCTTGAAGATCCATTTACATCCGATGGGTTTCGCTTCTTCAGGAAGATCAACCAACACCCAAGTGTTATTTGAGGTGATAAAATTAATTTCATTGTCAATCGCCTTCTTCCAGAAAACCGCGTCTCTGGTCTTCATCGCCTCATCATAGGTAAGCGGATCAGCTTCTACATGATAGGTGACAAAGTCACTTCCGAAGTCCTTCGACCTCCTCATGCGCTTAGCTGACGGCTCAGCTTGTTCTGCTTCAATCGTTGTTTCAACAACAACATCTTCTTGGACCACATCTTCATTGAAGACTTCAGTTTCCTGTGCACTCTCAATGTTCTCCGGTACATCCGTAAGAATAATATTCTTGTGCCTTACAAATTTATCTTCAAAATATTCTGCGTCGCGAGATTCAATGATATGATTTGACTCAATATCAAGAAATCTTCGAGCATCACTCTTCTCGGTATACCCCAAGAAGATCGTCTTAGTAGTCCTTGTCCCAAGCTTCTGAATCTTCAGATCTGGAAGCTTGACATATGCCAGACACCCCCACACTCGAATGACATTCAAGTTAGGTCTGACCTTGAACCAGAGTTCATGAGGAGTAACGTCTGAAGTTGCATGAGGCACTCTATTTAGAAAAAAAGTGGCCGTCAATGCAGCTTCTCTCCAGTAGCACTTAGGAAGGCCAGCAGTCAACAACATTGAGTTAATCATTTCTGTTAACTTCTGTTCTTCCTCTCTGCTACTCCGTTTGATTGAGGATAGTACGGAGCTGTAGTCTCATTGATAATTCCATGTTCTTTGCAGAACGATGCAAATTCATGAGACCTGTACTCTCCACCTCGATCACTTCTTATTCTTTTGAGTTGTTGTCCAGTCTACCGCTCAGCTTCGGCTCTGAACTCCTTGAACTTCTCGAATGCTTCGTCTTTAGCCTTCAGCAAGTAGACGAACGTATACTTTGAGAAGTCATCGATGAAGGTTATGAAATACTTCATCCCGGCCTTTGTAGAGAACTGTTTGAAGTCACAGATATCGGAGTGTACCAACTCCAGAAGATATGTACTTCGATTAAGCCGAGGAAAGGGTTTTCTTGTGATCTTTGTTTGAGCACAAACTTCACATTTCTCTACCTTACCCCCACACTTGGAGATAAGTCCTAGACTAGATATTCTATTTATTCGTTTACAATGAACATGTCCTAGCCTATTATGCCACAACTCAAGAGTATAAGCAGAATGAGTGATTGTATTAATTACATTAATTGCATTGGACTGATTTACAAGCTGAATTTTGAACATCCCTTCGGTATAAAAAGTTTTTCCGAAATATGTTCCCTTAATAGGCATCACCATCTGGCCAGCATTGATGTCCATTCTGAGGCCTGCGTTGCAGAGTAGGCCTCCTGAGATCAGGTTCTTGGCGATAGCAGGTACGTGCTTCACACCTTGAAGCGTTAGAGACATCCCCGAAGTCAGCTTCAACACCACCGTCCCGATCCCAAGCACTTCAGCTTGTGCCTAGTTCGCCATCATAATTACTTCAGAAGTAGGTGTGTAGGTGGTGAACCACTCCTTACTGGAGCAGATATGGCAGGAGGCTCCAGTGTCTACCCACCAGTCATAGTCAGTCCCTACCGCATCAACCTGCGCAATCATAGCAACAACGTCAGTGATCATAGATACCTTACTAGGCTCTCCTTGCTCTGATTGCTTGGTCTTTGCTTTGCATTCACTTTTGAAGTGGCCCTTCTTGCCACACTTGAAGCAAGGCATCTGAGACTTTGGCTTCTTTTGCTTGAAAGAAGTTCCTTTGACTTTCAGATTGTCAGGTTCCTTCTTTTTGCTGTGGGAAGCCGCCTGCTTTCCCCTTGGTTCCTTGGTATGAACCATATTGGCGTTAGCCAATTACTTGGACAGTGAGTCCACCTTAAGTTGAGCCCGCATCTGGTCCTCAACATAGATTTCCTGCAAGAGATCTTCAAGGCTGATCTCAAGCTTCTTCCTATGCATGTTTGCATAGAACTTACTCCACCCAGCGGGGAGCTTTGAGACAATCCCTCCAACAACAAACTTGTCGGGGAGGGGCATCGCCTCGTCTTTCAACTTCTGTCGCAGCTTCAGAAATTCTTTTACCTGCGGCAACATGGACTTCTAGTCCTCAAAGAGCCATTTGTGATATTTTTCAACCACAAATATCTTGCTCCTGTTCTTGTCTTCTTCGTACAGTTTCTCCAGAGACTTCCATATATCTCTGGCAATTGGTTTTTTTACTTTAAGATTCTGCTAGAGAATCCTCCATAGCATTCAGGATAAGCAGCCTGCAAATGCTATTCTTCCTTCTCTACTTGGCCTGAAGTTTAGTAGCCGCAGTAATTGTGGCAGCAGACCCAACATCTGGAACAGAAGGTTACTCTTCAATAAGCACGTGATCAACGTCTCTGAGTTGAAGAGTGATATAAACCTTCCTCTTCCAGACTTGATAATGCTCTCCATCAAACTTTTCTAACTTACAAAAGTCAGTATTGAGGAGTGAAGCATTAAAGTTTTCCATCGTAGCAATATAGCTTTGAGATTGTTATTGCCGGGGCACAATTTTTCGATGAAAAACTGAGAAAATGAAACAATTGTAAGAACAATGTTCCAACGCAACACTTCTAGGAAGGTTGCGCAAGTACAACGAAGATCTAAGAAGATCTCGTTACAGCAACATATGATATACGAGAATCTAAGAAGATTTCGTAATTCACAGCAGCAAAGAAGATGACAGGCGAAAGATGGAAGATGGCTTGCTGGGGTGAATGATCACCGTTGCTCAAAGCTATATTCGCCCCACATGAATAGCTTCCAGGAACCAGCAAGTTCGTCGGAGAACTTTGGAACACTTCTGCTCTTCTGACTCCTCGGATCGTACACGGACTCCCGTGCAAAAATAACGCTGGTGCAAAGCTTCTCTTCTCTCTGACAGGCTCTGTTTACACTTGTAAACTTTCGTAACTCTCTGAATATGTTCTGTCACTTTGCTTGTGAGAGAGAAGAGATCTTATATAGGCCCGAGTAGCAACTGTCCGGTTAGCACAACATTCGGAACGTGGTAATAACCACTCCGAACGTGCAGTAACCGCTCAGATCATGCACAGGAACGATCTAAAGCAAGTTGCGCCACTCGCGCACCCCGCGCGCCTTGCACACTGCGCGCAGCACGCGCACTGAGCCACTTGCGCCACCTGCGCCACCTGCGCGCCCTGCGCACCCTGCGCCAGCCGCGCAACTGGACGCGCATCTGGTTGCGCCACTGATCGCACAACCTGGGCCGCGCAACCTGGCATGCACAACCTGGCATGCGCAACTAGCTCGCGCAATGAGCGCAACTTAAGCGCAATATGCGCCTAGCGACGATGCTGACGTGCAAAGTGCGCCAACAAAACGCCACATTACGCCTCATGAGCCCGAGCCTGAGCCCGAGCCCGAGACCGAGTCCGAGTCCGAGTCCGAGTCCGAGTCGTACGGGGCTTAGCTCCTCTGGAAATAAATTTTCCAATAGCAAAAAGCATTAAATGCTTTTAATTGTTGATTTAGCCTTTTTTTTTTTAGAAAAATAACCCCACATGGCACATCCATGTGCACCTCCACTCCACATGTGAATCTCTAAACTAGCATAGCTAATATATAAAGATACAACGTTTTTGTCCTATCCGATGTGGGACTAAAGTTTCTAAAGAAAAGGCCAAAAACCCCAACAGAATGTTCTATATCGAATAGTGCAGCATCTTCTAACTCCTTGATGCTTTATACTCTAAGCATTGCTCGAAGTAGTTCTGACTTTCCAACAAGAAACATCTTTGTTTCTTGATAGAGAGAGTGCACTTCATCATGAATCCTTGATTGGTGAAGTACTGTTTTCCAAGAAACGGGCACTGATTTGGATAAAATCGTGATGTGGATTTAGAATACAAGATTTTTAGAAAAAAAAAATTGGATACGGTTATGATTGGTGAAGTACTGTTCCATGGTTTTCTTCTTAAGCATCTCCTTATTTCTTCTCCCCATTCTTCTTTCCATGTTGCTGCTTTAAGTTTTGGACTCTTTGGGAAACAGCATAACTAGTCTAGACTCACAGAAATAAGCTTGTGTCATAGTTACTACTACAATTGCATAAATATCTCATATGATCCAGCATTGAAATTAAATATTGCAATTCGTTTATGAGATTTTTTTTTTTTGACAATAACTGATGAAATAGAACACCATATAGAATGCATAATCTGCGAAAAGGTTAGTTGGAAAGTAATCATAAGAACCTGAGGGCAGCCCGATCTTTAATGGAGGAAAGAGGTTGGTAAGACTCAATCTTTCCGACCAACCGAGCATCCACCCCATCTTTTTCTGCTATCCGTTTCAGTTCTATCAAAGGTGTCCAACCTACAAGCTGAATACCCTAACATCATTGTTTTTTATCCAGTTGAAATATTTTTTACATGGTTGACATACATATTGAATTAACACCATAAATTGAACAGTAATTACTAAGTAAATCATCATAAGAATTATTGCTGATAACAGATACTGAAAATACACAAAAACATCCAATAATCTTTACTAGATTTCTAGGAAATTAGAACTCAGTGGCAAGGTTCAAAATTTTTGTGTATTGATTTCGACCAGTTTCGATGGGTTTGAATCGGTCTGTTTCGCCAGTTTCCTCAAAAGTCCTGTTAGAACTGGAACCTTAAACCGAGAAACAAAAAACCTGGTGGATTTTTTTTGGGTCTTTGTGGACCAAGATTTGAGTGGGTGCGGAGTTTCATACTCTCTTTTAACCACCAAAGACCTCAACCACTTGGTTACCGAACCCATTCCAATCTAATCAAACAATCGAACAGTTATAACCACAATAATAATGAGTTCCCCCCAACCAAGCCCACAGTACAGTAATAGAATTCAAAAGAAATTACTAAGGGCACCACATAAAGTGATAGAGACCATCACATCTTTTTAAAAAGATGGACATGTTTTGATACCAAAATTGCCCTCCATAAAATATCAGGGCTATCACAATTTTATTCCGTCTTCCTCTCACACAACTTTGTCAAGCGAAGGGCTGTCAGGATTCTGGCAATCCTAACTGCAGCTGTAGTTAGGATTGTTAGGAGTCCTAAAACAAAACAAATTGTCCTAGGACTGTCATGATTCTCTGTTAGGACTGTCAGGATTCTGACAGTCAATCCTAACAGTCATTTATCGTCCCCTACGTGACTGACACGATTTTTATAACTTCCAAACGGGTTCGAAAGCACGTGTTTGAAAGAGGAAGAGATTGCAGGAGTTAGAGGAAGAAAAACTTGGGTGTTTGGAATAGTATGTTACCCTAACAAATTGTGTCTTGTCCCTAACAATTTTTCATTTTAAATGTGTTGTCCGTGATATGTGATAGCCGCTATCACTTTGTGTGCTGCCCTTAGTAATTTCTAATTCAAAACACATCAAGAAGAAAAGGTTCAAGCAAAGCGATATAAACCTGAGTGATGTCTGAGACTATGTGCTCCTTCAACTCCTCATCCTCATCATGTTTTGAACAAAGGAGAGAGCAAAGGCCTTTCCTCTCACCCATGCTTTTCTGCTCCTTCTTCTTCTTCTTCTTCTTCTTCTTCTTCTTTCTCCTACCTGATTAAATAGGGGTAGACTATGTTGCTCTTCGGAGTATCCAACTCTGGAGTAGCAAGCTTCCACTATTTTATTGCTCACTTGCTCCATTTTGCAACTGTTTATGTTTTTATTTTTTTGCTTGGAAGACAAAACAGAAAGTTAAATTATCTATTTAATTTTATACCTTTGCTTTTGTAAGAACATGTTTGTTGTTGGTAGTAATTATTACTCGATTTCTCCAAAGTCTATCATTGGACTCTCAAGTCCTTTGTTGCTGTTAGTAATTAACAATAAACGGTGTGTTTGTTGGATTCATGTTTTTTTTTTTGGGCAAGTTTGTTTGTATAGGTATTTTGTATGAACAGGAGTAAATGATATTATTTTCGTTTATGCAAATTTTGAAGTTGTCATAGACAAATCTTTTAAATTATAATGTGAATGTTGTTTATTTCATTTGTCCACTGCCCCATTATTTTGGTAAACATGTATTTTTTTAAGATGTCCGACGATACGCACGGAACTTTGTGCACGCTGTATTGCATACCTGTTGGACCCATTGCTCCCCCAGCTCCCACCAAATAAATGGAAGAAATAATACGCCACCGTGGCTCGGTCCACTGATTTTCTGCTACCCAGCCAGGATCTTATACCTCTCATCGGTAACTACAAAAGTCACTCGAGTTCGGTGGTAAACACGTATTAGGATAGAAAAACATCATAACAAGGTATATGAAGGGCTAGTTTTAAGGATGTATGGCTTGTACTCAGGCTTCTGGACAAATCTGTTCTGGTAGAATCTTTTATGGGCCAAGATCAAATGGTATTATTTCTTCTAATTACAACAATATAATGGAGGTTATTAAAAGTCTATGACATTGTATTTTTTTTCCGTCTATGAAAGTTCCTACCAGTACGAGAAAATGTGGAAGTTGTTAATGGTCATGCACTCAAATTTTAGTCCCTATCACTAACACAAAATGTGCGAGGTGTTAAACTCCTACTTTGCACCAAATTTCCACAAGTTTTAGGTGTAATGGCGTCAAGGGAGGTATTACTTTTTTTTTAATAAATCCACTTGAATAAGACATATATGAACCTGCATTTGTAATATATTATATTATTCATTTAGTATGAAATATATAATAAGTAGAGAAGAGAGAATATATAATAAAAATACTATTCATTTAGTACGAAATATATAAAAAGTAGAGAAGAGAGAATATATAACAAAAATAAATTATGATAGTACTTTCCTACCCGAAAGTTAGATTAGTTGTACTGTTTATTTTGAGGTAATGTTGTGTGTTTACAAATATGCATGGAAAAGATGGCCCTAATGTAAGTTAATGTTGTCCGGCCCACTCATGATTAGTTTCCAATCATTTTTTTGGAAAAAATTTTTTTTTACCATTCCACGTCTAACAACCAATCAAGACCAGTTTCTTAAGTGTATCTTTCACAATTATCAAGAGTTTTTTTAAGCATGATTTTTTCTAGAAAATAAGTTAAGGATTCCTTCCAAATTTACATAATAAAACAAGTTAAGGAATCTAAAGCTTCATATGACCTCGCTCGCTGGGAGAACTTCCAAACTCAGATACCTCCATGACGTGTAGACCGAAATCCGTCCTATTTGGACACGATGACCTCCTATGGCGCAGGCCGGTGATCCCATGTTTATTGTTATCATATCCTTGATAGCTTGGTCTGTAGAGACTCATGACAAGAACATGACCACTTTATTTACAGATCAAGTATATTATGTATTTAGCGCAAGAGATGATATCTCTTGCTATATAGGCAAGATGTCAAGGATTCGTAATGGTGTTACGGATATAGGGATTCAATGTTCGTCTTGGGGATAGTTTAGATATTCTTGTTCTTGTTTGATGTAGGTGGCTAGTTACCATCCTATGAAAATCTGCAAGTCCATATCTTGAGTAGTAGAGATTCATGTTGTAGACCACTTTCCACCATTCTATTATTATATTAAAATTTCAAAATATATATATATATATATATATATTTCATGAGAGAGCTAGGGTTCCGCCCCATTAGCGGCGGCAAGGATGAGATTGGCGGAACATGACCCAACTGGGACCCCGGCGCGCCACCAACATCTAGTCGAACGGTCGAATCTTTGGCGCCGGTGGCAGGAAGACAACTACGGGAGATGGGAGGCGGCTGGACCACAGTGCAGCGGAGACGACGATCAAATATGGGGACAGCCTCACGGCCCAAGGAGAATATATATATATATATATATATATATATATATTGTGAAAGGTAACTGCTTTATAAGAATGAAAAAATGGAGAAACATACAACTGAAACCTCTCAGACGGTTTCCCGCCACTCCAAACTGGAGGGGACAAAACACACCACCAGCCAATTGAAGCAACAAAAACATCTAAGGGAACAAAACAAAAAGCTACTCTAAGGACCCAGGATTACCCAGGGGCCATGATGTCCATATCCGCCTGGATGCTCCTCTCGAGACTAATAACTGAGCTCTCGACTCCATCAAAAATCCTCCTGTTTCTTTCTCTCCATAGGTGCCATACCGAGCAAGCTAGACGAAGACGGGCCTTCCAGAACCAGGGATGATTCGCGTTGCTATACTTGGATATCTCCTCGATCGCTCCACCGATGTTGTCCTCTTTATTCGCCATCAATCCCAGGGATCTCCTTTGAGCATTCCAGACTTTGGAGCTCCACTCGCAGTAAAAGAATAGATGGGAGTGGGACTCAGGGGCCGAGTAGCAGAGAGGGCACCTGTTGTCATCCACCTGAATCCCAAATCTTCTCATCCTATCCTTAGTGAATAATCTCCCTAGCAACGCCTTGAGTATACAGTAGCTGAACTTAGGCGTGGCCCCCTTCATCCAAACATAGCTCGACCATATGAAATCTGTACTCCTCTTCCTGTATTTATCGTACGCCACTCTCAGGGAGAAAATCCCTTTAACTGAGCCCTTCCATCTCCAATGGTCCCTATCAGCTGAGCCATCGATGGGAATTTTTATGATCTTCGTGGCCCATCTCCTAGCCTTCGACCCCGAGGGGATATCCCAACCCCCATCCCGGATCAACGTACTAACCTTCTTCTTTCTCTTCCTAGTTCTCCATTGCTCCGCCCCCGAACCCCCTGGAAGACTTTCGTGCTCAAGCCACGGATCGTCCCACAGTTCAGTATTGTCACGCCCCGACCCGGAATCACCCGAATCATCGTCCTCGCAGGGGGCGTGATGCCGCACGAGCCTGGATTTGCGCTCGTGCAAGGCAAGATGACAAGTTCTCAAATAGTTGTCTTTGAGTTGAACATTAACAACGAAAGGAAAACAGAGTATACGAAATGATTCTCTTTATTGATATTTGAAATCAGATTACGAAGGCTTTTGATAGC
This sequence comes from Iris pallida, assembly GCA_029216955.1. NCBI lineage: Eukaryota > Viridiplantae > Streptophyta > Magnoliopsida > Asparagales > Iridaceae > Iris > Iris pallida. Next base: position 9,443,990 of record JANAVB010007798.1, on the reverse strand, counting down.
CCAACGGAATTTGCCAGATTGGCTACAACACTCAAGTTCTCTCTTGTCCACAAAGGATTTTGTCGTTCCATACATCATGCCTTCTATATCTCGGCCGCATCAATCCTGTTGCATGTCCGAGCGCCAATGCGATCGCACGCTTCAATATGCTTCGGCATTCCAAGCCTCCACACGTTCAAGCGAAGCTCTGCCGCGAGCAGACCAATCCCTGAACCTGCTAGCAAACTAGTGGGGGATTAGTACTTTCGTCCTCGCTGTACTGATCAAAAACCCACTTAACAAACCGACATTTAGTATTGTATTGATTCACGCAAACATACAATTTAGTTCTCTTTCTATGTTCTCCTTAGGATGAGTTCATGGCATATTCGAAGACTGTAAAGCATGGCAAGCATGTTATTCAATTCGCATAAGTAAACAGGCAAGCAATCTCGTGTTTGATTCGTGGCGCAACTTAGTAACATCGACGCACGCGCCCTTGCACCGACGCAAGGTGAATACGCCTATCCGTTTTCCCTGTCATGTTATAAGTGCCCTCTATTCAGGATCCATCCATGCAGGATATACGTATACCTTGTACTTCCAAACCCATCGCCCTTAACTATATGAAGGTCACTAGCTTTTCGGGCTAGAATGGACTTATATTTATCGAATCGAAACATAAGACGATGTTAACTCCGTGCGGTTGCTAACCAACATCAGATGCCACCGAAATAATTGCAGCAAGTGGCTTATCACATTCACCAGACGGTCGCTACCCATCTAAATGAAGTGCACCAACAATACCGTAAACGAATCCCTCCTAGGCCGAACGGTCCCAGCGCCCTGGCGCGCCGCGTTCGAGGGAATACCCATGCACGGGCTTTTATATCTTTAAGTCCATTTGACCATGCAACGAATCTTATCTTTCATACAACCAAGCAAGTTCGCTTATCTCTATTTCAATTGGCACAACGCCCGAATGTCCTCAACGAACGCCCGAAGACCGCGAACATTTCGAAGGGCGCGAACATTTCGAAGGGCACCATGCCGCATTATCGTCTCGTATTTCTTCCGTTAACTTTCTATGTTCTTACGTTTCATACTTCGTTTCAATGTTCAATGGCATTATGCCTCAACTCAATGTTCGTCAACCGAACGACCCGAAGGTCCCGAACACCTTTCGAGGCATTATGTCATATCCGACAGTTTTGTCACATTCATGCCACAACTGTATTCTTTCGCAACGAAGCCATCTTTTATTATCTCGTGCACGAAGGCACGTTTCAACCGTATTTCCGATGTTCTATGACTTAGCATTTAATGTCCGTGGCTTGCGCGCTAGGGTGCTCGCCTATTGTCTTTCAATGTTCTAGCTGTTCTAACTCGTGCGCGAAGGCACGGTATGGTTCGTGCATTAAGGCACTCGCCGAGTACAGTTATCCCACGTTGTTGCGGCTTGCGCACCGAGGCACTCGCCTTTGCGATATCCAATATTCCGAAGTGACTCGTACACTTGTCGTACGATACATTTTAATTGTTCTATCTTAGTGTTCGACACACACTATGTTTATCCCACGTTGTTGCGGCTTGCGCACCGAGGCACTCGCCTTTGCGATATCCAATATTCCAAAGTGACTCGTACACTTATCGTACGATTCATTTCAATTGTTCTATCTTAGTGTTCGACACGTACTATGTTTATCCCTCTATCGAGCCACGCCCGTGGCGTTGATAGGTTAACTCAGCATTCAATGATATGTATTTTACTTAAGCATGACGGAGTAGGAAAGAGAGTTAATGTCCCCCCACCTTGAGTCGATATGCCTTGTCGTTTCGCCGAGCCGATGCGGCTCGATTTCATAACTTCGTTGCACGGCCACTCTCCTGACTTAGCCATTCGAGCACTTCGTGCTTATTGAGTTTGTACGTCCGATTTGGCTTATCGTGCCAACGCCTCAGTCCGTCGCAAGACGACGATTTTTTTTCGCGGACCCCTTACTGAATAAGGCAAAAGATCGACCTCTAACATTTCAGCGTAAACGTATAGCCTGCACATAAAACCAACTAAAATCAATACTTGCATCGATTCGGACTTGCACCTTGGTCGATTCGATTTCTTAGAATCTTCGAGCCGTCTCAACGCACTTATCCTTCGAGGCAACGCGGCCCTTCGTATCGATTCACTCGATGCCTTCTTTGGGACAAGGTAACTCTTCGCATCGACTTAGTTCGATGCATTGCTCGGGACAACTTAACACTTGCATCGTTATTACTCGATGCGTTCCTCGGGTCGATACGTTTCTCGGGACAACGTAACTCTTGTATCGATTCGCAACGATACGCAATCGGGTCAAGGCTACTCTTCGAGTCAACGACTAAGCATAATGCACCGTGCGGAGCGGGGCATTACAAGTATCTTTGCCATCGTGGATGCTTCTTGTAATACATTCCTTAAGTCTGGGCCGGACCTTAAGGATGGATTTAAAACACGTCGAGTAGTTAGAATTGCTACTCATAGACCAAAAATTGTCATCCTTGATGTACCTGCTCTTCATCCAGCTAGACCATAATGAGTCGCCTTCGATAAGTGACCACCCCATCTTAAGAACATCCATCTCCTTGAGGGTGGACAGGGAACGGAGACCCCCCCTTCGCTCCTCGGGCGGCACATGTCCGCCCAAGACATTATTTGGATTCCGCCTTTCCATACGAACCTGGTGCACATGCTGTCGACCTTCTGCACAGTCTTCTTGGGAAGGAGAACGACATGAAACCAGTAAGAAACCATCGAGCTGATAACCGCTCTAACGAGCTCTATTCTACCACCAAAAGAAAGCAGCTGAGCTTGCCAACCTTCTAGTCTCGACTGTAATGCCCCGCTCCGTACGGTGCATTTTGCTGAGTTGTTGACTCGAAGAGTTGCGTTGACCCGATTACGTATCGATGCGAATCGATACAAAGTGTTAAGTTGTCCTGAAGAATGCATCGAGTGAATCGATGCGAAGCGCCGCGTTGCCTCGAAGGATAAGTGCGTTGAGACGGCTCGATGATTCTAAGAAATCGAATCAACCAAGGCACAAGTCCGAATCGATGCAAGTATTGATTTTAGTTGGTTTCATGTGCAGGCTATATGTTTACGCTGAAATGTTAGAGGTCGATCTTTTGCCTTATTCGGTAAGGGGTCCGCGAAAGCAAATCGTCGCCTTGCGACGGACGGAAGCGTTGGCACGCTAAGGCAAATCGGACGTACAAACTCAATAAGCACGAAGTGCTCGAATGGCTAAGTCAGGAGAGTGGCCGTGCAACAAAGTTAGGGAATCGAGCCGCATCGGCTCGACGAAACGACGAAGGCGTATCGACTCAAGGTGGGAGGATTGACTTCTTTTTACTCCTTCATTCGATAAGTCAAATGTATCATTGTATGCTAAAAGTTAACCTATCGACGCCACGGGCGTGGTCCGATCGGAAGTAAATTATAACGTGTGTCGAACACTAAGTTAGTACAATTGAAATGAAACGTGCATCAAATGCACAAGTCGCTACGGAACATTGGATATCGCTAAGGCGAGCGCCTCGGTGCGCAAGCCGCAATAACATGGGATAACTGTACTCGGCGAGTGCCTTAGTGCACGAACCATACCGTGCCTTCGCGCACGAGTTAGAACGGCTAGAACATTGAAAGACAATAGGCAAGCGCCCTAGCGCGCAAGCCACGGACATTGAATGCTAAGTCATAGAACATCGGAATACGGTCGGAACGTGCCTACGTGCACGGGATAATAAAAGATGGCTTCGTTGCGAAAGAATACAGTTGTGGCATGAATGTGGCAGAACTGTCGGATATGACATAATGCCTCGAAAGGTGTTCGAGACCTTCGGGTCGTTCGGTTGACGAGCATTGAGTTGAGGCATGATGCCATTGAAACATTGAAACGAAGAATGAAACGTAAGAACATAGAAAGTTAACGGAGAAATGCGAGATGGTAATGCGGCATGGTGCCCTTCGAAATGTTCGCGGCCTACGGGCGTTCGTTGAGGACATTCGGGCGTTGTGCCAATTGAAATAGCGATAAGCGAACTTGCTTGGTTGTATGAAATATAAGATTCGTTGCATGGCCAAATGGTCAAATGGTCAAATGGACTTAAAGATATAAAAGCCCGTGCATGGGTTTTCCTCAAACGCGGCGCGCCAGGGCGCTGGGACCGTTCGGCCTAGGAGGGATTCGTTTGAGCATTGTTGGCGCCACTTCGACCGGACAGGGTAGCGACCTTATGGTGAATGTGTTAAGCAACTTGCTGCGATTATTTCGATGGCCTCTGATGTTGGTTAGCAACCGCACGGAGTTAACATCGTCTTATGTTTCGAATATAAGTCTATTCTAGCTTGACAAGTTAGTGACCTTCATATAGTTAAGGGCGATGGGTTTGGAAGTGCAAGGTATGCGTATATCCTGCATGGATGGATCCGAATAGAGGGCACTTATAACATGACAGGGAAAACAGATAGGCGTATTCACCTTGCGTCGGTTGCAAGGACGGGTGCGTCGATAAGCTAAGTTGCGCCACGAATCAAACACGAGAATGCTTGCTTGCCTATTCAATTCGATAACATGCTTGCTATGATAACATGCTTTACGCTTTCGAATATACCATGAAATTGACCCTAAGGAGAACATAGCAAGATCATAAGCTAAGTTGCATGATTCAACATAAATATTACAAATGTCGGTTTGGAAAGATGATCTTTGATTCAGTACATGCGAGGACGATCGTACTGATCCTCCATCAGCTTTATGCAAGGTGCAGGGCATGGATTGCTCGCGGCAAAGAGTTGCTTGAACGTGTTGAGGCTTGGAATGTCGAAGCGCATTGAAGCGTACGATCGCATTGACGCTCGGCCTATGCAACTGGATTGATGCGGCCGAGATATAGAAGGCATGATGTATGGAACGGTAAAATCTTTTGTGGGCAAGAGAGAACCTGAGTGTTGTAGCCAATCTGGCAAATTTCGTTTGGGCTATCGAAAGCCTTTGTAATCTGATTTCGAATATCAATAAAGAGATTTGTTTCGTATACTCTATTTTCCTTTCGTTGTGAATATCAACTTAAAAGATAACCATTTGAGAACTTGTCATCTTGCCTTGCACGAGCGCAAATCCAGGCTCGTGCGGCATCACGCCCCCTGCGAGGACGATGATTCGGGTGATTCCGGATCGGGGCATGACAAATTGGTATCAGAGCTCTAGGCTCAATTTCCTCTGGACGCTTGCTTCATTTCAGTTCTAAAAGTTGTCCACCACCAATCGAAATCACTCTTGACTCTACTCGATGCCGCACTGGATGTTCCATACAATAAGTCTAATATAAATCATGTAATTTTGCCGCGTGTTGTTTGGAAATTATATGGTGTTAGTTGGAAAAGTCGAAAAAGGTTTGTTGCTGCAAGTGCAACAAGTTGCGAGATATGAATTCGAGAATTTGTTGCCGTAGATGCAACACGTCGTGAATTGTGGTTTGAGATATTCGTTGTTTACAACGAACGATACAAGAAATATTGGTTGCATCGATACAATGATAGTCGTGGAATGTTGCTGCAGCAATTGCCACGCGTTGATTGTAATGATGTGTTGAAAAGAAAATGAAAGTTCATATTGAATGTGTCGAACGGATTCACATATCAATTTCGAATGTGCGTTGAGATGAAAAGCGATAAGTCAATATCGAATGTGTTGAAACGGATTTGAGCATTGACTTTGAATGTCGAAAATAAAATGTTGCACGATGTGCAATGCGTATCGAGAATAAATCGATGCACGAGGTGCGGTAAATATCGGAAGTAAATCGTTGCACGATGTGCAATGCGTATTGAAAGTAAAATTATTGCACGTGGTGCAACGCGTATCAAAATAATCGATGCACGAAGTGCAACGGATATCGAAAATGAATTTTTGCACAAGATGCAACGAAAGAAAATAAAAAGTTATAAATGGAGAAACGAAATCGGTTCGGTTGCGCGTCGAACTGTGTTGGCAAATGAATGCATTGGCCGAATTGCGTCGAATTTTGATTAATCAGAGTTACGGTTGTGATCAAGCACGATCACTGCGAAAATCGTGAGTCGGAAGAGATCGTTGGTTTGTAAAGAGTACGTTGCGACGGAAATGACTTGATTTCTGGGTGGTATATGGCATACCACCGGTTCGATGAATGACTCGATTCAGAGTGGTATATGCAATACCACTTATGCGATGAATTGCATCGACGTATGGTGAGAATTGCGGAAGGTTTGTCCGCAACGGACGGGATAGCACCGAGACTCGATTGAGAATTTGTACGACGGCATGTTGATGCAAGTGTTCTTCGACGATCGGTTAGAACGGTAAGGCGGGGCTTGTATCATGGAATGATACATTGAATGAAAATTTATGTGTCGGTCGAATGACGGGAATTAGCGAAACGATTATGCCTTGAGGCAACGATCGGATCGACGGGATAGAAAACTCGAAACGTTGGAATCGAACCGTACGACTTGCGAGTTCGATGAAAATGTTGGGCGATACAAATTATAATCGAATAGTACGACTTACGATCCCGATTAAAATGTTAGGCGAGGCGAATCGAATCACATAACTTGCGATTTCGATAAAAATGTTGGACGAGACGAAATGTAATCGGATCGTACGATGTGCGACTTCGGTAAGAAAGTTGGTTGACGCGAGTAATCGTGCCTAAAAAATAGTTGGTTACGTTACGGCCAAACTCATTTGAGTACGACTGAAAACATGCGAAACTTAGAGGGCGAGATCGTATGACTTGAGGGTTCGATGTTGGATAATCGGTAACTCAGTTACGCGATCAAAGTATAGCGGGATGCGGCGAATCAGAGAATGAGTCGATGCGTATGGAAAAGTTTGTTGCGAACTTGGATGTATGCGATGCGAGCTAAGTTGACATTGAGACGGATTCAAAGTTGACCCTTACGTTATCGAAATGGATACGGCGTATCGAAATCGATACGTAAGAAAACGTAAACGATGTGAGAATACAAAATAGAGTGTGCCTCGCGCTATGAAATTTTGTAAGTAATGATACGAGAATGAATGAACTTGGTTGATCGTAAATTTTGTGATTGATCAGGGCGAGACTATAAGTCATCGACGATTGCTCGATGCGTATAGCATCTCGTGTGTCGACCCGCGAATAAGATAGACTCGAACTCGATGCGAGTAGATGCATCGCGAATAGCAGAATCATTGACGGTAGTGCATGACTTGCCTCGGAGGATAGTTGCGCATCAGTTGTGCCGATAGAAATGGTTATGTGCGGATTGGATAGTCGCATAGAAATGGTTATGTCGGAACGTGATTTGGCTCCGAAATAAGATATAGCATGGTTCGTAGTACACTGTCCTTCGGTGATGATCCACAATTATCGAGCGTAGCTTCGGGGCAGATGACCCTAGAAGACTTGACCGCTGAATCAAATTGAATGCTGCAGACCGTAAGATGACCCATGCGATATCGCATATGGGATTGCATCGATAACAAATTAACGCGATGCATGTTGACGATAAGTCTAGGCGATAGGAAATTGTTGGAACAACTTTCGAATGAGAATGATATAGATGGATTTTGAGTATTCGTCGGATGAATGCTTGAACGATTATGTTGGTCGACGATAGAACTTGAAATTCGCCAACGAACTTGGTGATTCGGATAGACGAGTGCGAGAGTCATGCTATGCACGAGAGGGAACGATAAGGGAATGACTTACGAGTCATGTCGTTAGATTCGGATTTACCTTACAATTGAGCTTGCGTGAATCGAACCTACATTCGATGTTGCGAGACGGATAAGTTGGGAATTTGGCTAGTGAATTCCTATTCGCTAGGAATCGAACGTAAGGCATATCGTAAAGACTTTCGTATCAAGGCGATCGTTGTCTTGAGCACTGTCGCCTTGATGTAAACTTTGTGTCGGATAGATTGTGGCCTTTGTGCAATGTCAATTTAAACTTGCGTCAGAAGGATTTGAGCACGGTGTCTAGGTAAGTCACCTAGCGGACGTAGTCCGAATGTTGATGCTTTTGCAAGTCAACAAAAGAGAACCATGTCGAGATAGGATACGAAGTAAAACATCAGAAATCGTTGGATAGTGATGCCAAACGCACGACGTTGCGGAGACTCGTTGTGATCGGATGCGCGACGGCCTTACGCGACGCGTAGAATTGATAGTCCCGATGAAACACACAAAGTGAGAAATGTGATTTTTGAATCGTATCGTATGCCTTAACTTTTGTTGGCGAATCGCGTATGTATCAATATGCATGTGTGCTAGAATTGCGAGAACAAGTAATAGAACCAAGTCCGATCGAGAATACGAGATGGCAAGTAATTGAGAATAAGAGTTACGTATTTGCATTGTCCGACATCTTACAACTGAGCTCGACTGAAATACATATATTGGTGGGACGCCTAAAATATGTGTATGATTCCAAACTAAGTTGTACGATCCAAACGATAGTGAGACGAGATCGTGGAACGATCTAATGAAACCCTTGGAAATTTAGTATTGGTTTCGGTTCGGGACGAACCTTGTTTTGAGTGGTATATTCTGTAATGCCCCGCTCCGCACGGTGCATTATGCTGAGTCGTTGACTCGAAGAGTTGCGTTGACCCGATTACGTATCGATGCGAATCGATACAAAGTGTTAAGTTGTCCCGAAGAATGCATCGAGTGAATCGATACGAAGCGCCGCGTTGCCTCGAAGGATAAGTGCGTTGAGACGGCTCGAAGATTCTAAGAAATCGAATCGACCAAGGCGCAAGTCCGAATCGATGCAAGTATTGATTTTAGTTGGTTTCATGTACAGGCTATACGTTTACGCTGAAATGTTAGAGGTCGATCTTTTGCCTTATTCAGTAAGGGGTCCGCGAAAGCAAATCGTCGTCTTGCGACGGACGGAAGCGTTGGCACGCTAAGGTAAATCGGACGTACAAACTCAATAAGCACGAAGTGCTCGAATGGCTAAGTCAGGAGAGTGGTCGTGCAACAAAGTTAGGAAATCGAGCCGCATCGGCTCGACGAAACGACGAAGGCGTATCGACTCAAGGTGGGAGGATTGACTTCTTTTTACTCCTTCATTCGATAAGTCAAATGTATCATTGTATGCTAAAAGTTAACCTATCGACGCCACGGGCGTGGTCCGATCGGAAGTAAATCATAACGTGTGTCGAACACTAAGTTAGTACAATTGAAATGAAACGTGCATCAAATGCACAAGTCGCTACGGAACATTGGATATCGCTAAGGCGAGCGCCTCGGTGCGCAAGCCGCAATAACATGGGATAACTGTACTCGGCGAGTGCCTTAGTGCACGAACCATACCGTGCCTTCGCGTACGAGTTAGAACGGCTAGAACATTGAAAGACAATAGGCGAGCGCCCTAGCGCGCAAGCCACGGACATTGAATGCTAAGTCGTAGAACATCGGAATACGGTCGGAACGTGCCTACGTGCACGGGATAATAAAAGATGGCTTCGTTGCGAAAGAATACAGTTGTGGCATGAATGTGGCGGAACTGTCGGATATGACATAATGCCTCAAAAGGTGTTCGAGACCTTCGGGTCGTTCGGTTGACGAGCATTGAGTTGAGGCATGATGCCATTGAAACATTGAAACGAAGAATGAAACGTAAGAACATAGAAAGTTAACGGAGAAATGCGAGATGGTAATGCGGCATGGTGCCCTTCGAAATGTTCGCGGCCTACGGGCGTTCGTTGAGGACATTCGGGCGTTGTGCCAATTGAAATAGCGATAAGCGAATTTGCTTGGTTGTATGAAATATAAGATTCGTTGTATGGCCAAATGGTCAAATGGTCAAATGGACTTAAAGATATAAAAGCACGTGCATAGATTTCCCTCGAACGCGGCGCGCCAGGGCGCTGGGACCGTTCGGCCTAGGAGGGATTCGTTTGAGCATTGTTGGCGCCACTTCGACCGGACAGGGTAGCGACCTTATGGTGAATGTGTTAAGCAACTTGCTGCGATTATTTCGATGGCCTCTGATGTTGGTTAGCAACCGCACGGAGTTAACATCGTCTTATGTTTCGAATATAAGTCTATTCTAGCTTGACAAGCTAGTGACCTTCATATAGTTAAGGGCGATGGATTTGGAAGTGCAAGGTATGCGTATATCCTGCATGGATGGATCCGAATAGAGGGCACTTATAACATGACAGGGAAAACAGATAGGCGTATTCACCTTGCGTCGGTTGCAAGGGCGGGTGCGTCGATAAGCTAAGTTGCGCCACGAATCAAATACGAGAATGCTTGCTTGCCTATTCAATTCGATAACATGCTTGCTATGATAACATGCTTTACGCTTTCGAATATGCCATGAAATTGACCCTAAGGAGAACATAGCAAGATCATAAGCTAAGTTGCATGATTCAACATAAATATTACAAATGTCGGTTTGGAAAGATGATCTTTGATTCAGTACATGCGAGGACGATCGTACTGATCCCCCACCAGCTTCATGCAGGGTGCAGGACATGGATTGCTCGCGGCGAAGCGTTGCTTGAACGTGTTGAGGCTTGGAATGTCGAAGCGCATTGAAGCGTGCGATCGCATTGACGCTCGGTCTATGCAACTGGATTGATGCGGCCGAGATATAGAAGGCATGATGTATGGAACGGTAAAATCTTTTGTGGGCAAGAGAGAACCCGAGTGTTGTAGCCAATCTGGCAAATTCCGTTTGGGCTATCGAAAGCCTTTGTAATCTGATTTCGAATATCAATGAAGAGATTTGTTTCGTATACTCTATTTTCCTTTCGTTGTGAATATCAACTTAAAAGATAACCATTTGAGAACTTGTCATCTTGTCTTGCACAAGCGCAAATCTAGGCTCGTGCGGCATCACACCCCCTGCGAGGACGATGATTCGGGTGATTCTGGGTCGGGGCGTGACATCGACTGCACCATACGAATGAGACTCATACAATCAGAGTGTCTAGCAAAAGTTGTGGCTAGGAGAACCCCCAGATATCTGATAGGGAGGGAAGCTCCCTCGACCTCCATAAGATTAGCCCACCTCTCCTTCATGCTACAGGTCTTGTTGTGAATGATCGAGCTCTTATCTTTGTTCAGACGGAGCCCAAAAACTTTTTTGAATTCAACCAGAATATGAAGAAGACAATCTATCCCCTGCTCAAAAGGTTTGATGAAAACTAAAAGATCATCCGCGTATATAAGGTGTGATATACTCGGATTCACTAACCTGAAGATGGGGGAAATCTTTCTCGAATCTTCGGCTAACTCCATGAGACATGAGAAGTGCTCCATAACCATAGTGAACAAATACGCCGATAGGGGGTCTTCTTGTCTGAGCCCTCTGGAAGTATGGATGAACCCAACCGGCCTCCCCTTGATCAAGACAGAGACGGACGGAGTCGAGATGCATTCGTATATCCTGTCTGTCCACCAATCATCAAACCCCATCGATTTCATAATGTGAATCATGAACTCTCGATTAACTGAGTCGTACGCCTTCCTTAGGTCTAACTTGATGCAAGCCTTGTCACCTTCGATCTTGTTAAAATCCCTCATCAACTCGTTAGCCAATAGACAATTCTCGACTATATTTCTCCCCTCAATGAAAGCAGATTGGTTACGGGATATCAATCCTGGGAGGAGTAGTTTCATCCTCCGACTCATAATTTTCGTAATGACTTTGTAGAAAAAATTGCAGTAGAAAATAGGCCTAAAATCATTCAAGGAGGAGGCCCCGACCTTCTTCGGGATGAGTGTAATAAAAGTATGATTAAATTGTTTCAGCAGTTTACCCGTCCTGAAGAAATCCCTAATGGCTTCCACGACGAGCACTTTAACATCCACCCAATGTCGAATGAAGAATCCAGCAGTAAAACCATCTGGACCCGACGATTTATTCTTCTTCGATTTGAGAACCACCTCCTCCACCTCACGAAGAGTGATAGGGGCATGAAGCCCAGTCACCGCCTCCTCAGTCAAGACACGTTTCGTAACAACCGGAGGAAGAGGTATAGGAAGACTCTCTCTGTTATAGAGAGCAGTGAAAAATCCAATCACCTCTGCCTGAATCTCGAAGGGATTCTCAATGGCCTTCCCGTCCTTGTCAATGAGCACCGCGACCTGATTCCTGTTCTGCCTGGCCTTCACCACACCATGGAAGAATTTAGAGCTGCTATCTCCCATCTTCATCCAGTCGCACTTGGCCCTCTGCTCTAGCTTGACCTCTTCGACCTGCAATAGTTTGGAGACCTGATCTCTAAGCTGACTCTCTCTCTCCCATCGCTGTCGATCGTCTGATCAATGCCCTGATTAGCCTTCTGCAACTCTTCTAGCTCCTTGTTCAGCTTAAACAGCTCTGTCTTAGGTTGCCCTTTGATCCATGCCTTGATGTTTCTCGTCACTGCACTAAGTTTAGACATGAGGCGATATTGACTGAAACCTGAGACATGGGATCTCCACCCTTCGAGAAAAATACCATCATAACCTTCCAGGAGCGGCCAATGGTTGCTATATTTAAACGGAGGAGGCTAGAGAATCTCCCTATTCAAGAAGTTCACCTGGAGAGGAGAATGATCACTGGGGCCCGCAGGGGGGACTTTGACGCTGGTGACCGGGAATATGTCAAACCATCTCTTGTTCCCCATTGCCCGATCTATCTGGTTCTGCACCCTGTTAGTCGCCGCCTGATTGCTCCAGGACCATTCCACCCCAGTCCTATGCAGATCGCTGATTCCAGCCCTGACAGATCATCGAGAATGTGGTCAGGCACCACTCTCCCACCCCTTTTCTCTTTCCTGTACATAATAGCATTGAAATCTCCAATAAGTAATATAGGGAGAGACCCGCCATTACCGGAGCAAACAGTTTCTATATCCCTCCAAAGGTCCATTCTAAGTTTCCTATCATTGAACCCGTAAATAGCTGCTATAAGGAATGTCAATCCACCAACGTTGGAGAACTCTATAAGAATCAACTGTTTCGACTCAAAACGGAGGGTCCCCTTCCAAACTTGTTTATCCCACATAACTATGATCCTGGCCATGTCATTAAGATGAAGATTATGCTCAACCCCCAAGTTATTAGGAGATCTCATGATAATCCTCTCCTCCTTCTTAATCTTGGATTCCAACACAACAACAATCGAGCTATTGAGCTTCCTCATCCTATCTCTAATACTCCTCCACCTCCCCACCGAGTTGGCGCCTCGGACGTTCCACGAAAGGATCGGCATTAATGGGTAATGACGGGGTCCTTTTGCCCTCTCGTGCTCATCCGTGAAGGAACGGAAGAGTTTTCTACCATTGTTTTCTTAGGTTCCTGCTCATTGGAATGTTGCGGGGAAGCTCTATGGAGAGCTCCCTCCCAAAGAGGATTTGCCTTGGTAAGTCTGGAGCTCTCCATCGACCCAGGTTAAAGAATATTCCTGACCACACTTTTTGATTTAGACCCTTCCGAATTGGACTTTTTCCTGGCTTGAAGATCTATAGAGGATGGGGAAGCTTCTTCTCCAACTCTCACCATTGCTCCTCCCTGAGATATGGCCTGAGGAATACCAACCGAGGGGCCACCCAGTTTGCTGATCGGGGACGCATGTCCTTGTCTTTTGCCTAGCACTGAGCTCCCATCTCCTTCCTTAAAGATAACCATAACCATATTTCTCTCGGAAGCCTGATTCTTCGCTTCATCATTGCTGCTATGAACTTCCTTTCCCTTAGAGTTTTCTCCCTCTATGTTGTTGCCACCGTCTATATTGCTTTCCAGTTCTTACATCTGCACTCCCTCCTCCTCATGAACTTCAATGAGAACATCCTCATCCGTGTGGGATATCCCTTCTCCTCCCCTCTGCAGGGAAACGCCTTCACCTGCTTCTTTCTCACTGTGTACATTAATACTGCAGCCGGATTTGAGATGTCCAAAACATTTGCATTGGCCACACGAAGGCGAAACCCACTCGTAGTCAACCCTTTGGGAGAAGATTTCCCCAGAAGGAACCATATACTCAACCGAGCGAGGCAACTCCTCGCCTGTCTCAATTTCTACGAATACTCTGGCATAGGAAAGTCTCGCCTTCTTGTTCGTTGCATCGTCTGCTTTGATAGGAACCCCTACTAAACTCGAAAGCTTCATTAGCATCGGCGTGCTCCAATATTGGATGGGGAGATTAGGGAACCTGACCCATATCGGGGCCGATGAGAGCAGCTCTCTTTCACACTGAATTCCTGACGTCCACCTCTTGAGGATGATCGCTCTCCCGTCGAATGTCCACGGCCCGCCTTGCACGATACGCTCCATATCCTCTGCCATCCCGAACCTGACGAAAAAAAAACCATTTTCCTAGAAAAAAACTCCATGCTGCCCTTCGGGTGCCATACCCGGTTGGCGTATGCCTTGATTTGCCCGTAGAATAGTTTATTGCCCATCACGTATAACACAATCGTGCTTTTTCAGTATTCCTCCGTCTCCTCCAGGTCCTCCCCCGTGAACTCAGCAATCGACCTTCCGCCCTTCTCCAATGGTTCTACATATTGCATCTCATCGGCTATGGATAGGCTATTGGATTTACACATTTCCGCCCAAGTTTTCCTAGCTCCTTGTCTTCCATCCTGCGAGCATTTCTTCCCCTCTTCAACCTCCCCCATGGACCTCCGTGGCGAGGGATCGATTTGATTATGAAGATTCCTGCGCGGGCCTTCCTGGGAATTTTGTCGAACACCTCGTTCTCTCCATTGAAAACTCCTCCCTCCTCCCTGAAAGTTTCTCCGGGCCTGATTCATACCGCTGTTGGCGTCTCCCCTGCTCGTCCCTCGTCTCTCCAAAAGCTGCTCTTGCTGATAGCGTTGAGGGGACCCTCTCATTTGTGCTTCTTGCAGCTGGCCGCCTGCCGAAAATCCCTCTCTCCTCCTTCTGACGACTGTGGTCCAACCTCCCGCTATTTCTCTTTCAGTCCCACCACCTTCTCTGACCGAAGAGCCTCCCTGGGCGTCGCCGGGATCCCAGACCACTGAATGCTTCTTTCTTCCTTCCGTAGCCTCGTCGCCTTTTTGAGAGGAAACCATCGATTGTTTATATATATATATATATATATATATATATATATATATATATATATATATATATATATATATATATATATATATGCAAATGACCTCTAGCCTAGTGGTTAAGATAGATGCATGCGGCCCAAGTGGTCGGGAGTTCGAGCCCCAGTGGAGGCGAGTTCGCCACAATTATCCATTGCTTCAAAATATATCTATATATCAACCTAAGTGAAATGGAATTTCTATCGCTCCGCTGCAAGAGTCAAATATGAAACTTCATACACCTTAAAGTTAATAGGACGAAAAAGAGTTTCTTTTGAGGACCTTATACTCATTATGTCTAGCATTGAATGGACTGGGTATTTACCTTTTCAACTATCAAATTAATGGTGGGTTCCATTTGATTGGGCACCTGAATTCGAACCTGAATCGGACCGAACCAAATATTTGTCAGGCTATTGTTCTCTTGTTCCCTCGAATCTATGGAGTAAGACATCGATTTCTCTTTCTCAATAAGAGAAATTATGTTCATTGCATAATGGGCTCCCTTGAAAAGCATTGGCGCACGTGTAAACGAGGTGCTCTACCTAACTGAACTATTGCTTGTGCGCGGATGACCGAACACCCAAATATATATATATATATATATATATATATATATATATATATATATATATATATATATATATATATATATATATATATATATATATTTATTTATTTATTTATTTATTTATTTATTTATTTTTTGAAAGAAGGTAACGATTCCTGGTAGGAGCGTTCGCCACAATTACCTTCTTTCAATATATATATATATATATATATATATATATATATATATAATATTTTGTTTTTTTATTATTTATATTTTATATTTTTATATTTTTATAATTTATATTTTATTTTATTTTTATTATTTTATTATTCTACTTTTTTTTCTTTTTCTTTTTTACTTTTTACTTTTTATTTTGTTATTTTTATATTTTTCAATTTTTATTATTTTATTTTTGTTTTTTATTTTATTATTTTTTAAAGTTAGTTATTATTTATTTATTTATTAAGTTTTTTGTTTTATTTTTCCTAATTTTTAATTATTATTATTATTTCTTTTTTTTGTATTTTGTATTTTGTATTTTTTTCTATTTTTTTATTTATTTGGGTTGAGTATTTGGGAGGGGGAGAAACATGAAAATTAGAAAATGCTTAAGGGTAACTAAGTAATTCAACAACCTACTTAACGCCTGCCCGGATAGTTTCTATCTTCCATTCTAATTTGGCATTTCTCAAAATACGAACGTCCAGAAATTACACAAGGACAAATTCAAGATTTTCAAACATGTCTCTTGCACCGTTGAGTGTGCTTACATAATTCCTTTGACCAAGGAGATACAAGATTCCCCAGCAGTTAGGTGGAGAGGCCCTAATGACATCAATGTCAAGGCAACACAGTTATTGTGGGGGCATATCAATGTTGTCAAGGCAACACAGTTGTGGGGGGCATATCAAAGTCAAGGCATGGCGAATTTCCCTTTATGTTGATCAAATTCAACGGACAACCAGTTCCTGATCACTACTGCCTTCCATATTGCTCGGGGCATTGACACAAGTTTCCTTCTCTCTGTCTCCAGCACTAGCATCAATTGCCGAACTTTTCATGTAGCTTCTTGCTTGAGCTCCTGTGCTCTTTTTTCCTTTGTGAACTTTTTCCTATTGGGTGCCATCAGCAGAGTCTGTCAAGGGACTTGGGTTGTCCTATACGTCGCTAGTTTTGGTTGTCCTTTGACTTTTGTTGTAGGCCGATTGTGGATGCTCACCCGTGATCCCGATTTCTACTGGGTCACGCTGAGTCTCGGGGTTGTCCTTATAAGCAGAGGAGGGTAGTCCAAGTCCAAAGTATTGTCTGATTTATCCCTGGGCCGGCTCCGGCCATCTGTGACGATGTTTAGTTTGCGTCCAGGTTGCTGCAGAATCTGTTGGTGGCAATCCCATCATGGATAGCCCATAATAACTCCTTTCTCCCTCCTTGACCAAGCTCTCTATAAATAGGTACAAACATCTCATGATCTCTACTTCAAAATTCACTCTCACACGCACAATAATATGGAGTTTATGGGGGGCATGTTGAAGGAGATGGTGGTGGATGGGGTGTCGCTATTAAGGGCTTGTGGCCCTTATATGCTCATCTTGATGGCGATCCTTGTGGTAGGCTTTATGGTGTACTTCTACATGCCATATTGGGGAGTGAGGAGGGTTCCTGGTCCTCCAGCAACATTTCTTGTAGGGCACCTTCCCTTGCTTGCTAAGTACGGGACCGACATTTTTAGAGTTCTGGCAGAGAATTATGGCCCAATATATAGGTAATACCTAGTAGTTCCCATGTTAAGTATAATTATTCATAGTTTTTTTTTTTAATTATAATTCATACAAACCTACACGTCCTTACGGTTGGAGGATTTGATATCGATTTCGTTTGATGTCCGTACTATTTTTCATATAAACTACAAGCAGTAGGCAATATAATTATTATTCCAGTAGAAAGTTAATTACGTGAGTGCATACTGTTATTGTTTTGTTTTTTACTTGTATTGTATTATTTTTAACTTATTAAGAAATTCCTCAAGAAGCTTGACAAGCTAATTATTTTCTTGTGATGGAACATTAGATTCCACATGGGGAGACAGCCTCTAGTGATAGTGGCCGACCCGGAGTTGTGCAGGGAGGTTGGAATAAGGAAGTTCAAGCATATCAAGAACCGCAGCAGTCCCTCTCCCACGTCCGGCTCCCCTCTTCACCAAGAGGGGCTGTTTCTTTCCAGGTAGGACTGCGTCCAGACCACGCGCACAGCTATTTAGTGTGTCGAACACTCAAAATAATGGTTTCAAAATAGTATAATTGAATGTTCGACACACCACACATTCTCGTACATAATGATAGGGGTAAGCATTCGGTTAATTCGGTTAAAATCGAAACAAATAACCGAAAATCAAATTGCACCGAAAATCGAATAAACAAAACCTAAACCGAACCGAATTGACCCATAATCGAATCAAACCGAACTGAACTAAATCGGTTCGATTTTTTGTTTATTCGATTTTTCGACTTATTTGTACTTTTTTACAATATATATAGTAACTAAGTCTACCTAAACTTGTTTAGTATATACCTATAGTGTGTTGCATATATATATAGTGTGTTGCATATATATATATATATATATATATATATATATATATATATATATATATATATATATATATTATTTTTTTTTTTTAAATCACATGCACACACACAATTGGGGGACTCGAACCTTACCGGCCCTTCGGATGTCCGCTCTAATTCCACTAGGCTAGAGAGCTCGGACTAAATTTTTTATTCGGTTTAGACCGAAACCCGAAATCGAAACCGAATAAGAGAATTTAGTATTTTCAAAATCAAAATCGAACCGAATTTTTTTTAAAACCAAATCGTATCTCTTATTCGGTTCGGACCGGTTCAATTTTTGGTCCAAAATTAAATAATGCTCAACCCCTACGTAATGACATTCAACTGAAACAGAACTATGTATGTATGATTTTTTGGCAGGGATTCAAGGTGGTCATCGATGAGGAACACAATCATCTCCCTCTACCAGCCCACCCATATCTCAAGCCTCGTCCCAACCATGCAATCCCACATAGACTCGCTCTTCCTCAACGTCGCCGAAGCTGAGGAGGGGACGGACATCCCCTTCTACGAGCTCTCGCTCAAGATGGCGATCGACGTCATAGGTGACACCGCCTTCGGCGTCCAGTTCGGCCTACTCTCCAAACCGATTCCCCAGCCGACTCCGGACGACGACAAACCTGAAGGTGGCGAGGATCAAGAAGTGTCGTGTTTCCTGAAGCAACATATGCACTCGATCGAGTCCCTCAAGATGGACCTCTCGAGCTCGTTCTCTACCATACTTGGCCTAGTAGTGCCCGTCCTCCAGAAGCCATGCAGGGAGGTCCTCAAGAGGATCCCCGGGACCGCAGACTACAAGATGTACCACACGAACGAGAAGCTCTGCGAGCGGATAGACGCGATCATCGCAAAGAGATCGAGCGAGAGGGCTTACAGAGACTCCAAGGACTTCTTAGCAGCTGTCCTGAACGCGAGGGATTCAGGAGTCGCCAAGGACCTCTTCACGCAGAGCTACATAAGGGCGCTCACCTACGAGCATCTCTTAGCTGGGACGAAAACGAGCGCTTTTACTCTCGCCATGACGGTGTATCTAGTTTCCAAACATCCCGAGGTCGAGAACAAGTTGCTTCAAGAGGTCGATAGCTTCGGTTCCGGTGGACGGACTCCGACTGCCGAAGACCTACAATGCGGATTTCCCTATCTAGATCAGGCAAGTACCATATATTTCTCTCTATAAATTACTACAAACGAAACAATTTTCTAAAAAATATAAATAACGAAAGTTGCAGCCAACTTAGATGGCAGAAAAATAAAAACGATAAAAATATTCCGAAACAAAAAATTCAGCCATCTGAGATGGCAAAAAATGGCGGAAAAGCGAAAAAGATGGCGGATTTTTTTTTTTTAACAAATCAGCCATATCTCAATGGCTGAATTTGAGGGTGGGCGGACCCCGCACGCGGTTGGTCATTTGAACCAAGTGGTTCATGGGTTCATGGTTCAAGTGGTGGTTCATGGTTCAAGTGATCCATGGATTTTTGGGGTTGGAGAGTTCACAGGTGTCTACAAGAATAATATTGAATTTTTTTTATAGAGTATGTTATGCAAGTAGCGTTGGAAAAGTAAGTATAAGTTGTAAATATAACGGTTGGAAATCAAATCAAACCATCAAACAAATAGCTAGCCATTACAAACCAAATTAAACCAATCAAAAAAATCCACTAAAACCTAACAAAAAATAAAACGAACCAAAGCATAAAAAACCGGCTCAAATTCCGCCATCTGAGATGGGTGATTTTTTTTTTTTTTTTTCACTTTTCCGCCGTCTCGGATGGCTGAATATTTTGTTCGAAATATTTTTTTTATCCGCTTTTGTTTTTTTTTATCTGCTTTCGTTTTTTCCGCCATCTGAGTTGGTGGCAACTTTCGCTATTTCAAATTTTTTGAAAGTTGTTTCGTTTGTAATAATTTATACAAAAATTATTTCGTTATAGTAAATTTTCTGTATTTCTTTCTCTAGTCTAGTACGACGAGCTACTAGAAATACATGATACATCTGGGAAAGGTCAAGATGTCTGCATCCACTACGGTCACACAAGCGATACGTACATTATTGGAAAAAGTATTGAATTGAATCTTTATTATTATTTTTTGCAGGTGGTAAAAGAAACCATGAGGTTTTGCACTGTATCCCCGTTAGTTGCAAGAGAGACATCTGAAGAAGTTGAGATTGGAGGTTACAACCTCCCAAAGGTAAGATATAACCTCAGTAGTATCGCTTATTCGACTCTGTAGAAGAATAATAGAGACTAATTAACATTGAAATGTAACTACCTATATAGGGAACTTGGGTTTGGCTTGCCCTGGGCGTGTTGGCTAAAGATCCAAAGCAATTCCCCGAGCCGGATGCTTTCCGGCCAGAGAGGTTCGACCCCGACTGCGAGGAAGACAAGAGAAGGCATCCGTACGCGCACATCCCTTTCGGGATCGGGCCACGAGCATGCATCGGGAAAAGGTTTGCGATACAAGAGATCAAGCTAGCTCTCATCAGACTCTACCAGGCTTATGTCTTCAGGCACTCCCCAAAGATGGAGTCTCCTCTGGAGCTCGAGTATGGTTTGGTTCTTGGGTTCAAGAATGGGATCAAGCTCCGCGCACTTAAGCGACAGCCCTAAAATTGAACAAATCTACTAGTTGTAGTGTACTTTTGTAACTAAAACTATCTATCATCCTGTAAATCTTTTCTATGTATATAATATTAGTTCGGATATAGCTGATGTATCAATGCTCAATACAGTCTTAATGATTTTTAAGACTCTCGAAGGCTGTTTATAGGCAACCAGCCCAACACTTTGAAGTTCAAACTAGAAAAGCAATTAACTCGAGTTCGGAAAATAAACAAATAAAATGATTAACCAATTGAAAAAAACACAAACCAGAATTCGAGCTCACTTCCATATGTATCGCCTAGCGACAGTGTTGGATTGTATCTCGTTTCTGGTTGAGCCCTAAAAGTGGGTGACAATGGAGTTGGTAATTTAGTCCCACATCGGGTAGGAGATGGATCATGAGGTGTAAATAATTAGAATTTGTTTAGGATTTACATGAAATTTTTTTTTAAGATATATGGGTTCAGTCTAATATCGCACGTCATGGGCCAACTTCAGTTCAGGTCACACTGCGTTCCCAACAAATATCTTAGAACATAAGCTATGCTTTTCCATGTCATTGAACCATATTCCTTTACTTCTCTCTCAATTGAACAAAAAAAACTATCCTTTTTTTTTCTATTCTATAAATATATATTTTTGATTAGTAATATGAATAACATGTAACATCCGATATGCAGAGAAGCAATTGTATATTTGTTTTTAAACTGGAGATCCCTGCCAAACTTCCATTCATAGTAAAGGTCATTTGGACCTATTTTCAAAGTGTACAAGCAGAATTTCATACATCAAAGAGTCTAAACTTAAGTTCTATAAATGGCACGACAAAATGTCAAAATCTTGAGAGAGAAAAAAAATGTACTTTTTTTTTGTTTTCCTTTTATTTGGAGTGAACAAAAGTATAGCAGTTTATCTACAAAAAAAAAAAAAAAGGATAAATACAAAGCAATTTCCTAGGACTATGAGCAGAAGAAATTCATGGTGCCTTAAACAAATTCAAAAGCAAGGTGGCATGAATCAGCTCAAGCAAACAAAACTATATATAGATGTCATATGTCATGCGCACCAAAATTAAAGAATGATATGTGAGGTTGTATGCTTCTATCAGTTTTTGTATTATAGATGAAGAGCTTCTTCCTCCCCTTTGAGTTGTCTCATCTTTGGTTAGGACTAGGGATGCCCATATAAGCCAGCCTAGGGGAGAGCCTCAGCCGTGAACTTGGACGAGGGGAGGGGATGGGGTCCTTATTTCCTCTCGTCACCAAGATGCCTCTTGGTGACAGGTTAACTTGTTCAAGAGCCTTGCTCTGCAGATTAGTCGGGTAGTCGCGGACACATCCTATGCGCGGCCCTGCGCCAGTAGTCCAACTGCATGGCAGCCACGCACCAGCCGATTCAAGAGGAAATGCGTCGTCTGTGTTGGTTTCTAATCTGAATGGAGCCTCTATAGGAACTTTCATGGGCTCTCCTTCCTCGGTATCGCTCAAATCTTCCCCCTCTGCTGCAATGTGGTACTCTTCTGCCTCAACCGCCTTTTGCGCCTTCTTTTCTTGCTCGGAATTTAGACGCTTGAAAGAGGGGTACTCTTCATCATCAATGGCACATCTCTGAGGAAAGTTGATATATATGAGGACTGTCACAAAGATGAATATGCAATGGTCATTCACAGTGAATTGGTCTTTATCTACCTACCTTGACATCAGTGAGATCGACATTGTTGTCCTCTAGAAAGTCGATGAACGCATTGAAATGTTCTTCGGTTGGGAGGTAGTGTCCACTGTATGGCCAAATAGCCTGCAGAAACAAGATGATCAAGATTCAATAACCATACAAACAAAAGCAAAAAAAAACAAGATTTTAATGTTTGTTGGCAATGAAGTTCTTCGACAAGGTTTGCCAGTTGCACCTTGAGGACCCCTTCTTTGACAACCAGCCGTCCTGCAGCTGTTATAGCCCCACCAGACAAAAAACTCGAGTGCTGAAACTTCCCCTTCTTTTTCTGTGTACATAAAAACAGCATGTTAAGGAAATGATACAATAACAAGGCATGAATGAAAGGTATGCAATTTGAAAATATACCTTGCCTACATAGAAAGCGCTCAATGTGCTGAGCACAAATATCCACTTTGAACCTTCAGCTGTGTTCAGAAGCAAACGGCTCTGTTTATAGACCAGCTTTCCATTCTCCACAATGACTTCATAGGATTTCCGCTCGTTCTGCATATTTTTGAAACCAAAATACGCAATAAGCTTAGTTTCGAAACAAGATACTACTTAGGATACATCTTGAAAATTGATTGAATGGTATAATGTATTACAGGTCCGAGGTACATGATACTCTGGTTCTGAAGAGTGTTCCTGGGACATCTCTCAAGGTTAACTTCTTTTCCGTCGCCAATGTCCAACCTTTAATTATCAGTAAAAACCAGAATGATCGAGAGCTAGATATTCAATTTTCACCAACTGGAAGAAAGTTTTAGATGTATATTTACCAATAGAAGAATGGTTGTGCACTCTCGCTCTTAAACCAGACATCATAGTACAAATGCAGATTATGCCCGTACCTATGGCGTGGATCGATCTGTAGACCATGATATATAGGAAAAAAAATAAGCATATGGACATTGCAAACATTACTAGTACTAGAGAACTATGGGTGAAAATTGAAACATACCGCTTCGAGCCAATGCTGTAGAGCGAGCTTTTGTGCATTATCACTTTTACTCAAGCCCTTTCCTACCTACAAAAGAAAAGATATAAGTCAACTTATTCCATTTTGAGATGGGCGTTTCTACAATTGATTTACCTTTGCTGCTCTTGTCCGAGCTCTTGCCCAACGGGATAGTGCCGTCTCTGGCTTTTCGCCATTGAAGAACGATACTGAACTCCGCTTTAGTAATGCAAAATCCAGTGCCTTCCACCTGCAGTCAAGAAAATTAAGGGGATTTTATTTTTTCAGATACTCAACCTCAGTTCTTGAGACAGGAACATCTGCGCAAATACATACGAGGAACTCATCTCAAGAATGAACATCTTACCAAAGCTCCTCCACTACGACTGCACAATCTGCAAGATTTCTTCTAGTCCGATAACTCTTGTACACTTTCTGCACCTTAACCGCAGCTGCTGCTTCTAACTCGCTCCTCGGCCTTGGCGAAATCGCTTCAGGAGGGCACATTGCATTCTTCCTTGCAGCAACTGCATCGACCCCCAACTTTCTCTCGTCGCAGAAGCTCCGGCTCTTTGATGGAGTGGCTTTTTCTGCTTCCCAATGCTTGAGGCTACTGGAGCCATCTGGTACTGTCTGCTTGATGCTTGAGCTGTTTCTCTTCAAACGAAACGATCCCAAGCTGATCTTGAGATCGTCTGCATTGAAGCTGATCAATTTCAGAGCACCTCGAATATCTTCAGCCAGACCCAAAATCTGGTTGTTGGCAAACTCGACCGACGGCAAGGAGAGTATGGAACTTGTTGAACCCATAGCAGATCTTGTTCTGTGCACTTAGATATGGAATCCTGCAAGGAGAAACTTTTGTATTATACATGCAACAAATAGTAACATAGAACATCGGAAGCTGTACATAATGGCTTCATCTGAACTACAACATCAATTAAAGAGATACCAAAAGTTATCTTGAGTTTAGGATGGCAAAAGAGAATGTATTAAACATTTATGTAGAAGTTCCGAGAAATTATCAGATCAAGAATACCATATCCATTATTCAACTTCCGTATCAGTTATATATTAAACATAGGAAAAAGTCAACTTCCACATCAATTACACGACTATCCTTTTATATTTTCCATAAATGATTCTGATATTGTATTGAGAATAGTACTCCGTCAGACTAAGAAGAAGTGTGGAGAAAGTAAGATGTGGTTTTCTAATATTTAAAAAAAAAATGTCTATGTTGCACGGACACGTACATGACAAGACATGGTATGTATCCGGGCAACATAGGCACAACATTGGATTTAGTATCCAAGAGTGCATGTGTCGTGTCTGACACGTCATGAACACTGCACTGGGTTTGAGAGTGCGCCATCAAATTAGTTACCTAGGAACTCGATGAAATGCATATATTAGAAAACATGTAATGGATATATAGGAAATTAAAAAGCAGCAAACCAACAAATTTGCAGAAACCTTTTCCATGACAGTAAGAGAATACGAAGAAGAAGCGCACCTTCAAATTTATACTTCCTGAACCAAAAAATCCAAGCAGAAAACAAGAACAGATTCATCAAACAGAAATCACAGTTTCATCAAACATTTTCCACAGCAGAGAAAGGCAAACATTGCACGCAGAAATCATTATAATTACGCAGCAAGCAAGCATCTACAATATGAACAAACAAAAAAAATGTCGCGATATGATAAATAGTAAGGGCGCGATCGATCAGACTAGGAACAAGCATTACCATCCAAGCGAGACGATAGAAAGAGAATCGAATTCCAGATGGCAGAGATGGAAGAAGGAGAAGACGCAACTAAAAGACGGAAGTGCACGGATAAGCTAGCTAGCATTCTCTGAACTGTACCTGTTAAAAATCCAAGGGAGAGGCGACTCTTTCCGGACGACGACGACGAGAATGTAGATAGCATAAGTTAGTCGACAACAGCTCTGTAATATGTAGCAGTAACAACTGACCGTTTCATATATACACCAGACAAATAGGAGGAAACTAGTCTTTCTTTCCATTCAACTACACCAACTGATGAAGACAAAACTATATATCAGTGTTTTAAAAATCGGACCGCACCGGCCGGTTGAACCGGTCAACCCGTGAACCAATAATTTTTTCGGACTATCGATTCACTGTTTTGTCCAAAATTCGGCTTTTTTTATGTACTCCGGTGGACTTGGCCGGTTAGACCACTGAAAAGTCTGATCCGGTTGGATTTTAAACCGATCTGAACCTGACTTTTTCAATTCAACTCTTCTGGGGATTAGCTTTTGATTTTTGGTTTGGACTTTACATGCAATAAAAGTTTATATGTACGATTCTTGACTAATTTTAGCATTAGTATATATGTAGTTGTGTAGTATGTAATATATTCAAATAAAACTATAAGCCTATAAAACTGGTTCAACCTAGGTTAAACCACTGGTTGAACAGGTTTGACCCAACCCAGTGTCCTCACCGGATCGATCTCCGGTCCGGTTTTTTAAAACATTGCTATATATTGTAGTAAGTGTGTATGTATTAATGACGCTCGTAAGCACTGAATGGATTATATATAGAAAACCATGTAGGAAGGAAGTGTGCAGTTGCTAGTTGGACTGGTCCACATAAATTTTAGCCGACCCAACGCGAACCTGAATCCGATTGATTTGGAATTATAATGTTAATATCTTGTAATGGCTCTTAATGTCACTACCAACAGACGTTACGTGATATTACGAGATATTGTCTTTAGCGAATCCAATTTGGATCTATGTTGTCTCTACAAAGGACCCATATAAGACGAGTGGGTTGGGTTGGGTTCGGATTGAAACCCAAACCCGTTTGAGTTACGGGTCCGGATCCAGATCCACCGCTGTTTTTTTTACCCGACGTGCACAGCTGAGCTGGCAGTCCTAGATGTGTAAAACCACGGGTTGGACTAGTGTGATGCGAAGGACAGTTTTCTTGGTCTGGAGGCAAACGGACGTGTGGAAGCATTAGACCATGAAAGATTCAGTTCCACATAGATTGGTTGATCATTGATTCATTCGGCAGTGACAGAGACCTATGGTGGTCAATATAGGAATATCAATGGGGGTGCGTTAGTTGGTTCAACTCTGCGTGCGGCCAGCTAGCTAGCTAGCTAGTCACTAGACATATTGGTCCAAATAAGAATTTGGTATGTAGTAGTCGTTTCTTATGACTGAAGTAATTTTAAATTTGATCCGCCAATTGGACTTCTATTGGAAGTTCGAAAAGCTAGGTGCCACCCAACCAGACTTAGTTGCTTACCTTATAGGGGTATTTGCCACTCGACAACAATTTAATTGAACAAAAACTCCTTGCTGTACGTAGGGATACATTCATTTTATATATCCCCAGCTTGTCCAGCTGATTGAAAAAGCTGGCATGCATGTGTTGTCTACAGAATACACACAATACAAGCTCGGGAGAATCTTTATTCCCAATTCTCTCTTGGTATTTCAATGTTTGGGCTTTCTTTCCTTTTACTCAGTGTACATTTTTATGGGTTTGGTAGCTTTATAGATAGCATTTTGAGACTTCTGACATAAGGCATCATGTTACTTGATGTATATGATTTTTTTTAGAAAAAATTCTTGTTAAGCTTAAATAAATTTTATATATTTAATTAGATCTCTACTTTCCTCTCTCTCTTTTTTCGACCTGGCGGTTTAAACTTTTCTTTACAACTTAACTTGTGAATCTTGAGTGTTCTAACTATCAGGGGGAATTGAATTATTCTATCCGGGGCTAGTTTTGGTGATCCATTGATCTTTATTGTTGGCCGATTTTGGAAGGCCTGTCACTTCCCGTTCCCGGAATACGTACTTTTAATGCATGTACTGTTTTAATATATTTATTTAATATTTATCATGTATTGTTCTGTATTTAAACCCCTTTAATTTTATGTTAATTAATTTCCTGCAAATTTTATTTTCGCATTTTATTCTTGCTTTTATACTCTGCTTTAGCTATGCTTTGGGTTCGGCTTGGATTGGATTAAGTATGTTGGTTCATCATGAACCGAAACAAACCCCCACCTACCACCACCCCTTCATTTAAACCCCACTCCCTTTCTCTCTCTTCATTACTTCACCATTACTCTTCTTCTTCCTCATAAACAAACTCCCACCTACCAGCCGCCTAGGCAAGTGCCAACTTGCTTCTTGATGGATCTCCATTTTTGTTGTTCCATTATTTTCCTCTCAGGATTTTTAGATACTTTAGTACTTAGCATTTCACTACCAAAATTTATCGTTTTAGCAACGGCCATATCCGTCGCCAATCCGACGGTAATTACTATTAGCGACCGATCACCGACGGATTTTGGCCAAAAAATCCGTCGGCAATCAGCTCGTCGCTAATAACGGTCCGTCGCTACGTAGTCGTCCAACGACGGAATAGCGACGGATTGTCGACGTCACAATACGAAGCATTAGCGACGCATTTCCGACGGACTGTCGTCCATTTCAACTATTAAGTACTGAACTGTGTAGACAATAGCGACGTAAAATACCGTCGGTAACCCGTCGTAATCGCGTATCAAAGCGTATAGTTCCGTCGCTCATCCGTCGGTAGTCGTCGGTAACGAACGACGGATTAGCGACGGTGTGCTGACGGACTATCCGTCGATCAGGTTCTGGAAATGCTTGGCATTTCCAGCACCATGGCGACGGATTATTCGTCGCTATTCCGTCGATATATATCGACGGAATACGGACGGATTATCCGTCGAGCATTTTCTGGAAATTCTTGGTATTTTCAGAACAAGGGCGACGGATAGGTCGTCGCTATTCCGTCGAACTATATACCATGCCGACGGATATTCCGTCGACCATCCGTCGCTACCTGGAAACATTTTCAAATCTCCAGTTAGCGACGGAATAGCCGTCGAAAAGTAGTCGGAAACTGGTAATTCCCGTCGCTAAACGGTCACAAGTCCGTCGCTAACTGAGAATATTTTAAAAAAAATTACAACACTATCCCTGTTCGCAAAAATATGCATAAACCAAACCAATATATAATGCACACAAATTATCCAATAATCACATAGACCAAATATATAATGCACACCAATTATCCAACAATCCATATTCACATTTACTAATCCAAACACCACCAAACTAATGGAACACCCAATATGGATAACACATTATTTAGCCAATATATAAACTCAGATGAATTTAAGAAGCAAAGCTGTAATGCCCCGCTCCGCATCGGTGCATTATGATGAGTCGTTGACTCGAAGAGTTGCGTTGACCCGATGAAGTATCGATGCGAATCGATGCGAGAGTTACGTTGGCCAAAGGTAAGCTTTGAGTCGGTTGGAATCTATGAATCGAATCGATGCAAAAGATGAGTCCCGTTGAGCAAGTGCTGATTTTAGTTGATCTGGTGTGCAGGCTATGCTTTTACGCTGGACGATAAGAGGTCGGCATTTTGCCTTATGCAATGAAGTGTCCGCGAAACCAAATCGTGGCCTTACAACGGATTGTGGCATAGGCGCGATAGGCCAAATCAACCGATCGTAGTTCAAAGGAATGGCTAAGTCCGGGAGTTAGCTATGCGATCGAGTTATGAAAGCGAGACGCTTCAATCGGCGAGACGGCAAGGCGTATCGGCTTAAGGTGGGCGGGTTCTTGACTCTCTCTCCCTATTCCTTCACGTCTAATAAGAGATATCATTGTATGCGTAATACGGTTCCCCTGCTGAATGTTCTGGAATCGTAGCCCCATGGCTACTCTAGCAGTGGTCGAGAAGAACTTCTTCTTGAACTGGGTCTTGAACTGGTCCCAAGTGGCTCTCCCTCTCGCGAACAACGGCTCATTCCTGAACCAGACTCCGGCTAAGTCTATCAGCAGAAATCCTGCTGCCTCGACCTGAAGGTCATCCGGCATCCTAACTCCCAGAAGCTTCCTCTCTACCGAATCTAGCCAGTCATCAGCTACTACTATGCCCTCAGTCCCTGAGAACTCCTTGGGATTCAGACCCATGAAGTCCTTGATCGTCCCCGCTCTCTGCCGCGGCTCTACATATGGTGGGACCACGGGACGTCCCTCAGAACGCTCCATGCTTTGGCGGAGTAGGGTAGTCTGCTCCTGATGGGTTGTTAGGAACCCCTGGATCAGTGTGAGCAGCTGGTTCCCGTCGAGTGTGACGGAAGCCTGGGTGGGTATAGTGATAGGGGGTGGTGGAAGTATCGGGGCCTGCTGGGACTGGGATGTGGAAGGTGGTATCTGGGTCTGTGGATCTGTGGAGTGGGGGAATGTGGTAGGTGGAGGTGTATCAGTCAACTGGTCAGCTGACTGGATATGGAGGGCCCCATTCTCAGGGGTAACATACTGGGACGAACGAGTAAGCACCATCTAAATTACACATAAAAAGACTTATAAGGACTTGTTTAAAGTAAGCAATCATATGCAAGAAAATCTAATTATAATAGCAAACATGTGATGTGTTTCCTATGTTGCAATCCTGGCATTCCTCTAGGTGTTCTAAGCGTCTTTCCTAATGTTGTCTAATTACCTTAAGTTCCTAATTGCAGGCATGCTTGGTACAATAACGTAACCAAACAGTTTAGTCAAGACCTGCATGGGCCACCACTAAAAACATGTCACGACCCGCTACCCAAATTGTTGGGCCAGGTCGAGTCATGCCCAGCCTACGTTGAGATAAAACGTAGTAAGCTGTTCTAAAGACAACAGGATAAGACTAAATGTGCTAACAGTTCTATAAGTGAAATAAAGTCAGAAGTGCTCCAAACACAAAAGTCATCGTATATAGTAAAATGTCCAAGTACAAGTAAACTGAAATGTAAAACTGGATACATGTCCAGTTACAAAATGATATAGTCTAATACATGTCTACTCCCGAAAGTCTAAGTAAACAAAAGACAACTAGGCGAGGTTCCCTGCAGGAACATCCTCATAAAGTAGAGCCGGGTCCTCGGCAGTAACTCCATAGTATGAGTCACAGAGTAACTCCTCCTCAGTAAGGACACCTACAACGTTATCCTGTCAGGACGGGAGCAAGTACTAAATCTAGCAAACTAGCATATGAAACATGGAAATGAACATGAGAGGAAATAACTGGAAAGCATGGCATCACTCAATCTATTATGGCAAGGATACACGTGTCATAGAGACAGATGTATATGTAATGTTTAAAACTGTAGCAAGTACGTGATCGGTCAATAGATGTACAATGTACTGTGGTACATGTAAATAAAATATACATACGTACAAGTCAACAAGCATAGGTGTACATCCGTACAGACATGCGGGGTAATGGCCTGCGGCAAAGTATGCATATAAAATGCGACATCGCTCGCTACTGTAGGGGGATCGTGATCACGTATAATACTATCAGTTTCCCCATAACCCATATTCTAATCATGTGAGAGATACATCAAGACTGTTCTAAGCATGGTAGTAACTGAAAGTATAACATATAGAGAGCTAACTTGCTACCCCAAGGATCAGCATTCAACATGGTGGGGTTTGCAGTTCATTTATGTGACAATATGTAAAGTTCGTAGAAAGTACTTGCCTCTAGCAAAGCAAAACAAAACAAGCTACGATAACAGTGCTATGGATGTCCAGTAACTCGTCGCTGTAGAAGTAAAATACAATAACTTAGTTTTACACTAAGCTAAAACACTAGGACACTAATTGGTGAAACACGACTTGTGATTGGGCACCTAGCCAAAATAATAACTTGGCATAGGAGACCAATGTGGGGTGACACACTATGTTAACTAACTTTCTAGGGTCTTTACACTAGTGAGGGATGGGGTTCAACACGACTAAAACTCCAAATAACACAAAAAGCTACAAGTCGTAATTAATCAATAAATAAATCAAAAGATCATTATTTTCTAACAATTTTTGAAGTAGACAAAAAGTCTAGTTTTTCTTAAAGTAAAGTACCAAGGTGATCCTTGTTAATCATAGAAATTTATTATAATTTTTCTGGAATTTATTAACCAGTACAAATATTTTATAAAAATCAGTTTTCCTAAGTATACAGAAAATGAGTTTTGGTTTTATATGCCAAACTAGTGGCAAAACAGTAAATTAAATACTACAAAATTTATACTAAATTAGCTAACTTAACATAGTATCTAAAAACTATTTTTCCATAATTTTAGCAATACTTTAAGTATTTTTAGAAAATCAAAAACAGCAATGCACACAATAATTAATTATCTGCGTATTTTGTCCATGTATATAATTTGAACCAAAGTTCAAATACAGGACCCAAGGCCATGAATCAAGTCCAATATGACTTGTACAGGTCTTGAATGTGTGAAAACATATTTGAGCCCAAATATCCATGCTAGGCTTGGACACCAAATGGTTGCAGTAAATTAAACACAATGAAAATACAATTTGGTAATAGTCAAAATAAATATTATTATTTTAATAAGGCAAATTTATACAAAAGAATATATACATACCTATGCTAAAAGGATATATATAGATATATAAGGAAAAATACTTAATTTATAAAGTATATATATATATATATACAAATATATATATATATAAGAATACACTTAATAATATAGTGTATATATATATAATATATATATATATATATATATATATATATATATATATTTTTTATATATATGTTTATATATATATTTTTCTATGTATATATATATATAATATATATATATACATATATATAATATATATATACATAGGAAAATATATATGTTTATATATATATTTTCCTATGTATATATATATATATAATATATATATACATAGGAAAATATATATATAAACATATATATATATAATTTACTAACTATAAAATATATACATATATATTAAATACTGTTAAAATACAGTATATACATATATATATATATATTAATATATATATATATAAAAAAATATATATATATATATATATATATATATATTAATATATATATACATATATATATATATATATATATATATATATATATATATATATATATATATATATATATATATATATATATAAAAATACAAACAAAAAGAAAAAGAAAAGAAAACAGAAAAGAAAAGAAAAAGGAAACAGAAAGAAGAAGGGGGGGCTCGAACTCGGGCTAACAGAGCGGGGGGGGGGGTTTAATTACTGCGCGCTGGCCAGTGGGCCAGTTGGCCCGACTGTTAGGATTAGACCTTAGGTTAGTTTTATTTAGTTTAGGTTAGCATTATATAAAAAAAATATATCTGTCCTGTGTCCTGACAGTTAAGGACACAGGGTTTCTCGTGTCCGTGCTACGTACGACACGCATGAACACTGAATCACGTGTCCAGCTACTGGACGAACATCCTCGTGTCCTGGCGAGTCTCATATGTGAAGACGAGACTCGCACGACACGAATCGGAGCTGACACTTACGTGTCCGACTTCTCCACGAAGTTTCGAAGGCGAAGGCGGCGGCTTGGGGCGTCGGGACGGTGGCGGAGAGGTGGCGACGTGTTCGCCTCACTGCGACGAACCTTATGATGGTGGTGGACGGTGGTGGCGTGCGTCGTAGGGACGGCGCTCGGGTCTAGCCGGAGCTAAGGTTCCGGTGGGGATGAGAGTGGGTGAGGGGGCGGCGCTGGCGGTCGTGGGGAGTGTTTAGGGTTAGGGTCTGGTCGAGGGGAGTGAGGGGGATTTTATAGGGTCTTTGGAGGCGGTGGGGGCAGCCGGGAAAGGCGGGGGCAGCGGTCGTAGTCGGTCGGGGCAGTCGTCGGGGGTGGGTGAGAGCTGGAGGAGAGAGAGAGCTGTCGGGGGGGGTTTAGGTTTAGCAGTAGGCCCCCTTAGGAAATAGGATTTGCATAAAGGAATTATCAGTATTAAAATGCAAAATAATATTTGCATTCCATAATTAAAATAAATCATATATTACAAACTGATATATAATCAATTCTAAAAATTGTAAAACCTATTTAATTAATTTCAAATAATTTGTAAAGTGATATTTTTATATATAAAACTCATTTAAAAATTATAGAAAAATTCCTAAAAGTCCTAATAAAATATTTTAAGGCCAAAACTAACATTAAAAATTAATTAGCACTAATAAAACTAAAATTAAAAAACAGGGGCTTACATCAGTTGCGCGGGAGTAGATAAGTTATGGATTGATATGTCGGATTGGGTAAAGTTCCATAGGAATTATCGGAAATTGATTTGGCTTCGCGATAGGATATAGCATGGTTCGATGTAACTGTCCCTCGTTGATGATCTTCAATTATCGAGCGTAGTTTCGGGGCAGATGACCCTAGAAGACTTGACCGCCAAATCAAGTGAATGTTGAAGTCCCATAGGATGACCCAATGAAGTCGCATAAGAAATTCGTCGAGGATGAAAGATGAGGTAGTGCATGTTAAGGATAAGTCTAAGCGAGTGAGTATCGTGTTTCGAAAGTTGGCGAGTACTAGAGTCGATATGGTCAAAAAAGTTATGTTGGATCGGATAGATGTTGAGGAACGTACTTAGCGTAATGACGTGGTAAGGCGATTGCAAGAATTCTGCAATGCGCGAGGGCGATGGAAAGTAGAACGAAAAAAGTCGTGTCGTAGATCGGTTGAGTAACGGTTAGGCTATGTGTGTTAAGCGCGCTATCTGTATTACAAAATGAACTAGTCGGGATTAAATCGAGAATTGAGTAAAGGATTCGCACTCGGTCGAGAATAGGAGATGGACGTATCGTAAGAGACCTTGGGTCGGAAAGATTGTTGCCTTTGAGCATCGTAGACTCAAGTTGACCTCTTATGTC
Organism: Iris pallida; assembly: GCA_029216955.1. NCBI lineage: Eukaryota > Viridiplantae > Streptophyta > Magnoliopsida > Asparagales > Iridaceae > Iris > Iris pallida. The sequence goes on along the minus strand of JANAVB010007798.1, from coordinate 9,409,622 downwards.
AGGAGAGATTAAGCACAATGTCTGGATAAGTTACCTAGAGGGGGTAGCCCCAGACGCGATGCGTAGGCAGTTCGAGAACGTGGATCGTGTTGGAATAGTTGTGTGCGAGACTTAGTACGGATTGTAGGCAAAGGAATTTGTGACATGTGGACTTAGTCCATGTCGTTAAGGCCAAATGTTATGAATGATAGGATGAAAGACTCGAGTTATGTGAGAGATAGGAAACGATTGGACGAGTAGGCATTGCGAAGAATTGTTGCGATCGGATGCGCAACGGCTTAATGCAATGCATGCGTTAGGTGACCGACGAGAAACTTACGAGATCGAAGTTATGGTTGAATTAAGTTATGTGCAAGATGTTGGAAGATGATCGCATGTTATGGGATGATGCATACGAAGAGTATTTTGGGAATAGGCGCTAAGATATGACTAAGTCGAGTACGGACCGATGGATGCTTGAGGATTTAAGTTGAGATTGTAAGTTGTCCCGATATCCTACAACTGAGCTTGGCTGAAATGTATATATTGGTGGGACGCCTAAAATATGTGTATGATCCAAACTAAGTTGTATGATTCCAACGATAGTAGCACGAGATCGTGAAACGATCTGGCGAGACACTTGGATTTAAGTGTTGGTTTCGGTTCGAGGACGAACCTGATTTTGAGTGGTATATTATGTAATGCCCCGCTCCGCATCGGTGCATTATGATGAGTCGTTGACTCGAAGAGTTGCGTTGACCCGATGAAGTATCGATGCGAATCGATGCGAGAGTTACGTTGGCCAAAGGTAAGCTTTGAGTCGGTTGGAATCTATGAATCGAATCGATGCAAAAGATGAGTCCCGTTGAGCAAGTGCTGATTTTAGTTGATCTGGTGTACAGGCTATGCTTTTACGCTGGACGATAAGAGGTCGGCATTTTGCCTTATGCAATAAAGTATCCGCGAAACCAAATCGTGGCCTTGCAAAGGATTGTGGCATGGGCGCGATAGGCCAAATCAACCGAGTAGTTCAAAGGAATGGCTAAGTCCGGGAGTTAGCTATGCGATCGAGTTATGGAAGCGAGACGCTTCAATCGGCGAGACGGCAAGGCGTATCGGCTTAAGGTGGGCGGGTTCTTGACTCTCTCTCCCTATTCCTTCACGTCTAATAAGAGATATCATTGTATGTGTAATATGTTATCGAGTTAGCAAACGTGGCTCGGCGAGTGTCTAAATACGCGTTGAACACTAAGGTAGAACATTGAACAATCGAACAATTGAAGCGACGTGTATCGAGTGCACGGATCGCGGTAGGGCAATGATGGTAGAACATTGAAAGATGATATGAGATGTGCATCATGTGCACGGCTCCGAGAACATTGAACACTAGGCGTAGAACATGGATTACGGCGCTGAGCGTGCCCTCGGGCACTTATGCCACGAAAGACTAAGTAACTACGAAATTATGCTATGAGAATAACTTACGAATGGTACGCGTTGAATACAAGTACGAGATGTCTAAGCCATTGGGCGTCGTGCATCAATATAGATGTGTTGGGACATAACGTCGACGGAGCTCCCCATACGAATAGTGGATTATGTTTATGAGACGCGAATATATTTATGGCACGGGAAACCGTTTATGGATCGAGACTATGTTTATGCGACGGAGGATGTGGTTGGAATGTTATGACTTGTATGCTATGATACGTATTGCATGGTCAATGGACTCGGATGGCCCGTGCACGGGTACGACTTCCCTCGAATGGTTACGCCGGGGCGCCGGGACCGTTCGGCCTAGGAGGGAATTATGTGTGGTATTTATGGTGCACAACATTCGGACGGATTGCGACCGTCCAGTGCTGTGATAAGCTATGATATCCGTAAGTTTGGGATCCTTCGAATACTGGGCTAGCAACCCGTATCGAAGTGATCGTAGGCTTACACATATGAGATGCCAAGTCCATTACGGTGCGAAACACCGTGACCTTCATATAGATAGGGCCGGTGGGCTGAGATGAGAGCTGGGTGCAGGCGCAGGGCCTGTCACCCATTATGTATATGTTTACGTTTATGATTGGTCTGTTGCACGAATCGTATGATTGCTTATGTAAGTTCTAACCATGGCAGGCTAGGCAAAGAGGAACGGGATGAGCACGAATCACTATATTATGTTTCAGATTATGTCTAACTGTCTCTGCTGCAGGAACACGGTATGGGACACATTTATGATAATGTGCTATGTTTAAGTATTGCTCTGAAACTGATCCTAAGGCTAAATAGAAAGATCACCAATTAAGATGCATGTTTCACTAAATGATTAAGTGTTTGGTTTGGGTGCGAGCGGGTCTTGATCAGTGCGAAGCGAGGACGAAAGCACTAATCCCCTACTAGTTTATGTGCAGGCTCAGGTTATGATCGGCTCGGGACGGAGCCCGGCTTGGACGTGCCGGGGCATGGAGTCCTTGGCGTTCAAGAGGAGCTTCTGCATAGGCGTTCGGGCTTGCGACATGGAGATGTTCGGCCGAAGACTACTTGGTGGCTATAAAGAGGCATAATGTATGGAACAATGTAATCCTTTGTGAGCTAGAGAGATCATGAGCATTGTAGCCAATTGGCATATATGTTGGGCTGTTCAGAGCCTTTGTAGCCTTCAGTTCATTATGAATAAAAGAGATTCTTGTGTTATTCTTTGTTTTTCTTTCGCTGCTTATGTTACGAATTTGAGATAATCACTATGTAAACCATTATCTTGCCTTGCACGAGCGCAACTCCAGGTTCGTACGGCATCACGCCCCAGCGAGGACGATAATTTGGGTAAAATCTAGCGAGGACCAGCGATTTCCCGGATCGGGGCGTGACAAAAGCCACCCGCCGCCCCCGACCAAAGCCCGCCGCCCCAAGCCCGCCGCCCAGTAGTTCGGTTGCATATATATATATATATATGAAGAGTGCTTATGGCTGTACGTCGGTTGCAAATAGCCCCGACGCCCCCGCCCCAAGCCAGCCGCCCAGCCCCCGACGCACCCGCCCCAAGCCAGCCGCCCAGCCCCCGACGCCGCCGCCCCAAGCCCACCGTCCAGCCCCCGACCCAAGCCAGCCGCCCAGCCCCCGATGCCCCAGCCCCAAGCCCGCCTCCCAGACCTCGACGCCCCCGCCCCAAGCCCGCCACCCAGCCCCCGACGCACCCGCCCCAAGCCAGCCGCCCAGCCCCCGACGCCGTCGCCCCAAGCCCACCGTCCAGCCCCCAACCCAAGCCAGCCGCCTAGCCCCCGACGCCCCAGCCCCAAGCCCGCCTCCCAGACCCCGACGCCCGTGCCCCAAGCCCACCGCCCAGCCCCCGACCCAAGCCAGCCGCCCAGCCCCCGACGCCCCCGTCCCAAGCCAACCGCCCAGCCCCCGACGCCGCCGCCCCAAGCCCACCGCCCAGCCCCCGACCCAAGCCAGTCGCCCAGCCCCCGAAGCCCCAGCCCCAAGCCCGCCTCCCAGACCCCGACTCTCCGCCCCAAGACCACCGTCCAGCCCCCGACCCAAGCCAGCCGCCCAGCCCCCGATGCCCCCGCCCCAAGCCAGCCGTCCAGCCCCCGACGCCGCCGCCCCAAGCCCACCGCCCAGCCCCCGACCCAAGCCAGCCCCCCAGCCCCCGACGCCCCAACCCCAAGCCCGCCTCCCAGACCCCGATGCCCCCGCCCCAAGCCCACCGCCAGACCCTGACCCAAGCCAGTCGCCCAGCCCCCGACGCCCCAGCCCCAAGCCCGCCGCCCAGCCCCCGACGCCCCCGCCGCAAGCCCACCGCCCAGCCCCCGACCCAAGCCAGCCGTCCAGCCCCTATACGACACCGCGAGAGAGAGAGAGAGAGAGAGATAGAGAGATCGAGAGAGAGAGAGAGAGAGGGGTTACCTTCGGAAGAGAGAGAGGAGAGGACGCCGACGCCGACGACGACACTGGCGCCGATCACCGAAGCCAACACCGGCGAGAGAGAGAGAGAAAGGAGAGAGTGAATTTGGGGAATACGAAAAGTTCCCCCCGCCGTTTTATTTAAAGTCTGGTACGTATATATAGCGACGGACTAGCGACGTAGAAAACCCCGTCGCCCAGTAGTCACCCTGTTTGATAAGTGTCGACTGAATATCCGTCGCTACGTAGTCCAAGAAATGTACCACTAAATTCCTACACAATTCCGGCCAAATAATCGACTACGTAGCGACGACTGGACATCCGTCGCTATAATTCCGACAGCCTAGTGACGGATATGCGACCTTTCCTCCCCCTAAAATTAAAATAAAAATGGCAAAGGCGTGTGGTCGATAATCAGTCGGTGAGCGGCCACGAAGCCGTCGCTAACGCCGACGAAAAAATTCTGTCGCTAAATATCCGTCGCTAATTTAGTGTATTTTGGTAGTATTTTCAATTTCCATGGCTCATTTCTTGTAAATCTAAGTTTAATACATTTTCGGATTTCTTAGGTTTTGATCTAATAACTTTGTTATTTTTCAAGTTTTGATGGTTCCATGTTGTAGAGAATTTCGTTCTACCCCATTTTGACCTATGAAAGTCCAGTTTTGGGCTTGGAATGAAAGAATTAGGGAGCTCGGAAGCAATGGCTTCCCATGGTTCTCCTTCTCAGAAAAGTGGAGAAGAAGAACAGTACTTGACCGCATGAGTTTTTCATGCGACAAGTCTCCCTTGACCGCATGAGCGCTGTCATTTTAGCCGCATGGGCTTAGTCAGCCGCATGAGCTTAGTCAGCCGCATGGACTTAATCGACCGCATGGCGCTGTTCAGCTGCATGGCTGAGCCTGAACCCGCAGCTGCATAAGGCTTGTGATTCTGAGCCGCATGGCGCTCATTATCCCTCAGCCGCATGTACCACAATTATTCCCAGACGTATAAGATAAACTTTCAGCCGTATGGCGCTGATCATTCTCAGCCGCATGGCGTTGCGTGACTTCTCAGCCTTATATAGGCTTGCACCTATTCAGCCGCATAGAATTTCCTCTAGCCGTATGGACGCATGTTGCCCGTAGCCGCATGGGACCCCTTTAGTTTCTAGCTGCATAGGGCTTTGCTAATTCGGCCGCATGAGACTATTCTGTTCTGGCCGCATGGAATCACCCTTGCCCAGCCGCATGTAACCCATTCATTCTCGGCTGCATGAATCAATAAATTTCCAGCCGCATGAATGCTAGCCATAATGCCTTTTGGCTTATTCTTGTTTCAAACTGACATTGATTGACATTGATTTACATTTAATACCGTTGATTGATTGACTTAGCATTTATTAATATTAATTATTGTCTTGACATTAATAAACAGGGATTGTTATCTTGATTTAGTAAATTGATCATGCATTCCTAATTGGAACTAAGAGGCTGGCTAGTCGTCTTATTGAATTAAATGAATGAGACACGTTCATATCATGAACTATTGTAATCGACTGGCTGATCCTGAATATTGGCATACAGACACATGCAGGTTTTAATTTATTTATTTATTTTATAAAAGTAGTATGTGTACTTTATGATCAAGGCATGATTATTTCGTGGTTAGTTTTGATTGTTATATTACGCTATGTAAGACCTGCAACCTAACCACACGGGTATCGTTATAGAGTTGTGCATATCGCACCTCGTACGAAAGTACTCATTTGAATGACCATGATCCACGGCATGGGATTTCGCTTAACGTAGAGGCTATTAAGATAAATAAAATAATGATCGCATGGAGAGAACGGATTCCCGAGTTCTTACATGGCAGCCCTCTTCGGGACTATTAAGTGCCCGACAGGCCGGCTGGTTCCCACAGATACTGCAAATCTGCCACACGGGCAGGGAGTGGTATCTGCTTATATTATTTAATTGTACATGGTATACTAACGACGAGCGTCCCATTGGGACTCGTCTAAATACATGATTGGCGCAATTGATTGATTGGATAGACTAGCCTTGCTTGCACATAGTAAGAACTGAGGAATCCTCTATTGCATAATTCCAGGATAACTTGGAACTCACAGTAGCAAGCCGTAGTAGTTGCATGGCCGTTTAAATTGATTTGTTTATGTACTGTACCTACTCTGTTACCTAACTGAGATGATCAAAATATCAGGACATGACGGGCCAACTTCTGTCCTTGTTTGGTTGGGAGGTTGGTTCGAAGTGTCGTGATATTATGTGAATCCTAGTAGATAGCAGAGATCTATTATCATATTCTCTTATTACTGGCTTCATTTCTCATATCGTGCTCCCTTGCGGTACTTGCTATTAGAGGTCTAACCTCTCTGGTTTTGTATGGCCAGATTTAGAGCCGGTCCCCGAGGATCCAGCTTACTTCTACCTCCAAGATGGTCAATACTAGAGGGATAATCGCAGGAGGACTCGAGTGGGTTCCTTACTTCCCCGCTCATTTTTGTTATTTACTTTATACTTGCCGTTTGGCACCGACATGTTAGTCGGATTGTCTTGTACCTACTTTTGCATAATTATAACTAAGTCAGGCTGCAGCTGATAACAATTGTGTATACTTGCTATATCATCTGGCTGTGTTTTATAAAGCCAAATATTAAGAACATTTTGACTGTGCGTTTGGGACACCTTACTGCTTTATCTCACATGTTCTCTATTTTTCGCTTCTTGTTTCGAATGATTGAGATAATAGATGTGAAGTGACCATAGTGAGACTCTTATGTAGTATGCACCCCCTCGTCTTATTAGACAACATTGATCGTATTATACGGTATTCCTCTACCCGTAATACGTAGCTGGCTGAGTCATTCCCCCGCTCTTTAGTATTCTGGTTCTGGCTGAGTCATTCCCCTGTCAGAGCTGGACAGCAACAACAAGGACAGCATGGACAACATGACCAGGTTGGTCAGCAACAAGGGCCAGTACTACCCCAAGAGGCTATTCAAGAAGAAATGATAGTGGAAGCAGCAGCTGGATCGCGGTATCCGGAGGTTCCACCACCACCAACAGTTCCACCTACCCCAGTCGAAGTAGACACATCGGCCCTTCTGGAGATCATAAGAGGGATGATGGCTACTCAACAACATCAGATGTGAGCCCAGCAGCGCATGCATGCTTAGTTGCAAGAGCAGAATATACTACTCAACCAAGGATTACAGACGGCGTTGAAAAGAGGGGCAAGGCCAGATTCAGGAGCATCAACCAGATTTTGTAAGTCCAACCCCCGCCGTTTCGAGGGCACGGAAGACGCCATCTCAGCAGATGCATGGCTTAAGGATATTGAGGCTATTTTGACCGCGGCTAAGGTACCGGCAGAAGAACGTGTGGATCAAGTGAAGTTGTTACTTCAGGATCTCGTACGTGATTGGTGGGAATCAGAGGAAGTAGGTATCAGACGTCCCGTTGTTTGGGACGATTTCACAGCAAGATTCAAGACAAAGTACTATGGAGTTGTGGCGCAGTTTGAGCTACAACAGAAGTTTATCAACCTCAAGCAGGCTGGCAAGACGGTAGATGCTTACGCAGCAGAGTTCTGCAGATTGAGTAGGTTCGCCCCAGAGATGGTAGCAACGGAGAGCCAGAGGGCTATAAGATTTCAGCAAGGGTTTCATCTTGAGCTCTTACAATTGATAGAAGGGCACAACTACCAGACTTTCGATGAGGTATTGACGGCAACCCGAAGGCATGAGATTACCATTCAGAGGATCACGGCAAGCACTACCAAAATACACTCATTTAGCGACGGCTTTTTAGCGACGGAATTTTTTCGTCGGTATTAGCGACGGTTTCGTGGCCGCTCAGCGACTGATTTTCGACTACAAGCCTTTGCCATTTTTTATTTTAATTTTAGGAGGAGGAAAGGTCGCGCATCCGTCGCTAGACTGACGGTGATATAGCGACGAATTTGCCGTCGTCGCTACACAGTCGTATATTTGGCAGGAATTGTGTAGGAAATTGGTGGGACATATTTTCGACGACGTAGCGACGGAAATTCAGCCGACACTTACCAAAAAAGGCGACTGCCGGGCAACAAGTTTTTACCAGTCGCTCGTCCGTCGCTATATATACATTCCAGACTTTAAAAGAAACGGCGGGGGGAACTTTTCGCATTCCCCCCAAATTCACTCTCTCTCCTCTCTCTCTCTCTCTCTCTCGTCGGTGTCAGCTTCGGTGATCGGCGTCGGTGTCGTCGTCGGCGTCGGCGTCCTCTCCTCTCTCTCTCCCGAAGGTAACCCCCTCTCTCTCTCTCTCTCTCTCGCGGTATCGTATAGGGGCTGGGCGGCGCGCTTGGGGCTGGGCCGTCCGGGGCTTGGCGGCTGGCTTGGGTCGGGGGCTGGGCGGTGGGCTTGGGACGGGGGCGTCGGGGGCTGGGCGGCGGGCTTGGGGCTGGGGCGTCGGGGGCTGGGCGGCTGGCTTGGGTCGGGGTCTGGGCGGTGGACTTGGGGCGGGTGCGTCGGGGTCTGGAAGGCGGGCTTGGGGTTGGGGCGTCGGGGGCTGGACGGGGGCGTCGGGGTCTGGGAGGCGGGCTTGGGGTTGGGGCGTCGGGGGCTGGGCGGCTGGCTTGGGTCGGGGTCTGGGCGGTGGGCTTGGGGCGGGGGCGGGGGCGTCGGGGTTTGGGAGGCGGGCATGGGGTTGGGGCGTCGGGGGCTGGGCGGCTTGCTTGGGTCGGGGTCTGGGCGGTGGGCTTGGGACGGGGGCGTCGGGGTCTGGGAGGCGGGGTTGGGGCGTCGGGGGCTGGGCGGCTGGCTTGGGTCGGAGGCTGGGCGGTGGGCTTGGGGCGGCGGCGTCGGGGGCTAGGCGGTGGGCTTGGGGCGGCGGCGTCGGGGGCTGGGCGGCTGGCTTGGGTCGGGGGCTGGGCGGTGGGCTTGGGGCGGCGGCGTCGGGGGCTGGGCGGCTGGCTTGGGGCGGGTGCGTCGGGGCTATTTGCAACCGACGCATACCCATAAGCACTCTTCATATATATATGCAACCGAACTACTGGGCGGCGGGCTTTGGTCGGGGGCGGCGGGTGGCTTTGCTTCTCAAATTCATCTGAGTTTATATATTGGCTAAATAATGTGTTATCCATATTGGGTGTTCCATTAGTTTGGTGGTGTTTGGATTAGTAAATGTGAATATATATGGGGTTTGGATTCATGGTGTATATGTTCACTGTCTCAAGGACAATGCGAGTTCTATCAGTTGTGTGCTTCTGTATAGATGTATATATCTATACATCTAGCTATGATATACATATGTGTATGTGACAATCTCAGTTAGCGATGGACTAGTTACCGGTTAGCGACGGATATTTCCAGCTCCATTAATTGCATTAATCTACGGTACGACATGGTCATCAGGACATTGTCCCTGCAGCCATTCGACTGGCGAGGCAGAAACTATGTTGCCATAGATAAAGTTGCCTATCCTCCGACCCTCATCCCTCGGCAATGATGATACGACAACCTATCACTATATCTTATATAGTAGTAGATGATGTCTTAGTATTATATTAGTGAGTTCATCTTGATTCTGTTACGTACGTCCTTCAGATACTAGATACGATAAGGTTAACATATACTACACGATATGTATACAGAATATAGATGATTCACACTAATGTATGCTAGAATGAATCTTGGGTCATGTTCTGAGCCATCCGTTCTCACACTTAAAACATATAGGAATTTGTAGTGTGACAGCGCCGGAGGGAGTGAGAGCGCCGGAGGGGGAGAGGAGAGAGAGAGAGAGTAAAATGGTACGACATGGTGAAGTAGTACTGTATTTTAGCTCCAGTTCCAGCTCCATTTGATCTACGGTACGACATGGTGATCAGGACATAGTACCTGCAGCCATTCGACTGGCGAGGCAGAAACTATGTAGCCGTAGATAAAGTTGACTGTCTTCCGACCCTCATCCCTCGGCAATGATGATACGACAACCTATCACTATATCTTATATAGTAGTAGATGATGTCTTAGTATTACATTATGTGAGTTCATCTTGATTCTGGTACGTTCTTCAGATACTAGATACGATAAGAACATATACTACACCATATGTACAGAACATAGATGATTCACACTAATGTATGCTTGAATGAATCTTGGGTTGTCTTCTGAGCCATCCGTTCTCATACTTGGCAAAAAATCAAATTTTTTATACTTTATCGGCTTTCGAAAATGTACTCAAATTACATGATGGTTCTTTTAGTTAGCTTGCTTATGTTACAATTATATTATTTGTGACTATCGATCTTACCAGATGGCACCCATGACCCGAGGAGCGGCACATCGTTTGAGGAAAACAGTGAATGCTGAGGTGGCTCCTCCTACAGTTAAGGAGGAAGTGGCACCGGTTGCTAGTGAGACCGGGAGTTCTATTCATCCAGCACCGGTAGCTAGTAAGACCGAGAGGACTCTTCATACAGTCCTTGCAAGGGACGACAGCTCTCCTCGCGCCAAAAATCTCGCTTTTTCGAGGTGGTTGCGTGAACGTATCACTGAGCATTTGCGTGAGCAGCGTGGTTCTCATTAGCTATTAGTACTTATTTGTATTGGACTATTTGTATTGAGTTGTTTTTGTATTGGACTACATATATGAACTAGAACTGTGTCAATCTCTGGATTGTATTGGACTACTACATGGTGATCAGGACATATATAGTCCCTGCAGCCATTCGACTGGCGAGACAGAAACTATATATCCGTAGATAAAGTTGACTGTTCTCCGACCCTCATCCCTCGGCAGTGATGATACAACAACCTATCACTAGAGGATACTCTGAGAGATCCATCTGTGTAGGACGTATACTCTGAGATATCACCTTTACAAGAATGATATCAGTAGTGGGATCGAGTGTTGGAGGAGATACTATCAGAGTATACGTCCTACTCAGATGGGTCTCTCACCGTTAATATTTTTTTCTGATAGCAAGGTGGATGTGCTCCGTCAACAGATTCTTTCTTCGAGCCAAAACTTTGCCCCGGAGCTCAAGTGAACATCCTTCGTGTAGAGCTCGAGTGAGAGGTTCCTGACAGCATGGTGGCCTCCTTTGTCAAAGTATCCGTGCTCATCCAACATTGGTTGTGGGACGAACACGGATACTTTAACAAATGAGACCACCATGCTGTTAGGAACCTCTCACTCGAGCTCTACACCAAGGATGTCCACTTGAGCTCCGGGACAAAGTTTTGGCTCGGAGCAAGAATATGTGGACGGAGCACATCTACCATGCTGTCAGAAAAAAATAGTAACGGTGAGAGACCCATATGAGTAGGACGTATACTCTGATAGTATCTCCTCCAACACTCGATCCCACTACTGATATCATTCTTGTAAAGGTGATATCTCAGAGTATACGTCCTACACAGATGGATCTCTCAGAGTATTCTCTCCGGTTGGGTTGTGTTCTGAGCCATCCGTTCTCACAGAGGGTCCTATTTTGGATTCTGTATTTTGTATTTTGGTTTCTGTATTTTGTATTTTGGTTTCTGTATTTTGTATTTTGGTTTCTGTATTTTGTATTTTGGTTTCTGTATTTTGTATTTGGTTTCTGTATTTTGGCTCCAGCTCCATTTGCATTAATCTACGGTACGACATGGTGATCAGGACATAGTCCCTGCAGCCATTCGACTGGCGAGGCCGAAACTATGTAGCCGTAGATACGATAATTGGTGTGCATTAAATTTGTATGTGCATATTTGGTCTATGTGATTCTTGGATAATTGGTGTGCATTATATATTGGTTTGGTTTATGCATATTTTTGTGAACAGGGAAAGTGCTGCAATTTTTTTTCAAAAAAATTCTCAGTTACCGACAGACTAGTGACCGGTTAGCGATGGATATTTCCAGCTCCATTTGCATTAGTCTACGGTACGCCATGGTGATCAGGACATAGTCCCTGCAGCCATTCAACTGGCGAGACAGAAACTATGCAAGTAGCCTTAGATAAAGTTGACTGTCCTCCGACCCTCATCCCTCGGCAATGATGATACGACAACCTATCACTATATCTTATATAGTAGTAGATGATGTCTTAGTATTACATTAGTGAGTTCATCTTGATTCTGTTACGTCCTTCAGATACTAGATGCGATAAGAACATATACTACACCATATGTACAGAACATAGATGATTCACACTAATGTATGCTAGAATGAATCTTGGCTTGTGTTCTAAGCCATCCGTACTGATCAAGCATCTTCCTTCTCCTCTCATCCACCATGGCTCTGAACAAATCTGCTCCTCCCTCTACTTCCCTTCTTCTTATTTGACTCTCTCAGCCACATATGACATCCAGCTCAAGTGTAGAGTCGGGGGAGAAAAAGTGGACAGGAAGAGGAGGAGGAAGCAGCACAGCCGACGGCATGATCCGGAGGAAGTACAGAGGTTTTCTTCAACAGCCGTAGGAGAACTATAAGGATATATCTTTTCATAACATGTCATCTTGTCAAAGACCCTTCATGTGAATATCATGTTACCGCGGTGTCAAAACATACGGCTTAGAAAATTATGACATGTTAGTCTTCCGACACCGCGGTAACATGATTGTCACATTAAGGGTCTTTGACAAGGTGATATGTTGTGAAAAGATATATCCTTATAGTTCTCCTACATCTGTTGAAGAGAACCTCTGTACTTTCTCCGGGTCATGTCGCCGGCTGTACTGCTTCCTCCTCCTCTTTCTGCCCACTTCTTTTCTCCCGACTCTACACTTGAGCTGGATGTCATATGTTGCTGAGAGAGTCAAATAAGAAGAAGGAAAGTAGAGGGAGGAGCAGATTTGTTCAGAGCCATGGTGGAGGAGAGGAGAAAGAAGATGCTTGATCAGAACGGATGGCTCAGAACACAAGCCAAGATTCATTCTAGCATACATTAGTGTGAATCATCTATGTTCCGTACATATGGTGTAGTATATGTTCTTATCGTATCTAGTATCTGAAGGACGTAACAGAATCAAGATGAATCACTAATGTATGCTAGAATAAATCTCGGGTTGTGTTCTGAGCCATTCGTTCCGATACTTGGCAATTAAGCCATTCGACTGGCGAGGCAGAAACTATAAGGCTACTTGCATGTTCTTCCAACTTTAAATTACAAGATTACTATATTAGGTTAAATAAATCACTAACCTCATCACGGTGAGTCTTAGTGTAGCACTCAAATGTGGGGCACCTGTAATCTATGTGAGTTCATCTTGATTCTGTTACATCCTTCAGATACTAGATACGATAAGAATATATACTACACTATATGTACAGAACGTAGATGATTCACACTAATGTATGCTAGAATGAATTTTGGATTGTGTTCTGAGCCATTCGTTTCCATACTTGGCAATTGAGCATGTGAAATAGAACTGATTATGTTTAGTTTGTCTTACGATACAGATTTTCACATCCAAATTGAAATAGATCGTTACTTCGTTGTTCGTACATGGATGTACTAGCGGATCAACCTCCTGGACCGTAGGTACTTATAAGTATTGACCGTGTCGGATTAGTATCGATCTATCGTTTTGGTATGGACCGTATCGGTTGGTATTGGTCTTAGCGAATTGGTATCGTCCTATCCGATATGTATCGGCCGTATAGCCATTAAGTCATATTGGCCTTATCGATTTGGTATCGGTCATATCCGATAGGTATCGGCCGTGTTGGATTTTTATATACCATTTTGGATTAGTATCGTGGAAGGTTTAGTAACAACTGTACTTGGATTTCTCTTTTCTAGAGCTAGATTACCATTGCAAGAGAGTCACGAGAGCGTAGATGGCCAGTTACAGAACATACATACTTCCTTTTCAATCTCGCTTTTCCTGATGGAAAAGGAAGTATGTATGTTACTGTAACTGGCCAATCACGATCTGGTGATTCTCTTACAATGGTATTCTAGCTCGAGAAGAGAGAAATCTAAGTACAGTTGTTACTAAACCTTCCACGATACTAATCCGAAATAGTCTATACTAATCCAACACGGCCGATACCTATCGGATATGACCGATACCAAATCGATAAGACCAATATGAATCCTAGCTATTCGGCCGATACATGTACATATCGGATATAGGACGATACCAATTTGTTAAGGCCAATACCAATATGATACGTCCTATACCAAACCGATAGACCGATACTAATCTGATACACTAGATACTAAGTACATCTGGCCTACACCAGCGGATCCACAAATTACTGCACGATAGGCCCAACGACTCCAGTTACATCCGGTTATTGGTGAGTACATGATTACATAGTAATTCTGTTAGTCTTGTGATACAGATTTTTACTCTCCCATGCTACCAACGTCACAACTTTTCCAGTGCTGCTCCCTCTAATGATGATGAACACAAAAAACCAACGTCACAACTTTTATAACTTGAGTAAATTTCTTTACCCTATATGAAAATTTCTGTTGTCAGAAAGATGGCTCCTAGGACTCGTCGAGGTGGTGCTGCTAGTCGAAGAAGGGGTCGAGGCAAGAAACCCTTGGAGGTCGACACGGAGGAAGTTTCCGTCGTCAAACAAGAGCCGGTGACTGTTAAGGAGAAGGTGTTACCAAAGGTCGAGGTCAAGGAAGAACCGATGACCATCAAGGAAGAGGTTGCTCCCAAGCTTGAAGCTAAGGAGGAGCCACCGTCAGAGAGTAGTAGCATCGGGAGCGAACCTCCTATCCCTACAGAAGACCTCAACCAGATTGAGCCTTCGTATGCAAAGTGGCTGATAGAATGGTACATGCCTCAACGCAACTATCATCCCTGGCTGTGAGGATTCATCGTCTGACTTGTGGTCTTTGTTGAGGCCAAAGTCGATTTTCCTATGTGTTTTGGAATATTTGTGAAAATTTTGGAATATTTGTGCTTATGATCGGTCGTCGGGATTGGATATTAGGTTACTGTAACTGGCCAACTCTTTCCTATGTGCTTTAGAATATTTGTGAAAAATTTGGAATATTTGTGCAATGATCGGATTATAACGATGGATATTAGGTTATTCTTCCGGATAATTGATGTTTATTTTATATTAATTTGGTTTGGTGTATATGATTCTTGGATAATTGGTGTGCATTAAATTCGTATGTGCATATTTGGTCTATATGATTCTTGGATAATTGGTGTGCATAATATATTTGGTCTATGTGATTGTTGGATAATTGGTGTGCATTATATATTGGTTTGGTTTATGCAAATTTTTGCGAACAGCTAAAAAGCTGTAAAAAAAATTTTCAAAATATTCTCAGTTAGCGACGGACTAGTGACCGTTTTGCGACGGTCATCACCAGTTTTCGACTACTTTTCGACGGTTATGCCGTCGCTAACTGGATATTTGAAAATTTTCCCAGGTAGTGACGGATGGTCGACGGACTATCCGTCGGCATGATGTATTGTTCGACGGAATAGCGACGACCTATCCGTCGTCCGTGTTCTGGAAATAACAAGAATTTTCAGAACAAGGTCGACGGTTAATCCGTCGCTATTCGGTCGATATATTCCGACGGCAAAGCGACGACTTATCCGTCGCCAAGTTGCTGGAAATGACATGAATTTCCAGAAGCTGGTCGACGGCCTTTCCGTCAGAAAACCGTCGCTAATCCGTCACTTGATATCGAAGGTATCGACGGATTAGCGACGGAATGATACGATCTGATACGCTTTTGCGACGGGTTACCGACAAAAATTTACGTCGCTATAGCCTACACAGTTCAGTCCTTAAAAGCTGAAGTGGACGACAGTCCGTCGGCAATGCGTCGCTAATGCTTCGTATTGTGACGTCGATTATCCGTCGCTATTCCGTCATGTGACGACAACTTAGCGACGGAAGATTATTAGCGACGAGCTGATTGCCGACAGATTTTTTTGGCCAATATCCATCGGCACTCGGTCGCTAATAGTAATTACCGTCGTCTTAGCGACGGATGTGGCCGTCGCTAAAACGATAAATTTTGGTAGTGAAGGACTGGAGGTCAGAAGAGATCCCACAGTCAGATTGAAGGAGGAGGGGGAGCAGCGCCCCGAACAACAGCACCATCCCTTGGCATTCGCATTCACGATGTGGCAATGCGAGGGCCAGCACCACCACCCAGGCAGCAGCAGCAGCAACAGAGGAAGAACCAGCAACCTCCAGCGGGCTGTACTTATTGTGGGAAGATAGGACACACTAGAGATGTGTGTTGGACATTGAACGGACTGTGTTTGATATGTGGAAATCCAGATCATCGGGTTACCACCTGTCCCATGAATTCGAGGTCCGGAGGACCAGTGTAGCAATTTTTTATTCTGTCAGCACCAGGGGCAGGCCAGTATCGAGGACCAGCAGTGGCAGTGAGACCATTGGCCCAGCGTCCGTTGATGCCACAGGCTCAGATGTTTCGGCAGCAGGGACCGCCGATGCAGCAACACCAATACAGACCACCCCAGCATCATCAAGGCAGGGGCCAGCAGCAGCACCAGGCTAGGCCGCAACATGAGAACCAACAAGGAGGTCGAAGGCAGGCATTCACTCTGTCCTTGGAGGAGGCATTAGCATCGGGAGATGTTGTGGCAGGTAACATTCTCGTCGCCTCATATTCCGCAGTAGCGTTGTTTGATTCGGGAGCATCACACTCATTTATATCTGCATAATTTGCGACACGGCTAGGAATGGAGTTTGAGGCATTGCCAGGGAGGTTGAATATACTCACTGGCAATGGGCTCGTAGGAGTTAGTAGAGTTATTCTAGCATGTAGCGTGGTAGTTTGCGGGCATTCTTTACCCGCCCGGTTGATAGAATTTCCTGTTGGAAATTTCGACGTTATCTTAGGCATGGACTGGCTGAAAGACAGTCATGCGACAATAGATTGTCGTAGAGGGAGTGTATCTTTTGATATTCCAGGCGTGAGACGGTTCACCTTAGTCAGATCAGAGGCAACTCAGCAAGAGCAGGGAATAGTAACGGCAATGGAAGGGGTTCAAGTTTCGAAGGTAGTTGAAGAGTTTCTTGATGTATTTCCTGAAGAACTTCTAGGTCTACCACCGGTTAGAGATATTGAGTTCAGTATAGAATTGGCACCTGGAACTAAACCGATGTCATATCGAGTTTACAGAATGGCGAATTCAGAGCAGGCCAAGGTATGTCAGCACATAGAGGAACTGAAGGAGAAGAAGTTCATCCAAGCTAGCATATCACCATGGACAGCACCAGTAGTACTTGTAGGGAAGAATGATGGGTCATCCAGATTGTGTATCGATTACAGGAAGCTTAACGCGGCAACAGTAAAGAACAAGTACCCACTACCCAGGATTGACGACTTGTTTGACCAGTTGAGCAGAGCTAGAGTTTTCTCCAAGATAGATCTTCGTTCAGGGTATCATCAAGTGAGGGTTCGGAAGGAGAATATTCCCAAGACAGCATTCAGGTCGAAGTATGGGCATTATGAATTCTTAGTAATGCCGTTTGGTTTGACCAATGCTCCAGCAATATTTATAGATTTGATGAACAGCATCTTTATGCCATACTTAGATCAGTTTGTCGTTGTGTTTCTTGATGACATTCTCATATACTCTGCCAGTAAAGAGGAGCATGAAGACCATCTCAAGAAAGTGTTACAGGTTCTGAGAGAGAACCAGTTGTATGCTAAGCTCAGCAAGTGTGAGTTTTGGTTGGACCATATTTTATTTTTGGGTCACATCATATCAGGAGCTGGAGTAGCAGTAGATCCCAAGAAGATAGAAGCAGTAGAGAGTTGGCCAGTACCCAAGACCGTAGCTGATGTACGGAGTTTCTTGGGATTGGCAGGATATTACATGAGATTCGTATCAGACTTTGCAAGACTTTCAGCACCCATGACCCGCTTGACACGGAAGGATGTGCTATTCGTTTGGTCGGCAGAATGTCAGACATCATTTGAGAATCTGAAGCAGAAGTTGATATCAGCACCCATTCTTACATTGCCAGTTGGACCCGGAGGTTTTACTGTATATTGTGATGCGTCAGATAAAGGACTTGGATGTGTCCTTATGCAACATGGGAAGGTAATAGCATATGCATCTAGGCAACTTCGAGACCACGAGAAGAATTACCCAACTCATGATTTGGAGTTGGCAGCAGTAGTATTTGCTTTGAAGCTATGGAGGCATTACTTATATGGTGATCGAGTGGACATGTACACAGACCACAAAAGTCTGAAGTACATCTTTACTCAGAAGGAGCTAAACATGAGACAGAGAAGATGGTTAGAGCTGATCAAGGATTATGACGTAGAGCTTCAGTATCATCCAGGCAAGGCTAATGTGGTAGCAGACGCTCTCAGCAGGAGAGGCGGCACATTTATGTTGACAACACAGAAGCATATCTTAGAAGACCTTCAGGAGATGGGCATCGAGGTTATACTTCCTAGTGATGTAGGAATTCTGGTAAGTCTATAAGTTCAATCTGACTTAGTAGACAGGATCAAGGCAGCTCAGGCACAGGACCCAAGGATTCAGAAGCTTAGAGCAGAATGTGAGTCAGGACTCAGAAAGGAGATGCAAATTCATGAAGATGGTACCCTTAGGTTTGGATTGCGCCTATGTGTGCCTAGTGGAGATATCAGATAGGAGATTATGGCAGAAGCTCATAGTTCTCAGTATTCTATACACCCTGGAGGGACCAAGATGTACCAAGATATCAAGCAGCACTTCTGGTAGAATAGAATGAAGAGGGAGATAGCTAGATTTATTTCCCGTTGCTTAATATGTCATCAAGTGAAGGCAGAACAGTAGAGGCCAGCTGGGTTATTGCAACCGCTTCCTATTCCGGAATGGAAGTGGGAACACATCACAATGGACTTTGTGACCGGTTTATCGAGATCACCAAGTGGTAAAGATACTATTTGGGTGATAGTGGACCGGCTTACAAAGGTGGCACACTTTCCTCCTTTCAGAGTAGGGCAATCTACAGAAAAGTTAGCAAAGTTGTATATGTAACAGATAGTCAGACAGCATGGAGTCCCTGTCAATATTGTGTCAGATAGAGATACCTGTTTCATATCACATTTTTGGAAGAGTCTACATCATAGTCTGGGCACCAAGTTGAGATTTAGCACGGCTTACCATCCACAAACAGACGGACAATCAGAAAGAATAATTCAGACTTTAGAAGATATGTTGCGCACGTGCACTCTAGATTTTGGAGGGTCTTGGGAGAGCCACCTACACTTAGTCGAGTTCTCATATAACAAC
Organism: Iris pallida; assembly: GCA_029216955.1. Taxonomy (NCBI): domain Eukaryota; kingdom Viridiplantae; phylum Streptophyta; class Magnoliopsida; order Asparagales; family Iridaceae; genus Iris; species Iris pallida. The sequence continues at coordinate 9,390,501 of JANAVB010007798.1, read as the reverse complement.
AGTTATCAAGCCAGTATCCAGATGGCGCCATTTGAAGTACTATATGGTAAGAAGTGTAGGTTGCCACTAGCATGGGATGATATCGGGGAGAGAAAGATGCTAGGCCCAAAAATGATTGTCCAGACCGTTGAAGTGATCAAGGGAATTAGAGAGCGACTTCGAGTTGCGCAGGATCGGCATCGTCATTGGGCGGACCAGCATCGTAGGCTGCTAGAGTTTTCTGTTGGGGACCACGTGTTCTTGCGGATCTCACCTACCCGGGGGGTCATTAGATTTGGCGTTCGCGGGAAGTTGAGTCCGCGATACGTGGGCCCATTTGCTATCCTTGATAGGGTAGACGATGTTGCTTATCGTTTATCCTTTCCACCTTCGTTATGAGAGGTGCATGACGTATTTCATGTATCTCAGTTGCGAAGGTATGTATCGGACCCAAGCCATATCCTTGATCATTCTGAGCTGGCAGCCTGTGTCCATCTTGGACCGAAGAGAGAAGATACTCAAGAACCGAACAATTAGACTTGTCTGGGTTACTTGGGGTTATCACTCATTAGGAGAGTCAACGTGGAAACATGAGGATGATATCCGATCACGGTATCTATATCTGTTTGACTCACAAGGTATATTTCTTCCCGTATACCTTGATTTTCTTAAACCCCTCATGCTTGTTATCATATGCATAGAACTACTTGATATCGTAGATTGTTAATATAGATATGTTATCTGCTAGTCAACATTGAAGAATGATTGCTTGCTCAAAGCTTCTTGTACCTAGATTAGCTTAGTTTTGATATTCCTATCCTACTTGGATTTGAAATTCCGAGGACGAAATTTTTCTAAGGAGGGTAGAGATGTCACTTCCCGTTCCCGAAATACGTACTTTTAATGCATGTACTGCTTTAATATATTTATTTAATATTTATCATGTATTGTTCTGTATTTAAACCCCTTTAATTTTATGTTAATTAATTTCCTGCAAATTTTATTTCTGTATTTTATTCTTGCCTTTATACTCTGCTTTAGCTATGCTTTGGGTTCGGCTTGGATTGGATTAAGTATGTTGGATCATCATGAACCGAAACAAACCCCCACCTACCACCACCCTTTCATTTAAACCCCACTCCCTTTCTCTCTCTTCATTACTTCACCATTACTCTTCTTCTTCCTCATAAACAAACTCCCACCTACCAGCCGCCTAGGCAAGTGCCAACTTGCTTCTTGATGGATCTCCATTTTTGTTGTTCCATTATCTTCCTCTCAGGATTTTTAGATACTTTAGTACTTAGCATTTTCAATTTCCATGGCTCATTTCTTGTAAATTTAAGTTTAATACATTTTTGGATTTCTTAGGTTTTGATCTAGTAACTTTGTTATTTTTTAAGTTTTGATGGTTCTATGTTGTAGAGAATTTCGTTCTACCCCATTTTGACCTATGGAAGTCCAGTTTTGGGTTTGGAATGAAGGAATTAGGGAGCTAGGAAGCAATGGCTTCCCATGGTTCTCCTTCTCAGAAAAGTGGAGAAGAAGAACAGTGCTTGATCTCATGAGTTTTTCATGCGGCAAGTCTTCCTTGACCGCATGAGCGCTGTCATTTTAGCCGCATGGGCTTAGTCAGACGCATGAGCTTAGTCAGCCGCATGGACTTAATCGACCGTATGGCGCTGTTCAGCTGCATGGCTGAGCCTGAACCCCCAGCCACATGAGGCTTGTGATTCTGAGCTGCATGGCGCTCATTATCCCTCAGCCGCATGGACCTCAATTATTTCCAGACGCATAAGATAAACTTTCAGCCGCATGGCGCTGATCATTCTCAGCCGCATGGCGCTGCGTGACTTCTCAGCCGCATATAGGCTTGCACCTATTCAGCCGCATAGAATTTCCTCTGGCCGCATAGGCGCATGTTGCCCGTAGCCACATGGGACCCCTTTAGTTTCTAGCTGCATAGGACTTTGCTAATTCGGCCGCATGAGACTATTCTGTTCCGGCCGTATGGAATCACCCTTGCCCAGCCGTATGTAACCCATTCATTCCCGGCCGCATGAATCAATAAATTCCCAGCCGCATGAATGCTAGCCATAATGCCTTTTGGCTGATTCTTGTTTCAAACTGACATTGATTGACATTGATTTACATTTAATACCATTGATTGATTGACTTAGCATTTATTAACATTAATTATTGTCTTGATATTAATAAACAGGGATTGTTATCTTAATTTAGTAAATTAATCATGCGTTCCTAATTGGAACTAAGAGGTTGGTTATTCGTCTTATTGAATTGAATGAATGAGACACGTTCATATCATGAACTATTGTAATCGACTGGCTGATCCTGAATATTGGCATACAGACACATACAGGTTTTAATTTATTTATTTATTTTACAAAAGCAGTATGTGTACTTTATGATCAAGGCATGATTATTCCCTGGTTAGTTTTGATTGTTGTATTACACTATGTAAGACCTGTAACCTAACCATATCGTTGTAGAGTTGTGCATATCGTACCCCGTACGAAAGTACTCATTTGAATGACCATGATCCACGACATGGGATTTCGCTTAACGTAGAGGCTATTAAGATAAATAAAATAATGATCGCATGGAGAGAACGGATTCTAGAGTTCTTACATGGCAGCCCTCTTCGGGACTATTAAGTGCCCGACAGGCCGGCTGGTTCCCACAGATACTTTAAATCTGTCACACGGGCAGGGAGCGGTATCTGCTTATATTATTTAATTGTACATGGTATACTAACGAAGAGCGTCCCGTTGGGACTCGTCTAAATACATGATTGGCGCAATTGATTGATTGGATAGACTAGCCTTGCTTGCACATAGTAAGAACTGAGGAATCCTCTATTGCATAATTCCAGGATAACTTAGAACTCACAGTAGCAAGCCGTAGTAGTTGCATGGTCGTTTAAATTGATTTGTTTGTGTACTGTACCTACTCTGTTACCTAACTGAGATGATCAAAATATCAGGACATGACGGGCCAACTTCTGTCCTTGTTTGGTTGGGAGGTTGGTTCGAAGTGTCGTGATGTTATGTGAATCCTAGTAGATAGCAGAGATCTATTATCATATTCTCTTATTACTGGCTTCATTCCTCATATCGTGCTCCCTTGCGGTACTTGCTATTAGAGGTCTAACCTCTCTGGTTTTGTATGGCCAGATTTAGAGCCGGTCCCCGAGGATCCAGCTTACTTCTACCTCCAAGATGGTCAATACTAGAGGGATGATCGCAGGAGGACCCGAGTGGGTTCCTTACTTCCCCGCTCATTTTTGTTATTTACTTTATACTTGTCGTTTGGCACCGACATGTTAGTCGGATTGTCTTGTACCTACTTTTGCATAATTGTAACTAAGTCAGGCTGCAGCTGATAACAATTGTGTATACTTGCTACATCATCTGGCTGTGTTTTGTAAAGCCAGATATCAAGAACATTTTGACTGAGCTTTTGGGACGCCTTACTGCTTTATCTCACATGTTCTTTATTTTTCGCTTCTTGTTTCAAATGATTGAGACAATAGATGTAAAGTGACCATAGTGAGACTCTTATGTAGTATGTACCCCCTCGTCTTATTAGATAGCATTGATCGTATTATACGGTATTCCTCTACCCGTAATACGTAGCTGGCTGAGTCATTCCCCCGCTCTCCAGTATTCTGGTTCTGGGGCGGGACAAGGCCACCTGCAACCCCGACCTTTATTGGAATTATGCTGAGTCTGGGAGTTGTCCGGAATTGTCCAAGTCCGAAGTTTTGTTTGACTTACCTCTGGACCGCCATGCTAACTATGTAAGACAACTGAATAGTTTTCATGTTTTACTACTTCGAGGCTTGATTATAGTCCTTAACAAGGATACAATAAGTCCTATCGTGTCTCAATAGGATTCTCAATAAAATACAATGAAAGATAGCATTATAATGTCATAAGCACATAAAACAATAGTGTACTTGCCTCAAGTTAAGTTGCAGTTGACAGGAACGACACAATCTCGATTTGGTTGAAAGTTATCGTCGTTATGGTTAACCGTGACCAAATCGGTGAATTACCGGTCAAATCTAAATTCAAACAGCCGATTGCTCATCCGATAGGCTACTTGCCAATCGGACTCTGTTTCGAATAATTTCAGCATGTTGTGACGTTATGATACGGGTCTCGCATATTAAAGGTTCGTTCAGGGCTGTCCCTGAGCTCATGGGAGCCCAGGACGAACTTGTTAGAATTATTCAATAATTAAGGGGCCACACATGTAAAATTAATTGTATTTGGGCTATCTAAATAATTAAGCCAAATTAAAGTGGTCTATTTGAAAATTGGCTTAAGGGTATAATTGTCATGGAAGTAATGTGTAGATACCGAAGATAATTCTAATTTGATGAGGGGCCAAATTAGAAATATCAACACATATATAAATATGTGTATTCATTAGGGTTATGGTCCCCAACTTATACGACCACCAAAGAGAAGGTTCTCTCTTTTTCTCTTCTGCATCCCCATCAACAGAAAGAGAGGGACAAAGGATTCGGATTCGCCTTTGTCATTAAGGGTCATAGCAAGTTGGAAGATCGAACCCAATAAAGAGACGATCGCTTCAATATCCATCAAGCCAAGCAATAGATTCAGGTACGCTTCCGCAATCAATTTAATTTATGTTCTTCATCTCATGAATCGACAGGGCACAATAAAATTTTTAACAAGTGGTATCAGAGCCATCCTGTTTGATTTATGAGTTTGAAGTTTTTAGATTCAACTTTTGTTGGTGTTCAGAAACCTTAGATCATTTGATCTAATTTAATATAGGGTTTCGTTTGTTAAAATTGAGAAACGAGTGGAGTAATAATTGGCTTCTGGTTAATATGACCAATCCAATCCATTCTTTTCCATCTATTTCTTACTAAGATGTTGTCACACAGAATTCATATACAAGGCCTTAACAGCTTTCTGTAATCTGCTTTTTGGCCCTCAAGAACCTAGACGGGGGAGTCACAACATAAGTAGGAGACTCCTAACACAGGAGCTCGTAGAGCCAGCCACAAATTTGGACATTAGTAGGTTTAAGGTTTCAAGTAAAATTGCTTGGACTAAATTCCCAGATCTCAAAAGGTGACGTTAAATTCAACCATAAAATTTTTTTAAGATGTGAGCATGATGCTTTAAGCCATTAGTCTAAATTTATATCGTATTGGGGTCTGATCTAGAATATTGTAATATCGGGACCATCAATGTTTAGTACATATACATGTGATGATATAGAAATAATATTTTTAAATTATGCAAAAAGATTCACATGTTTATGAGATAGTAGATAAATTTTGGTACAATCTTTATGGATTATTTGTAGTAATATTTTGATTGATGGATTCGGTTATTAAATAATTAGTCTCCAAATTGGTCTAAAGTTTGCTTGTTCTTATTTTAAAAAAGATTTTCTTTAGATATTTGGATACTTAAAGAGGAAAGAGGTGCTAATAATGCTCAGTTTAGACCAAATATGTTCAGTTTTGGATATATATTTTTGAGTTATTATTTTTAATTAATGTCTATGAATTTTTCTTTGGATGCATATCCTCCATAGATTATTTCATGAATTTTGTTATAGTGATAATATCCAATTTTGTCAAATTGAAATTCATGATTATGCTTTCGATTACTTTATTTGAGTAATAATCTTATGAATATGCATGTATATAAAGTTTTGGACATGATTCAGTTTTGTAAAATTCAGTCAACATTCAATTTTTTGGTGCCTTTTTAAGACTAGCAATAGTTGTCCAATATTCTAAGTATAGACTCATTGAAACAAGATGTCGCCAAAGTGACCTCTCTTGCGTAGATAGTCTATGAGGGATGTCGGATGTTTGTGTGTGTATATTCATGCGGGTATTAGCCGGCCCAAAGGAAGGTTAATACTTGGCCGAATTGCACACATACTTGTGGTGATAAATGTGTGACAATTATACGGTTTACATGTGAATAATAACCCGATCCAAAGATAGGCTTATTATTTGACATGACTTATTGTCAATATTTGATCACTACACCAAGAGTACCACTTGCAGTTAATATCACTGTCCAAAGACTTGATATTAATGATGCACTAGGTATCTTGTGATGGGGTTCACCATTGTTTGGATTTGTTTGACTATATTTTACTCTTTGGTTATTAAATAGAGCATGTCCATTTTTGTTTTGTTTTGTTCTCTTTACAACTAATGTTGCTATAATATCTGCCAATAAGAATTTAGTTTTCAAGTTTAATGGGATAAACTTTAAGGGCAAAAGAAAATAAATACAGTAGCTGCTAAGGGTCCAGCTCAAAAGAAACAATAATATAAAACTAATGGTTGTTCTTTTGTGATAAGACAGGACACATAAGGAAGAAATGTACAAAGTATCACACATGGCGTATAAAGAAATATATATTTCTAAATTTCGTCTGTTCTGAGGTTAATTTAGATTTAGTACCTAAAAATACGTGGTGGTTAGATTATGGTGCTACTACCCACATTAGTGTTTATAAACAAGGTTGTCTGAGCTACTGAAGCCAATTGATGGTGAAAGATACATCTATGTGGGTGACGGCAAATCGGTAGAAGTGGATGCAATAGGACATTTATTTTTAGGAACCAATTATTATTTAGATTTGATAGACACTTTTATTGTACCGTCTTTTAGACGGAATTTGGTTTCAGTTTCCTTAATGGACAAGTCTGGTTATCATTGTTCATTTGGAAATAATAGGTTTAGTCTATCTTTAAATTCAAATATTATTGGTAACGGTTCCCTTAAGGTTTATGATAACCTATATTCATTTAAAACTATTACATCTTACAATGAAACCTTGCAAGTGGAGTCATGTGGTACTAAATGAAAAATTAACAATAAATATTTTTAAGTCTCATTATGACATAAGCGATTAGGTCACATCTCTAGAAATAGAGTTGAACGATTTGTGTTTGATGAGATTTGGATTTTATTGACTTCATAGACTTTAATGTCTATATTAATGTGTAAAGGAAATACAGACCAAAGTTGAATTGTAAGCAGCTACTTTATTGGCTATGCTGACAGATCGAGGGGTTAATAATTATACGGTCCCACACAAATAAATTTTTGAGACGAGAATTGTAATATTTTTTGAGGATGTTGAGTTTGGGAAAGAAATAAAGTCAGAATCATTGTCTTTGAGAAGGAATCAATTGCGATTCCTACTATCACTTTTGACGATGTGCAGGATTTTATACATGTCATGATCAAGAAGTGAATTCGGAGTCTCAATAAGACAATGTCGAATTTCCTCTATAAGTCGTTGTTGAGATACCTTAACAACGACAACATAGCGGCACCTCATTCAAGATAAGGTAATTATTTCTAAGGAACAAACTCAACAACCTCAAGAACCGGTAATATTAAGATGGTCCACCAGAGAAAGGAGAAATATAATTTCGGATAATATTGTCATATTTTTCTAAGAACGTGATGAAGACTGTGGATACTGGAAAATGATCTAATCAACTTCCGTCAGGCCATGGAAAGTTCCAGTTCTCAAAGTGGATTGATACAATAAATAAGGAGTATAAGTGTCACGACCCGATCCCAAATAATTGGGTCGAACCGGATCATGCCCAGCCTGCACCGTTGTGAGACGGCGGCAGTAAGCTGCTCTATATGCAGGCAATCACAACAACATCTATACATTTGTCACAACTCAATTTACGAAAATTTTAAAACTTTATTCAACATTTGAATAGTACAACTGGAATTAAAAGAACTGAAATAAAATACTGAATTCAAATTAACAAAGTTCAAAAAAAAAATGAAAGTGGAAACTGGAAATAACTAGCTAAACGTTCGGCTCGTCGGCCTCAGGTCCTGCGTCCTCCAAGGGGGACTCTGGCAACACCACAGGATACAGAACCGGGTCATAATAGCTATTGTACAATAGCTCAGCATCCTCAATATCACCTAAAAATGTTGTCTCCAGTCAGGAGGAAGGAAAAAGGCCGGGTCGGGTCGGGTGCTGGTTGGGTTCGGGTAGTTCTAGGACTAAGCCAACCATAAAAATCATTATATATATTTAACCAAAAATATTAATTTAAAATCCTAATTGGGTTCGGGAAACGGGATTCGGGAAAATCGGGTTTGGGTCGGGGTCGGATCCCGGCACGGGATCGGGACAGGCAGCAATCAAAGATCCCATAATTAATTTAAAAATAATATTTTCCTGACCCGACTATTATAATAACAATAATAATTATAATAATAATAATAGTAATAATAATATATATAATAATAATAATAATAATAATAATAATAATAATAATAATAATAACAATAAAAGCTCTAACTGGGAATCCAGGACTATGCTGACAAAACCAAAATTCCAAAAATGCAATAATTCCAATTTATCCAAAAATTCTAGAAAAACAGGTTGTGGGTTTTACAACCTTCCCTCCTTAGAAAATTTTGTCCTCGAAATTTCAAGGATAAGGGCCGGAGGAACAATCAAAAATCATTTTGGGCACGAGAAAATCTAGGTACAAATATGATCAAAAATAGGAGAAAATGAGGTCTCATGAAACAGATAAAGGCAAGAAAGAAACGAACGTCAACAGTTTATTGAGAATGCAAAAATGATGAAATCTTCTGGGTTAAGGGACTAAAAATTTCAGATCAAATTGGAATGGGATATAAGGGTTTATGACTAAGGAGAAATCCAACAAGTTGTATGATGGGAGGATAGCGAGGATGATAATATATCTATGATTGGAATGTAATCGGATAAGATAGTTCCCTTGAGGACTGAGTGATAATCAAAAGGGAATAGAAAATATCGTATCACTATATCAAGGATCATAGGTAGGATATGCGAAAAAAAAAATAACTTACAAAATAACAGTCTTATTCATACCCCAAGCAAAAAAAAAAATCCAATTTCTAACTTGCTAAACTAGTTGAACTCTAAGGATCTACAGAAAACTAAGGCAGCTGCCAAGGTATTAAAACTAAACCTATTTGGAATCATAAATCATCTAAATCAAACTTCCATCCGTCGTTGTATGTAACGCATATGCCAAATGTATTTCAATTTCAAGTATGCCTCTAGATCCAAACATTTTACAGTTATCAACTTCCAATTGTCAGCCATTCCTCTAAAACTGACTATATCAAAATTACAATCTTTCCTTGTTATAGTAAATCCTTAGAAAGTTGGTCCATGATCTATATCCGAGAATTTCCAATTCTTGAAATCAATTGACCAAATTATAATCATTGATCAAATTTTAATCTTTAATCATGCACATGTCAATCGTTCTCATCCAAACACAATAGCAAAATATTCCAAAATCTTAATTATCTTTTTCATAATTAATATGAGTCTCCAATGTGGTAGAAATTGCAAACACAATTGCTTCTTTCCAAAATTGCATGCCAATATTCTTATCCCAATTTTTTACTGCTTATTCCTTCTCTAGAACCTATCATTCCATTTCTTGTGATATTTCTTCCCATGGTTATATTCGTCCCTTCTGGGTACAGTAGTCATCTAATCATAAAAGTTAATTTTCGTCAAGTTTTTCTTTACTTGATACTCATATTCTCATTTTATATATTATCCAAATTCACTTTCTCCATGGGAGAATCTTACCAAATCTTAGACTTTCTTACGTTTCGTCTATCTTCCGATAACTCTTCCTTTAATCATAAAACTTAAAACCGCCAAATATCTTCATTTGTTTGAATGAGGTTTAGGCACTGGTGAGCACTACCAACAGTTATAACCCGAATAAGTCACAAGTTAAGACATACCACCCTCTCAAGACTAGCTTTCTCAAGGTATTCTTCTACCTTTTCTACCCTTTAGCTAACTAATATTGATCCCAAAGATGTCCTTACTAGAAATACGATAGGTAACAATCTATGTTTCTCCCGCATATAGCTATACACTATATACATATAGTCATCTACAAGATGTATATTAATTAACTATTTAATATCTAAAGCTAACCACAACTATCCACAGCTACCAGAATATGTAACTAAAAAATAATAATAATTAATAAATGAATAAATCAATATAAAAATATATATATATACAACGTACTAAGTTTGAAACAGGAAAGAGATTGAGTTAAAAGAGATTGCTATGGTCCTAAATAGTTCTAGGATAAATCAAGTACAAATTTTTTTTATAGAAAACAGATCCTTTCTGGCTGTGATAAGAGATTACTGGAAATAGAAAGCCATTAAAAAAATACAAATCCTTTATTCAGATAACAGTGAGAATAATTTGATGGTGCAGAAAAGACAACCATATTATGGATATAGTTTCAATAATATTTGAAAACCCAAATATATCCGAAGTCACTTTGCCTCAAATTCATGCCTCGCCAGAGTGCACCTGACTGCAGTGAAATTTGGCTCCACAACTTGGATAGAAATAGGTTTTCGAGTATTCTATCAACTTTATCCATTTCCTGGCGGAACAACATAGGAGACAAATTTGATGCATTTAGGACGTGGCCTCAATAATATCCAAAAACCTATCAACACCTGAATCACTTCAACTTAGAGTCTATGCCCCGCCAGTGCGCAACTAGCTGCAGTAAACTCGCAGTTTCCATAATTCAGACAAATGACTACAACGCAAATGTGCGAAGCCATATTAGGTCACTGAATATTTTCTCAACTTTGTCCATAAGAATTTCAAAGAAGTTTCCTAAAAATTCAAACGAGTTCTAAAGTTCTAGTCATGATAGAAAAAGATGTTGATGTATGTTCTTCTGGAATCAAAAAAATTTATCAGGATATATATGTGTTCCAGTATCCCTTGAGATTTGAGAGATTGGTTTGAAGTCATGAAATTGGTCTGACTGGATTATGGCTAATTGAGTTGGACACAAAATAAGCTAGAAGCACCAGAGCTTCGAGTTGAGTTGAAGAAGCCAATGAGAATATTTCCGACAAATCACTTAAAGGATACTGACATTTACCAAAATTATTTTGAAGAAATAATTTCTTATCCAAGGAAAGTTTGAGAATGTGCTGGGTAAGTTGGGTTGACACAAAAAGAATTATGTTTTATGGATTCAAGGAAGTCAGGTTAAAATGGTTTAGCAAAGCCAACCAGGGGATAGTTCAACAATTCAAAAGTTTTTCAATGACTAAAGGAAATTTAAATTAGGATGGAATCAATTCTCTGACCGTTCGTGCTTCACGATACTCAAGCATTGAGTTTTAAAGCCGTCTAGGCCTTGAATTGATCAAGAAGTTGCATAGAGAGAGTAGGGTTTCAAGTTGAGTGGAGGGGATCAACAAATAAAATATTTGGAATAACCTAGGAGATAACAATCAATATTGAAATTATTTTTGAAAATATCTTCTCTAGGAAAATTATGAACTAACTAGGCTGAACCAATTCTTTTGGTAATAATTAATATTGAGGTTTTATAGTTCCAGAAGAATTTGGTTCAGGATTCGTTCCAAGAAAGTCAATTAGAAATGAGTTCAAGGCAAATAGTTGGATACGCTAATCGTATAAGTACTTCGGGTAGATAAGAGTTTATTAGAATTTAAAACTCTAGATAGCGAACGGGTCTGGATGCCAAATAAAGGTAGAGCGATAAGATTTGATCAATAAATGGAGAAGTTGAAAATAGGTTTGCTGAAGAAGGAGATTGAAGAGTTCTAATATTGGTCCATAAATAGCAAAAAGTATAGATCCTAAGGGATGCTAAAATCTGTTAAAGATATGGAAAGGAGATAATTCCGAAAATCACGGGACACTAAAAGATATATAAAATCTAGAAACTAAAGTAGATAGTAAAATAGACCACCATGCAATCGGCCTATGCTGGATAAGTTTTAGGATGCAAAACATAAGCAAGGTAGCCTACCAGTCTATAACAAACAAAAGTATTTATTTATAATATATAATTCAGACCTATGTTGTGACAAATCAATATTCTAGTGTTCTAATTGTTTCTAGGTATATTTTCCTAAGTTGTTGTTTCATGACCTGTATGGGCCACCACTAAAAACATGTCACGACCCGATCTCAAATAATTGGGTCGAACCGGATCATGTCCAGCCTGCACCGTTGTGACACGGCAGCAGTAAGCTGTTCTATATGCAGGCAATCACAACAACATCTATACATTTGTCACAACTCAATTTACGGAAATTTTAAAACTTTATTCAACATTTGAATAGTACAACCGGAATTAAAAGAACTGAAATAAAATACTGAATTCAAATTAACAAAGTTCAAAAAAATAATAAAACTGGAAACTGGAAATAACTAGCTAAACGTTCAGCTCGTCGGCCTCAGGTCCTGCGTCCTCCAAGGGGGACTCTGGCAACACCACAGGGTACAGAACCGGGTCATAATAGCTATTGTACAATAGCTCAGCATCCTCAATATCACCTAAAAATGTTGTCTCCAGTCAGGAGGGAGGAAAAAGGCCGGGTCGGGTCGGGTGCGGGTTGGGTTCGGGTAGTTCTAGGACTAAGCCAACCATAAAAATCATTATGTATATTTAACCAAAAATATTAATTTAAAATCCTAATTGGGTTCGGGAAACGGGATTTGGGAAAATCGGGTTTGGGTCGGGGTCGGATCCCGGCACGGGATCGGGACAGGCAGCAATCAAAGATCCCATAATTAATTTAAAAATAATATTTTTCTGACCCGACTATTATAATAACAATAATAATATAATAATAATAATAATAATAGTAATAATAATATATAATAAGAATAATAATAATAATAATAACAATAAAAACTCTAACTGGGAATCCAGGACTATGCTGACAAAACCAAAATCCCAAAAATGCAATAATTCCAATTTATCCAAAAATTCTAGAAAAACAGGTTGTGGGTTTTACAATAAGTTCATGCAAGAGAATAAAGTTTAAGAACTTGTCCCATTACCAAAAGGTATGAAAGCCCATTGGTTGTAAATGGATATTTAAAACCAAGAAGGATTCGAAGGGTAATGTGGAGAGGTATAAAGCACGTCTTGTAGCTAAAGGCTTTACTCAAAAGGAAGGGATTGATTTTAAAGAGACCTTCTCTCCGATTTCTTCGAAAGACTCTTTTAGAACAATCATAGCACTTGTTGTACATTTTGATCTTGAGTTACATCAATGGATGTCAAAACGACGTTTCTCAATGGTAACATTGATGAAACAGTTTATATGGTGCAACCAGAAAACTTTGTGTCGAAAGACCAAAAAATATGGTTTGTAAATTGACAAAATCTATTTATAAACTCAAGCAAGCTTCTCGTCAAAGGTACTTCAAGTGATTATCTCGTTTGGTTTTGAGATGAACATTGTTGAAGATTGTGTGTATCACAAGTTCAGTGGAAGTAGAAATAATTTTCTGATTTTGTATATTGATTGAAGTATTCAATGCAAACCAGGTGACACCTCTCGTTAAAGAAGACAAATTCGATCTCAATCAAGTGCCCTAAGGTTAACCTTAAAATTAAGAAAATACAATAGATTTTTCCTTTATGATCAGTTGTAGGAAGTCTAATGTATGCTTAAGTATGTACGCGTCAGGATATTGCGTACATATTAGGATGTTAGGCAGATATTTAAGCAAATATGGATGAATCATTGGGTAGCAGCCAAACTACTTAAGTAATTAATAGAGAACAAGAAATTATATACTCTTTGTAGGAGATGGAATAATTCTGAAGATCATAAGGTATTCCGACTCCGATTTTGTTGGATGCCAACACAGTAGGAGATCCACATCAGGTTATGCTGACTAATGGAGATATAATTTGGATGAGTGTCAAACATGCACTCATAAAAAAAAATTCCACCATGACAGCAAGGTTTATAGCATGTTGTGAGGCATCTATTCATGGAATATAGTTGCGAAATCTTGTCATAAGGCTGCGCCTACAGGAGAGGGTGTTAAAAGACCACTCAAATTATGGTGTGATAATGAATCAGCAATACTATATTCCAATAACAACAGAAACTTGTATAAGTCAAAGGATATTGACATAAAGTTTCTAGTTGTGAAGAAAAGAATTCAGAATGGTTTAAATAGCACATTAGGACAAACTCCATGTTAGCGGATCCGCTCACAAAAGTATTATCACCCATGATCTTTCATGAGCATACTGCTCATATGGGTGTTATCTTAATTAAGAATATGGCAATACAGTGGGAGTTTGTATTTTATGTATTTGGGTGCTATTTGGTTTTGGACACATTTATGTACTAAAGTATTTTGGATATTTATCTGATCAGATATATAGAAATTCAGTTCATTCTGTTTTTATTATGTTAAAGTATTGATCTCACTAAAGTTAAGGAGGACCAGTTGAAAATAGACATGTATTAATCACATTGCGTGTAATTTCCATGTTACGCATCCATGATTGATCTATGTCATTTAGCTATATTGGTATATGTGACCATTGATGGTTTAGTTACGCTATATGTGACAAATACCGCTTTGATCCTATGTTGATATGGTTAATGGACGAGATTGTCCGGATATACCCTAAGGATTAAGATAGCAATTTATGAGCTCACTAAGGTTAACACAATTATAAGGTTACATATGTGGCCCAGTGGGAGATTGTTGGAATTATTCAATAATTAAGGGGCCACACATGTAAAATTAATTATGTTTGGGCTATCTAAATAATTAAGCCAAATTAAAGTGGTCTATTTGAAAATTGGCTTAAGGGTATAATTGTCATGGAATTAATGTGTAGATATCGAAGATAATTCTAATTTGATGAGGGGTCAAATTAGAAATATCAACACATATATAAATAAGTGTATTCATTAGGGTTATGGTCCCCAACTTATACGGCCACCAAAGAGAAGGTTCTCTCTTTTTTTCTTCTGCATCCCCATCAACAGAAAGAGAGGGACAAAGGATTCGGATTCACCTTTGTCATTAAGGGTCGTAGCAAGTTGGAAGATCGAACCCAATAAAGAGACGATCGCTTCAACATCTGTCACGACCCGCTTCCAATTTTGGGATACAAGTACGTGGCCAAGTCCAGCCTACGCCGCAGCATCGGCGGTAGTACGCTGTCTATGATAACAATGGTCCACAACAAGCACAACACGCATATATATCATCCACAACTAAGCCAGCAAAAATCACTAAAATATCCAATAGTCTCAATATTATAAATATGAAAAATCCACTACAACTTAAAAAGTCTCGGGAACAAACCCGGATAACAGAAAATAAAATAAACAACTAACTCCATAACTATAACTACTAACTAATACGAATCCATAAGGAAGAAAATATGCTAATTCGCATCAGTGCTGGAACTGGGTACGCCAGTGACGTCAGTGTCTCCAACATACTCACCGTAGACCTTGGGGCAAATCTCTTCGTCTAAAGCTGAAAAATAGTTATCCAGTCAGGATTGGAGCAAGATCACCATAACACTACATTACACAATATAGTATACAAGCATGAAGAAAAGATAAAAGGAATTTAACTGAAAATAAGTATAGGCATGACATTGTATGATAAGAAAGTACCTTTGAGACGTGATAACAATATGAAGGTAGGCTTGACATACCACTAAGACATGATAACAATAAGAAGGTAGACTTGACGAAAGAAGAACAATAGACGACAGGGCAACAATAATTAAGTCACGTGTACTGTGTGTTTTAGAATACCAACTTTCAGCATGCGGACGGCTTGGGATATCCGTCAGTCATACGTGTGGTGCATGACTGATATTATGCAATCAATGTAAAGGGGGTCTGTATTCAATTCGTTGACCATATGCTTACTTGTTGTATTCCCCCGCCCGACTCACACACAATACATGTCCACTATGATAAACATTAGCAATACGATAAACTATAAACGATAGAAAACAATGAGTAAAAGATGAACATGTATATATCCTAACGATTCTAACTCTCGTGCACAATAGTAATCATGAGCAATGACAACCATGAACCAAAAGGGAGTAATAGTGAAAAGACGACACGAAGATACATGCAGTATAAAATAAAGGAAACATAGGTCATAGTGATACTTGCCTGTTCCGATAGATGATAAAGTCACAAGTCAAGATGTCGTAGCTCGATCTACCCCGACACAAAAACAATCGCAAGTTAGATCAACGATTCCCACTCTAAAAAATCCTAGAAAGTGGCTAATAGGTTAAATCAATTAATACTATTCTAATCCTGGAATAAATCATCTAAAATCCTATTTTAACCTATTTAATTCTGAAATAACAATCTACACACTAATATTTGGCCAAAGAAATTCACGGTTCCAAATTCGGGACTCGTGGCACGTAAACCGAGACATATTGTTGACTAACTAGTCAAACATTATGAATTCAAAGTTTGAGTATGCAACATGATAGATTTCAGCATCATGAGTGCACTGGAATCGACCGTGCCGCAAAATCACGACTTGGTCAAAAGTTATCGCCATTATGGCTAACTATGACCAAATCGATGAACCGTTGACCAAATCTGACTTATATGAATAAAATAAAATACTAGATGAAACTCTAAATTTCTGAAAAAAATTATATGTTGTAGAGCTCGGTGTCAGCTTTCCAAAACTTAAATGGATCGCAAAACGGAGTTCGGGATCGCTCGGAATCTCGAAAACCGTGCGATGTATTGATTTTTGGATAACCGACACTCAAATAATTATTCAGAAATTCGAGATCAAAATTACAGAAATTAAAATATATATTCAGAAACCTAACCTCAATATTCTTCCAATAAAAAAAACGGCGCGCAAAAAGGACGTCTAGATCAACGACAATCGCTCCGCGAAGTCGAAGATCCCTATTGAACTCTCCCACAAAAACTGCTGAAATAAATAGGGTTTTCGGAAAACAATAAACTATATACTATATATATATAGGGTGAGAGCTGCTAAGCCGTTAGCGAGTCGGCTTCGGACTGCCACGTGGCAGCATCTGCGCCCACCCGCTGGGATCCAACGGTCACAGCGTGCCCTGGCTCGGCTGAGCCAGCTCAGCAGATTCGGCTTCCATATAAGGAAGCCACCCACCTCAGCACTATCAGCGCTGACGGGTGGGCCCGCACCCCGCACGCCAGCGGCTGACGTGTGGGCCCCCCTATCGGCTGACTGTGTAATTATATTAGAAAATAGATATTTAATTACAGAAAATTAAATAAAAATCAAGAAAAATCCTAAAAATTCCAAATAAATCCCAGAAAATTTCTAAAAATTCTTAGAAAATTCTAGAAAATATATTAAGGGTTCTAGAGCCCAAATAAAATATTTGACCTCAAAAATACCCTCGGGTGCTCTCACAGTAAATCCTAGAAGCTTAGAAAATTAATAAAATAATATATAAAATTTATCTAAAAATCTCCTAAAAATCCAAGAAATTCTAAAATAATAAAATGATGCTCTAGAGGCTGTCTGGGGACCCAGGGGACCACATATGTCCTAGTTTTACTATACTTAAGTTATAGGCTTAGGTACACACCCTTGTGATCCCAAATCAAATCTCCATTTACCTACGATTCAAACCATTATATAAATGATAATAATAAACAAAATAAAAAAAATGCTCTCTAAAATAAAATAAAATAAAAAATTTGGGAGACAAGTGCTACAAACTATCCCCCTTAAAAGATTTTTGTCCTCAAAAATCAAAACATCACAATTAGCATAGTATAATACCTAACTCTTACAAGCACTAATTTCTTAATCTAAGTCACGGAGAGATAATGGCCAGGAACATAAGGGAACTAACAACTAACTAAGCATGCATACCAACTAAAACTAAAGAAGGCTTTATGAACTCGGTACTCTCTGCTGTCGATTCCTCGGGTTCGGGAGTAGCATATGGGTTAGCTACCCTTTTCCCCTTACGGATCTGTCACGCCCCAGTACCGAAATACGGAGACGGACTAGGCCAGCTACTCCATATGAGGTACGTAACGTCATACGGCGATCGTGGCTGTCGAGAGACTAGGGGTACATGCTACAATCAAGTCTCCTATGGTCCCACAGAGTTCTATGTCTCAATCAATCAAGTCACATCAGCAATTAAATGAACATTAAAGATAAAGCGGTAAGGCATCCCTAACGCTTCATCAAAATGATCATGAGAGACTAGCTTTATAATTTAGCTATCTCAGAGAGTCAGGAGTACAAAATTATACACAGCTGCAGTCTGTTCATTTACAATTCTGTACTGACACAAAATATCAAGTAATCTGGCTAACAGGTGCCGGTGGCTAAATGTCGCACAAAATATAAGCAGGAGTGGTGGAGAAGAAACCCACTCGAGTCCCCGAACCGCCATGCTCCTAGTATGCACCATGGATGTCAGGAAGGAAGATCGTGTCCTCTGGCTCTGCTACGAGATCTAGCCAAACAAAACCAGCGGGGTCAGCCCCGAATAGCAAGTACCGCCAAAGGGGCACAAGAGTTAAGATTAAAAACCCAGTTAATAGAATGATTGATAATAGTAATACTTATGCTACTATTATAGGGTAGCGCAACATCTTCGAACCCATATGGCACCCTTACAACCAAACAAGGACAAAAGGTGCCGCATGGAGTCGGGACGTGTCGTACTCTATAACATTCACATAAGTTAAAAGGTATAAACAATAAATCTCCTGATCGTGACTTCGGTCGATAGCCTATCGCAGCACAATAACCAACCCAACAATCAAACAAGAACATGGGTTGGATTATGCACCATGATAGACCATGTTCCTCAGTCATTCACAGAAGTAGCACTTCACAACCAGAATAAGTCTTCCGTTCATAACTTCGGTCCACAGCCTATCATAGTACGATAACCAACCCAACAATCAAACAAGAATATGGGTTGGATCACGTACCATGACAGTCCGCTTCCCTCAGTTATTCACGGAAGGTAATAGGATACAAGTAAGTCGTTTTCACGGCCAATCAAGTCTATGAGTTTCTAGTGGGGCGAGGTTATCCTCGCGTCATGTTATTAGAAAATCCTCAGATCGTATCTTTCCAGCAAGGCTAGCCAACCCAGGGGTTCGCGTAGACAGGTATGATTGAGCACAGGTCCCTCGCAAGGCCACCTTGCTAAAATATATAATATATAGCAGGAATTAATCGGATACAGTCATCCACTCGTTGCAGATGACACAGTATCCGTGGAGACCAGCCGGCGCGTCGAGACGATATCTCAAGGCGGCTGGTGTAACACGATCTCGGGATTTTGCCCTCCCCATGCATCTAGTATGTTTAGTTGCCTAATTTAACCCTAGGTGAAATCTTGGACTCACATGTTGTGGCCTGCATGATTATCCTCCTAAAGTCGTACTTTAGTACGAGTATCCCAAAGAGGATCTATGTCAATCAGTATGTCAACATATTCTACCCTCCTTAGTGTAATGTACCATTGTAAATACGCCACGTGGAGTTACGAGTCATTTGTCGAGCAAGAACAAGAACTGGGACATTCAGGTACATGTATCAGGTAGAAACACTTTGTTCCTCGGGGTCACATTAGTGCTCATATCATGCTCGGGACAAAAGGCATAAAGATATAAAATGGTCATATAATATCTGATAAAATATTAAAGGCGTACGCACAAAAGCACGCACGCTCAAGGGGTGAAAAGTCACGCAGGCTCACTCAAGGCAGCGTGCGTGAAAACTCACACAGGCTCAAGGGGAGAGCTGCGTGAAAAGTCACGCAGGCTCAAGGAGAGAGCTGCGTAAAAAGTCACGCAGGCTCAAGGAGGGAGCTGCGTGAAAAGTCACGCAGGATCAAGGGGAGAGCTGCGTGAAAAGTCATGCAGGCTCAAGGAGAGTGCTGCGTGAAAAGTCACGCAGGCTCAAGGAGGGAGCTGCGTAAAAAGTCACGCAGGCTCAAGGGGAGAGCTGCGTGAAAAGTCACGCAGGCTCAAGGAGAGAGCTGCAAAAGTCACGCTGACTCAAGGAGAGAGCTGCGTGAAAAGTCACGCAGGCTCCAGGCGAGAGCTGCGTGAAAAGTCACGCAGGCTCAAGGGGAGAGCTGCGTGAAAAGTCACGCAGGCTCCAGGAGAGAGATGCGTGAAAAGTCACGCAGACTCAAGGAGAGAGCTGCGTGAAAAGTCACACAGACTCAAGGAGAGACACGCTTCCAACAGGAAGCGTGCTCAAACAGGAGCACACTGCTCACTGTCTTCTCCAAACAGCAAGAACACCATGGCTGAACCCAAGCTTCAAAGCATCATAACTTGGCCATCCGAACTCCAAATCCAGATTTCCAAGGTTCCAACTTGGGTGAAACTGAATGCTCTTCCACATGGAAGCATCAAAAACCCATAAAATCCAACTAAAGTAGATCAAACCATACAAAATCCGAAAATAGAAATAACTTAGATCTACAAAAATCAAAGCTTCAAAATAGAAATTTCCAAGTTCTAAACTAGTATAGATTGAGGAGAAGAACATGTTTTGGCAAATAGTTTTGTAAGAAATCATTGACAAAATTATGGATCCATCTCTTGAGCAAGTTGGTACTTGCCTTGGTTGGTGGAGGGAGTAAATGAGAGATGAGAGGAAGTAAATGAGAGGAGAGAGAATAAGATGAGTTATATATAGATCTTGGACCCATGGGTTCATGATGAACCAAAGGGTTCATGATGAACCATTGGTGAACCAAGAATAGGTTACCCAAATGAGCCAAAACTGTAGGCCCAAATGCAGAAAATAAATTAGAAAATAATATTTTGTCGAATATTTTTGGAAAATGCATGAAGAAATACTGCATAATAAATATAGTATAAATTCAAGGTAAATATAATTTATCGGTTTACGTATTAAAATACGTATTCCAGGATTGGGGAGTGACATCTCTACCCTTCTTAGAAAAATTCCGTCCTCGGAATTCCAGCCAAGACAGGATAGTGAAATCAGGGCAAGCAAGGCACAATCATATACAAGTTAACTATCATAGCAGTTATTATCATACATCACAAAGTGTAAAACAAGCAGGTGCAGATAAGCATGGAATCGTGTCAATAAGGTGCAAAAATATACCTTATTAGTCAAACAAATGCGGATACCGAGATCTGATCTCGTCCTCGCGCTCCCAGGTTGACTCTCCCGAAGAGTGATGGTTCCAAGAAACACGGACAAGGCTTATCGTCCGATTCTTGAGTACCTTCTCTTGCCGGTCCAAAATAGACACGGGTTGTTCCTCGTAAGTTAGGTCGGTACCAACGACTAACTCAGAATGATCGAGGACATGACTCGGATCCGGGACATACCCACGTAATTGGGATACATGAAACACATCATGTATGCCAGTTAACGAAGGCGGAAGGGCAAGTCGATAAGCCACATCGCCTACCCGAGCGAGAATCTTAAAAGGACCAACGTATCTTGGACTAAGCTTTCCTCGGGTTCCAAATCTGATGATACCCCGAGTAGGCAAAATCTGCAGAAACACTTGGTCGCCAACTCTAAACTCTAGAGGCCTACGATGCTGATCTGCCCAATGACGATGTCGGTCCTGCGTAACTCGAAGGCGCTCTCTGACCAACTTAACTATCTCCATAGTCTGCGTGATCATTTCTGGTCCCAACAACTTCCGTTCTCCGACGTCATCCCATGCCAAAGGGGACCTGCACTTCCTTCCGTACAATGCTTCGAACGGGGCCATCTGAATGCTAGCCTGATAGCTGTTGTTATAGGAGAACTCCACTAGATGAAGGTGATCCTCCCAAGATCCGCCAAAATCTAAGGTACATGCCCGTAGCATATCTTCTAATGTCTGAATGGTTCTTTCTGATTGCCCGTCAGTTTGTGGATGATAAGCAGTACTGAATCTTAACTTGGTTCCCAAACTTTGGTGTAAGCTCCGCCAAAAATGGGAAGTAAACCGCGTATCTCGATCTGATACTATACTAACTGGAACACTGTGCTGTCTTACTATCTGCTTTATGTATATTTCTGTTAACTGCTCAGTAGTCTGTCCAACTTGGAAGGGAAGGAAATGAGCGACCTTCGTGAGTCGATCTACTATTACCCAGACTGCATTCTTACCAGTCGGGGATCTAGGTAAACCGGTCATAAAATCTATCGTGATGTGCTTCCATTTCCATTATGGGATAGGAAGCGGCTGTAGCAACCCTGCTGGTCTCTGCTGCTCGGCTTTCACCTGCTAACATACCAGACACTTGGATACAAATCTCGCTATCTCTCTTTTCATGCCATTCTACCAAAAGTACTGCCTGATATCTCGATACATCTTCATTCCTCCTGGATGAATAGAGTAAATAGAACTATGAGCTTCGGACATAACTTCTTGCCGAAGGTCTCCACTCGGTACACAGAGTCTGTTTCCAAACCTGAGCATACCATCTTCATGAATCACTAACTCCTTCCTACGGCCTGATTCACACTCCGACCGTAACTTCTGAATCTGTGGATCTCCTGCTTGTGCTGCCCTTATCCTCTCTACTAAGGTTGACTGAATCTGCATACTGGTCATTCTTCCTATATCCCTTGGCAAAACTACTTCGATTCCCATACTCTGAAGGTCTTCTAAAATATGCTTCTGCGAGGTCAAGATAAAGGCACTGTCTCTCCTACTCAGTGCATCTGCAACTATATTCGCCTTGCCTGGATGATACTGAAGATCTAAGTCAAAATCCTTCAGTAGTTCTAACCATCTTCTTTGCCTCATGTTCAAATCTCGCTGCGTGAATACGTATTTCAAACTCTTATGATCAGTATAGATCTCTACCCGATCTCCGTATAAATAATGCCTCCACAACTTGAGTGAAAACACCACAGCTGCTAACTCCAAATCGTGAGTCGGGTAATTCTTCTCATGGTCTCGAAGCTGTCGAGACGCATATGCTATCACCTTTTCGTGCTGCATCAATACACATCCAAGACCCTTCCCAGATGCGTCACAATATACTGTAAAGCCTCCCGTTCCTACTGGAAGCGTCAAGATCGGGGCTGAGATCAATCTCTTCTTCAATTCTTCAAATGATGCCTGACAGCTAGCTGACCAAACAAACTCTACGTCCTTGTGCGTCAAACGCGTTAAGGGCGCAGAGATCTTGGCAAAGTCCGCCACGAACCTTCTGTAGTAACCAGCTAATCCTAAGAAACTTCGTACTTCTGCAACCGTTCTCGGGACTGGCCAATGCTCTACGGCCTCAATCTTCTTCGGATCCACAGACACTCCTGCCCCAAAAATTACATGCCCCAGGAACGAAATATGATCTAACCAGAATTCACACTTGTCGAGCTTCGCATAAAGTTGATGCTCCCTCAATGTCTGTAAGACAGTCCTAAGATGTTTCTCATGCTCCTCTTCACTGCTGGAATAGACAAGAATGTCATCTATGAACACAACCACAAATTTATCCAAATACGGCAGAAAGATACGGTTCATTAAATCCATGAATACTGTGGGGGCGTTGGTTAGTCCAAAGGGCATTACTAAAAACTCATAATGCCCATATCTAGATCTGAATGTTGTCTTCGGTATGTCTTGCTCCCAGACTCTTACTTGATAGTATCCTGACCGAAGATCGATTTTGGAAAAGATGCTGGCCTTGCTCAACTGGTCAAACAGGTCATCAATCCTTGGTAGTGGGTACTTATTCTTTACTGTTACTGCATTCAGCTTGCGGTAGTCGATGCACATCCTCGTCGACCCATCCTTCTTGGGAACTAGAATCACTGGCACGGCCCAGGGTGATTTACTGTCTCGGATGAATCCCTTAGACTTCAACTCTTCTTCATGCTGATACAACTTATCCTATTCTGACGGCGACATTCTGTAAACTCTGTCTGCAATAGGCCTCGTTCCAGGGTTCAACTCAATGCTAAATTCTACCTCTCTGACTGGGGGTATCCCTGGGAGCTCATCAGGGAAGACGTCGAAAAAATCTTCGACCATTCTCGGAATCTGTTCTGGCTCTGACACTGCTGCTGAGATGACGCCTCCGGCCTGATTCTTCAAGGTTCGAGTAAAGATGAACTGCTCCATCCCAGGAACGCTGAATATGACCCTACCTCCTCTACAATCAATTGTCGCATGACTGTCTCTCAACCAGTCCATGCCAAGAACAACATCAAAATTCCCTATAGGAAATTCAATCAATGATACGGGCAGTAAATGTCCACACACCTCTACCGGACATAAAAAGTGCACTCTGCTGACTTCTACGAGCCCATTGCCGGTGAGTATATCCATCCTCTCCGGCAATGCCTCAAACTCTAATCCAATCCGTGTAGCATATTGTGCAGAGATGAATGAATGAGTAGCGCCTGAATCAAATAATGCTACAGCGGGAAATGAGGTGACGAGAATTTTACCTGCCACCACGTCGCTTGACGCTATAGCCTCTTCCAAGGACAATGTGAGAGCCTGGCCCCGCGGAACCCCTTGTTGCGACCTTTCTCGACCATGCTGTTGCTGCCTCTGAGGGCCTTCGGCTTCCTGTGCCTGGCGGAATATCTGAGCCTGCGTTGGTAGACGCTGGGCTAGGGGCCTTACTGCTAATACTGGCCCTCCACCCGGAGTTGCCACCGGAGCTGGCAATGCTGGAAACTGCTGAGCTGGCCCTTCTGGCCTCTGCATCATAGGACAAGTGGAAACACGGTGGTCTGAACTACCACACCTCAAGCATAAGCCATTCGCTGACTGACACACCTCCCTCGTGTGCCCTGCCTTCCCACAGAATGTACAGCCCTGGGGTGCTCCCTGACGCTGTTGTTGGTTCCTCGGCTGCTGATGTCGAACTGGCACTGTATTAGTTGACACGGCCGTCCTCCGCGGCGCTCCTGTATCATGAATACGTATACCGGGTGCTGGTGCCGATGTTCGCTACATTGCTCCTCCCCCAACCTGGGAATGAGATCTCTTCTGACCTCCTGTCCTCGATGCTAACCTCTGCTGGGTAAGCTCGTGCCTCCGAGCGGCCGTCAAAATAGCGTCAAACGTCTGGTAGTCGTGTCCTTCCACAAGCTATAATAGTTCCAAATGAAGTCCCTGCTGGAACCTCATAGCTTTCTCTGGCTCCGTTGCCACCATTGCTGGTACGAAACGGCACAATCTGCAGAACTCTGCTGCATACCCATCTACGGTCTTGCCTGCTTGCTTGAGACTGATAAACTTCTGCTGGAGCTCATATCGAGCTACTACGCCAAAATACTTGGCCTTGAATCTGTCACTGAAGGTGGTCCAACGAACAGGGCGTCTTATACCAACTTCTTCTGATGCCCACCAGTCGCGGGCAAGATCCTGAAGTACCAGTTTGACCTGATCAACCTTCTCATCATCTGGAACCTTGGCTGCCACAAGAATGGCTTCGATGTCTTGAATCCAGGCATCCGCAGTGATGGCATCCTCCGTGCCATCAAAATACCTCGGGTTCAAGCGACGAAACCTTCCTGACGCTCCCGAGTCAGCCCCGACACTCCTCTCAAGAGCTAACTGAATCCCTTGGTTCAGCAATACGTTCTGCTCCTGCTGCTGAGTCTGTTGCTGTTGGTTAGTAACAAGAAACCCCCGGATGATCTCCAGGAGTGCTACGGTATCTGGTACTACCGTCGCTGCTGGTGCTGCAGGAGTTTCAATAACCTGCGGCTGCACTGCCTCTGGTTCCATTTCTGCTCGTGTCTGCCCTGGGGAAGGTTCTCTCCCCTGTTGCTGCCCAGTCGAGCCATGCTCTTGCTGCTCTTCCTCATGGGCCTCACCCGCTACTGAGAATGAAGCACCCCTATAGAGAAGAATATAAGATTATCAAGTCCGGACGAAGAAGATTTCGAGGATGCAAGTCAGGTTAGAGATCAAGGCAAGGACAGAGAATTCGAAACAGAATTTCAAGGGGAACAAGTTTTGATTGAGACTCCTAATAATTCGCAATACCCCACAAGTCTGAAAATCAGACCTGCATGGGCCACCACTAAAACCTTGTCACGCCCCAGTACCGAAATACGGAGACGGACTAGGCCAGCTACTCCATATGAGGTACGTAACGTCATACGGCGATCGTGGCTGTCGAGAGACTAGGGGGTACATGCTACAATCAAGTCTCCTATGGTCCCACAGAGTTCTATGTCTCAATCAATCAAGTCACATCAGCAATTAAATGAACATTAAAGATAAAGCAGTAAGGCGTCCCTGACGCTTCATCAAAATGATCATGAGAGACTAGCTTTATAATTTAGCTATCTCAGAGAGTCAGGAGTACAAAATTATACACAGCTGCAGTCTGTTTATTTACAATTCTGTACTGACACAAAATATCAAGTAATCCGGCTAACAGGTGCCGGTGGCTAAACGTCGCATAAAATATAAGCAGGAGTGGTGGAGAAGAAACCCACTCGAGTCCCCGAACCGCCATGCTCCTAGTATGCACCATGGATGTCAGGGAGGAAGATCGTGTCCTCTGGCTCTGCTACGAGATCTGGCCAAACAAAACCAGCGGGGTCAGCCCCGAATAGCAAGTACCGCCAAAGGGGCACAAGAGTTAAGATTAAAAACCAGTTAATAGAATGATTGATAATAGTAATACTTATGCTACTATTATAGGGTAGCGCAACATCTTCGAACCCATATGGCACCCTTACAACCAAATAAGGACAAAAGGTGCCGCATGGAGTCGGGACGTATCGTACTCTATAACATTCACATAAGTTAAAAGGTATAAACAATAAATCTCCTGATCGTGACTTCGGTCGATAGCCTATCGCAGCACAATAACCAACCCAACAATCAAACAAGAACATGGGTTGGATTATGCACCATGATAGACCATGTTCCTCAGTCATTCACAGAAGTAGCACTTCACAACCAGAATAAGTCTTCCGTTCATAACTTCGGTCTACAGCCTATCATAGTACGATAACCAACCCAACAATCAAACAAGAACATGGGTTGGATCACGTACCATGACAGTCCGCTTCCCTCAGTTATTCATGGAAGGTAATAGGATACAAGCAAGTCATTTTCACGGCCAATCAAGTCTACGAGTTTCTAGTGGGGCGAGGTTATCCTCGCGTCATATTATTAGAAAATCCTCAGATCGTATCTTTCCAGCAAGGCTAGCCAACCCAGGGGTTTGCGTAGACAGGTATGATTGAGCACAGGTCCCTCGCAAGGCCACCTTGCTAAAACATATAATATATAGCAAGAATTAATCGGATACAGTCATCCACTCGTTGCAGATGACACAGTATCCGTGGAGACCAGCCGGCGCGTCGAGACGATATCTCAAGGCGGCTGGTGTAACACGATCTCGGGATTTTGCCCTCCCCATGCATCTAGTATGTTTAGTTGCCTAATTTAACCCTAGGTAAAATTTTGGACTCACATGCTGTGGCCTGCATGATTATTCTCCTAAAGTCGTACTTTAGTACGAGTACCCCAAAGAGGATCCATGTCAATCAGTATGTCAATATGTTCTACCCTCCTTAGTGTAATACATCATTGTAAATACGCCACGTGGAGTTACGAGTCATTTGTCGAGCATGAACAAGAACTGGAACATTCAGGTACATGTATCAGGTAGGAACACTTTGTTCCCCGGGGTCACATTAGTGCTCATATCATGCTCGGGACAAAAGGCGTAAGGATATAAAATGGTCATATAATATCTGATAAAATATCAAAGGCGTACGCACAAAAGCACGCACGCTCAAGGGGTGAAAAGTCACGCAGGCTCACTCAAGGCAGCGTGCGTGAAAAGTCATGCAGGCTCAAGGGGAGAGCTGCGTGAAAAGTCACGCAGGCTTAAGGAGAGAGCTGCGTGAAAAGTCACGCAGGCTCAAGGAGGAAGCTGCGTGAAAAGTCACGCAGGCTCAAGGGGAGAGTTGCGTGAAAAGTCACGCAGGCTCAAGGAGAGAGCTGCATGAAAAGTCACGCAGGCTCAAGGAGGGAGCTGCGTGAAAAGTCACGCAGGCTCAAGGGGAGAGCTGCGTGAAAAGTCACGCAGACTCAAGAAGAGAGCTGCATGAAAAGTCACGCAGGCTCCAAGAGAGAGCTGCGTGAAAAGTCACGCAGGCTCAAGAGGAGAGCTGCGTGAAAAGTCACGCAGGCTCCAGGAGAGAGATGCGTGAAAAGTCACGCAGACTCAAGGAGAGAGCTGCATGAAAAATCACGCAGACTCAAGGAGAGACACGCTTCCAACAGGAAACGTGCTCAAACAGGAGCACACTGCTCACTGTCTTCTCCAAACA
This sequence comes from Iris pallida, assembly GCA_029216955.1. Lineage (NCBI taxonomy): Eukaryota > Viridiplantae > Streptophyta > Magnoliopsida > Asparagales > Iridaceae > Iris > Iris pallida. The sequence continues at coordinate 9,362,283 of JANAVB010007798.1, read as the reverse complement.
GCAAGAACACCATGGCTGAACCCAAGCTTTAAAGCATCATAACTTGGCCATCCGAACTCCAAATCCAGATTTCCAAGGTTTCAACTTGGGTGAAACTGAATGCTCTTCCACATGGAAGCATCAAAAACCCATAAAATCCAACTAAAGTAGATCAAACCATGCAAAATCCGAAAATAGAAATAACTTAGATCTACAAAAATCAAAGCTTCAAAATAGAAATTTCCAAGTTCTAAACTAGTATAGATTGAGGAGAATAACATGTTTTGGCAAATAGTTTTGTAAGAAATCATTGACAAAATTATGGATCCATCTCTTGAGCAAGTTGGTACTTGCCTTGGTTGGTGGAGGGAGTAAATAAGAGATGAGAGGAAGTAAATGAGAGGAGAGAGAATGAGATGAGTTATATATAGATCTTGGACCCATGGGTTCATGATGAACCAAAGGGTTCATGATGAACCATTGGTGAACCAAGAATAGGTTACCCAAATGAGCCAAAACTGTAGGCCCAAATGCAAAAAATAAATTAGGAAATAATATTTTGTCGAATATTTTTGGGAAATGCATGAAGAAATACTGCATAATAAATATAGTATAAATTCAAGGTAAATATAATTTATCGATTTACATATTAAAATACGTATTCCAGGATTGGGGAGTGACAGGATTGTACTGCGCCTTGTCTCAACCATTGCGAACTAAAAGGAAGGAAAGGATATGGTTAGTACGGAAGATACAAACATATCGAAGAAATCTCCGACGGAATCAAGCAGGATGCAAAATAAGATACAATAAGATCCTAAGATAAAATAGACTCATAAGGTTAGAAGTCCTATTTGTGGATGATATAACCTCCTAACTTCAAATCTATTCGCAGGCTCGTAGTAGTACAGCTAACTTAAGCACTACCACGAGTTCGCAGTCTTTTGCGAAATTGGACCTGCATGGGCCACCATAAAAATTTGTCACGACCCGCTCCCAATTTTGGGATACGAGTACGTGGCCAAGTCCAGCCTACGCCGCAGCATCGGCGGTAGTACGCTGTCTATGATAACAATGGTCCACAACAAGCACAACACGCATATATATCATCCACAACTAAGCCAGCAAAATTCACTAAAATATCCAATAGTCTCAATATTATAAATATGAAAAATCCACTACAACTTAAAAAGTCTCGGGAACAAACCCGGATAACAGAAAATAAAATAAACAACTAACTCCATAACTATAACTACTAACTAATACGAATCCATAAGGAAGAAAATATGCTAATTCGCATCAGTGCTGGAACTGGGTACGCCAGTGACGTCAGTGTCTCCAACATACTCACCGTAGACCTCGGGGCAAATCTCTTCGTCTAAAGCTGAAAAATAGTTATCCAGTCAGGATTGGAGCAAGATCACCATAACACTACATTACACAATATAGTATACAAGCATGAAGGAAAGATAAAAGGAATTTAACTGAAGATAAGTATAGACATGACATTGTATGATAAGAAAGTACCTTTGAGACGTGATAACAATATGAAGGTAGGCTTGACATACCACTAAGACATGATAACAATAAGAAGGTAGACTTGACGAAAGAAGAACAATAGACGACAGGACAACAATAATTAAGTCACGTGTACTGTGTGTTTTAGAATACCAACTTTCAGCATGCGGACGGCTTAGGATATCCGTCAGTCATACGTGTGGTGCATGACTGATATTATGCAATCAATGTAAAGGGGGTCTGTATTCAATTCGTTGACCACATGCTTACTTGTTGTATTCTCCCGCCCGACTCACTCACAATACATGTCCACTATGATAAACATTAGTAATACGATAAACTGTAAACGATAGAAAACAATGAGTAAAAGATGAACATGTATATATCCTAACGATTCTAACTCTCGTGTACAATAGTAATCATGAGCAATGACAACCATGAACCAAAAGGAAGTAATAGTGAAAAGACGACACGAAGATACATGCAGTATAAAATAAAGGAAACATAGGTCATAGTGATACTTGCCTGCTTCGATAGATGATAAAGTCACAAGTCAAGATGTCGTAGCTCGATCTACCCCGACACAAAAACAATCGCAAGTTAGATCAACGATTCCCACTCTAAAAAATCCTAGAAAGTGGCTAATGGGTTAAATCAATTAATACTATTCTAATCCTAGAATAAATCATCTAAAATCCTATTTTAACCTATTTAATTCTGAAATAATAATCTACACACTAATATTTGGCCAAAGAAATTCACGGTTCCAAATTCGGGACTCGTGGCACGCAAACCGAGACATATTATTGACTAACTAGTCAAACATTATGAATTCGAAGTTTGAGTGTGCAACATGATAGATTTCAGCGTCATGAGTGCACTGGAATCGACCGTGCCGCAAAATCACGACTTGGTCAAAAGTTATCGCCATTATGGCTAACTATGACCAAATCGATGAACCGTTGACCAAATCTGAATTATATGAATAAAATAAAATACTATATGAAACTCTGAATTTCTGGAAAAATTATATGTTGTAGAGCTCGGTGTCAGCTTTCCAAAACTTCAAACGGATCGCAAAACGGAGTTCGGGATCGCTCGAAATCTCGAAAACCGTGCGACGTGTTGATTTTTGGATAACCGACACTGAAATAATTATTCAGAAATTCGAGATAAAAATTACAGAAATTAAAATATATATTCAGAAACCTAACCTCAATACGCTTCCAATAAAAAAAACGGCGCGCAAAAAGGACGTCTAGATCAACGGCAATCGCTCCGCGAAGTCGAAGATCCCTATTGAACTTTCCCACAAAAACTGCTAAAATAAATAGGGTTTTCGGAAAACAATAAACTATATACTATATATATATAGGGTGAGAGCTGCTAAGCCGTTAGCGAGTCGACTTCGGACTGCCATGTGGCAGCATCTGCGCCCACCCGCTGGGATCCAACGGTCACAGCGTGCCCCGGCTCGGCTGAGCCAGCTCAGCAGATTCGGCTTCCATATAAGGAAGCCACCCACCTCAGCACTGTCAGCGCTGACGGGTGGGCCCGCACCCCGTACGCCAGCGGCTGACGTGTGGGCCCCCCTATCGGCTGACTGTGTAATTATATTAGAAAATAGATATTTAATTACAGAAAATTAAATAAAAATCAAGAAAAATCCTAAAAATTTCAAATAAATCCCAAAAAATTTCTAAAAATTCCTAGAAAATTCTAGAAAATATATTAAGGGTTCTAGAGCCCAAATAAAATATTTGACCTCAAAAATACCCTCGGGTGCTCTCACAGTAAATCCTAGAAGCTTAGAAAATTAATAAAATAATATATAAAATTTATCTAAAAATCTCCTAAAAATCCAAGAAATTCTAAAATAATAAAATGATGCTCTAGAGGCTGTCTGGGGACCCAGGGGACCACATATGTCCTAGTTTTACTATACTTAAGTTATAGGCTTAGGTACACACCCTTGTGATCCCAAATCAAATCTCCATTTACCTACGATTCAAACCATTATATAAATGATAATAATAAACAAAATAAAAAAATGCTCTCTAAAATAAAATAAAATAAAAAATTTGGGAGACAAGTGCTACAACATCCATCAAGCCAAGCAATGGATTCAGGTACGCTTCCGCAATCAATTTAATTTATGTTCTTCATCTCATGAATCGACAGGGCACAATAAAATTTCTAACAAAACTTTCAAAATAAAGCCCCCATATATTAGTTAAAATATTTTTAAAAAACGATTATAACCATGGATTGAACTTAAGACCTTTAGTACACAAGTCTAAAGTACTAACCATTACACCACAATAACTTTATATTTAAAAGGCTTATGGTACATACTATTTCTCTTTGAGATACAAAATTATTAACATATTTATTTTTTAACTATTTTTTTGGGTCCCTCATGATCCGTGGGCCCTGAACGACCGCCCTGGGCAAGGGCCGACCCTAGGTTCGTTGCACGAGAACTAAGTTCTGAGGCTGTTGTAATCGCTCAGACACATGTAGAATATTTTGTGGGGCTTTTGTTAACATATATCCTAATGGCACATGTTAATTGTAGTACCTCGTCCCGCCAAGTCAATCGGAGGAATTGAAACGCCGACGGCGTTCGGACTTAGCCTTACAACGGCTACTCGAAGGTTCGTTCGGTCGAGGTGACTCCTCGCTCAGGTGGGGTAGTTTCGATGAACTTTTCTCATCTTAGCCTGCACATAATAACTCGCATATTTTCAACTTGCACCAGTAGGCTAATATAAAAGCTACGAACGCACATAGCTAAGGGAATAATCCCGTCCCGTCGGAATGTCTTAGAACATGGAAAATGGTCCCACGGTCTTCATAGAAGTCGGCTCAGCGTGCTTTCAAATGACACTCGATCCTTCGATCCCGTGGCTTGGGAGAAGGAAGTTGGCTTAAGTTGCTAAGTTGTTCCGACACTTGAAATAGCCTAAGTCATAGGCGTCGCCTACGTGAATGCTTGATACAGCATGCACGGTCCCGTCGTTTTGCCCCAACACTCGAATCAGCCTAAGTCATAGGCGTCGCCCGCATGAATGCTTAATAAAGCATCCACGGTCCTATCCCGCAAGGCTTGGCATAGCCTTCGCACGTCCCGTGAGTTAAGTCGTCTTGCACGGCTCATTGGCTTAAGTCTAGGCACGAACTTGGTTGTTCAAGTTGGCCCCGTGCATAGCACGTTCCCTCGATGCGTAGCTCGGCATAGTCCTTGCTCGTCGAGTCGTTGCCCGAATAAGTTAGACAAGTATTGTGCTGGGCTATCGAAGCCATTTCTAGCACTGTCCCGCTCTAGCTGCGGTTGTCAAGTCGCGTAGTCCCTTGAGAACAAGGTTCGTCGTATAAAGTATATGACTTGAGCGTTAGCATCGCCTAGAGAACCAGGTCTGTCTAAGGCACAAGCTACGGTCGGTTTAGTGGAAAGCTTGCCACGAACAAAGGAAGTCCGTGCGACTGGTTGTCGTCGAGATCGGTCCCGCTACTTGGGAGTCTCGCTAAGTCTTGATAAGTTCCGCACACGAGATCGATCCCGCTACTTGGGAGTCTCGCTATGTCTTGAAAAGTTCCGCACACGAGATCGGTCCCGCTACTTGGAAGTCTCGACAGATAGAAGGAAAGCATGGTCATGTTAAGGAAGGATTGGTAGATCGAGTTGAGTCTTGCATGGTCATTGGACAACTTGTCGACAATGTGAAGTTTCCTCGAACGGTTGCCTAGGCCAAGGGACCGATTCAGCCCGGAAGGAATGAGACGGCTCACGGTAGGATGCTGGATAACTGCATGGGAGATACAAAGCGCCTCCGGGCTAGCTACCCGCAGAGGGACGAGCCGAGATCTCGAGCCGAGTCTATGATAGCTTGACATTGCTAGTGACCACTCATGTAGATGTGTCGGCAAGGGCGGCAATCTGCGTGTTTGCCTTTGGATAGCGTCAAGCACTAGCACGGCGTCGGTCGAATCATGAGACAGTCTAGCACGACATGTATCAAGTCAGCAAGATGTAATCCCGTTAGTGCTAGCCATGCATCAGCACTGAAGGAATGAGTTATAGTTTATGTCAGCAAGACACGTACTTTGGCACTAAGCAAGGCTTTTGCGTATCAAGTATTGGCTTTCGCGTATCAAGTATTGGCATTCGCGTATTGGCTTTCGCGTATCGGTATTGCTAAGTCAGGGAGTCGTTAGACACGACCTCATCTTGAAGCACGGACAAGTCTAAGCTTGGTCTAGAGGCACGACCTGCACGAGTCGTTCCCCCTTGACGTCGCTAGCACGAGAATTGGTCTAGAGGCACGCGAAAGTATTGAAAGTCTTGGTACGACCGAGTTCGCATGAGTTGCTCCTCGGCGAAGCGCTATCTCGAATATGTTGAAGTCTCGAATAGAGTATGGCATGACCCTGCCGTCCCGAGTTGAAGTTTGGTCAAGTACCTAGGCGATGAGGTACTGCTTCGATCGAAATACATGTTGGAATTATAGCACGACCATGTTATGGCACCTCGGTTTGGTCGAACGTCCTTGTCCTAAAAATTGATCCTAAGGCAAGACTAGCAAGACAATCGTAAAGGGACTTATAAGCTGCACAAAGTAAATGAGCGTGTCGGTTTTGTATGGGTGGGCGAGGAGCTCACTCCACCATTACAGTTGAGTACTGACACCCACACAGTGTTCATGTGCAGGCACAAGTAGAAGCTCGTGGCACGGAGCTCGCTTGGATGCGTCGAGGCACGGAGTTCCTTGGCGATTCGAAGCGTGCGGCCGCGTGGATTGAAGACTTATACAGGACATAATGTATGGACATCACCTTCCGAAGCTTCCGCTGGCTCAAGCATTGTAATCGAGAGATGAGAGAGAGCAGAGTGACTTGTAAATGAGAGAAAAGTGAGCACGAGAGACTTGTAATTTGGTCTTGCACCCACAAATGTAATCTTGTATTCAATATCAATAAAGAGCTTCTTTTGAATGACTTGTGTTCAAGTGTGCTTGTTCTAAATTTCTGCTGCATGTTTTAATATTTCTGCTTGGGACTTCTGTGCGACGACCCCGTCGCCGTCGATGTAATCGGCCGTTATAAAACTGCCTTGCACGAGCGCAATCTAGGCTCGTGCGGCATCACGCCTTAGCGAGGACGATCGCTCATACGGGAGCGGGGCGTGACATAATGGTATCAGAGCACGGCTTTACGTCCTTGGACTTCACGTCGAATTTCTCAGTTTTGAAAGCTCGTCGTTGGAAAAAGAAGTGTACGCACTCTCTCAAATATCCCTTAGCATGTCCATATAATAAGTATAAATATTTTCAAAAGCTCGTGCATGCGTTCAATCGAACGCATCGGTAGGCCTTTGTGTCGAACGGTGTCAAACTTGTCTTGAATGAAAATATGTGCTAAAGTTAACAAGTCGCACGTGTGCCCGAATAGTCCTACGTCGACATTAGCAATGAGCGTACAAACTCGAATGTAGTCCGCATGGGATAGCTATGCACACGGCCTTTCGGCTAAGTTGTGTCGCGTGTCGCGCACCTCGACTTATGGTACAATCGAGTCACGAGTGATATCAAGTACCGTTCGGTCGGGAACGAAGCTACACTTAGAGTGTCTATCGATAGGAACGCTATCGAGTTAACGCTTAGGCGTACACGAAAGATTGACTTGGATTTTAAGAAAATAGTACGAACGACTTAGTACGTCGAGACGACGTGAGCGATTACCCTAGGGATTCGTCAAACGAATCCGAAGGATGTCTTAGCGAATAACGTGAACATGATTGAGGACTAGATCAAATGGCTCGAATTCGAGTGGTGTATGGTTTATCTTGGAAATCATTCGAGCAAAATTGAGGATTACGAGTAACGGTGAGTATGTCGGCGAGGCGATGCGGTCGTGCAAAGCCTTAGATCGTGTCACGCTTAGTTGATCGTGACTTCGTGTCCTGAACGAGCATCTCGTTCAGACAACTTGTGAACGGGCACCGTGAGTTAGAAAATGATTCGGAACGATGAATGAAAGTGAATGTCTTGATCGAGGAAGCTCGAGGATTGCACATGTGATTTTGGATTGATCTTGAATATCGAGGAATGGTGGTATATCTAGTTCGGACAATAGCATCAGTCGCACGATTCGAAATTGGTTGCAAAGGAAGATCGTCAGGTTACGTATATCGTCGATGGTATTGAGGCGTATCAAAGATCGATATGCGATAACTCGGGGGTACTCTGACTCGGCGAATGACGATCGTGCAGATGTCATTGTTTCGATGGATGCTATACTCGGGATATTGAAACGTGTCGAGGAAAAGATAGACTTGGCTCGAGGATTTTCTAGTTTAACGTATGACGGTCAGACTATCGAATTGATTTGGCTTGGATAAAAATAAGAATGCTTGGATTTGCTTCGTCGATAACCACAATGTTGACGTTCTTGTCTTATGCGAGTGCAACTCCAGTCTCGCACATGCATCACGCCGATTAGGGCGATCACTCCGCGTGAGCACTGGTATGGTGATTCATACAGTGGGGGTGATTGAACTAGCATGGCGTGGCAACTTGTGTGCTTCGACTTGTGGTTTGACGCGAAGGTGGACTCGAGAATGACTCAGTGCGCTTGATGAATCGAACTTGAGGATTGAGTAGGTCCAATCCGCGTATCAAAAATAAATTAGTCTAGACTCAAGCAAGAGTTACGTCCCGATAAGAATGATTATTTCGCGGGAGCGTTGCATGGTGATTCATAAACCACCACGGATAATCGGACTCGTATGAGATTGGGGCACAACACATTGTCGAGCTAGATGACCTCGTGATCGAATACATGAATTGGTTAAAAGTAGTGATTTGAATGGATTCGAATGCGTGCAACGAATACATTGATACGAATAGGTGATCGTGCTCGATGTTTAGAAATCTGAGTGATGCGAGCTTGGGTAGAAAACTCCGTACTACCGACCTTGGTTTGACCCTAGAATTGGGGTCAGTGTTGGCATTATTGTTGGGAAACTATGATTCTAATCTTGACATTGACTTAGACTTGAGAAATGGCCTAGCGGTTAGGCAATACGCCCCTGTTTCAAGTGTTATCAATCGAAAGATTGATCTTAAGGATTGGCATGGACTGAAAGAGTGAATCAAGAATAGGAAACCCAGCTCATGAGACTCGACTGACATGCATATATTTCAGGGATGCCTGGGTATGTGTACGATACGACTCGAGTGAGAATGACAAATTCTCTATCATGCGGTTCGACTGAATGCATGTATTTTGGGGATGCCTGGAATGCGTGCACGATCCAGCCAAGTGATATGATGAGTTCAGGCAAGACTTAAAAAATAGGAGATTGTCGAGATCTTAAAATCATGTTAACGGAAAGATTGATAGCCATGAGAGCGTGGCTCGGAATTAAGGAAATGCATAGGCGGAGTGTGCACGATTAAGTCTTGGCCATAGAAATGGTAGGATGGTTTGCCTTCAGGAAAGTCTCGAGGACGAGACTTGTTCTGAGTGGTGTATGATGTAGTGCCCTGTCCCGCCAAGTCAATCGGAGGAATTGAAACGCCGACGACGTTCGGACTTAGCCTTACAACGGCTACTCGAAGGCTCGCTCGGTCGAGACGACTCCTCGCTCAGGTGGGGTAGTTTCGATGAACTTGCCTCATCTTAGCCTGCACATAATAACTCGTATGTTTTCAACTTGCACAAGTAGGCTAATATAAAAGCTACGAACGCACATAGCTAAGGGAATAATCCCGTCCCGTCGGAATATCTTAAAACATGGAAAATGGTCCCACGGTCTTCATAGAAGTCGGCTCAGCGTGCTTTCAAATGAAACTCGATCCTTCGATCCCGTAGCTTGGGAGAAGGAAGTTGGCTTAAGTTGCTAAGTTGTCCCGACACTTGAAATAGCCTAAGTTATAGGCGTCGCCTGCGTGAATGCTTGATACAGCATGCACGGTCCCGTCGTTTTGCCCCAGCACTCGAATCAGCCTAAGTCATAGGCGTCGTCCGCATGAATGCTTAATAAAGCATGTACGGTCCTATCCCGCAAGGCTTGGCATAGCCTTCACACGTCCCGTGAGTTAAGTCGTCTTACACGGCTCGTTAGCTTAAGTCTAGGCACAAACTTGGTTGTTCAAGTCGGCCCCGTGCATAGCACGTTCCCTCGATGCGTAGCTCGGCATAGCCCTTGCTCGTCGAGTCGTTGCCCGAATAAGTTAGACAAGTATTGTGCTGGGCTATCGAAGACATTTCTAGCACTGTCCCGCTCTAGCTACGGTTATCAAGTCGCATAGTCCCTTGAGAACAAGGCTCGTCGTATAAAGTATATGACTTGAGCGTTAGCATCGCCTAGAGAACCAGGTCTGTCTAAGGCACGAGCTACGGTCGGTTTAGTGAAAAGCTTGCCACGAACAAAGGAAGTCCACGCGACTGGTTGTCGTCGAGATCGGTCCCGCTACTTGGGAGTCTCGTTAAGTCTTGATAAGTTCCGCACACGAGATCGATCCCGCTACTTGGGAGTCTCGACAGATAGAAGGAAAGCATGGTCATGTTAAGGAAGGATTGGTAGATCGAGTTGAGTCTTGCATGGTTATTGGACAACTTGTCGACAAGGTGAAATTTCCTCGAACGGTTGCCTAGGCCAAGGGACCGATTCGGCCCGGGAGGAATGAGGCGGCTCACGGTAGGATGCTGGATAACCGCATGGGAGATACAAAGTGCCTTCGGGCTAGCTACCCGCAAAGGGACGAGCCGAGATCTCGAGCCGAGTCTATGATAGCTTGACATTGCTAGTGACCACTCATGTAGATGTGTCGGCAAGGGCGGCAATCCGTGTGTTTGCCTTTGGATAGCGTCAAGTACTAGCACGGCATCGGTCGAATCATGAGACAGTCTAGCACGACATGTATCAAGTCAGCAAGATGTAATCCCGTTAGTGCTAGCCATGCATCAGCACGGAAGGAATGAGTTATAGTTTATGTCAGCAAGACACGTGCTTCGGCACTAAGCAAGGCTTTCGCGTATCAAGTATTAGCTTTCGCGTATCAAGTATTGGCATTCGCGTATTGGCTTTCGCGTATCGGCATTGCTAAGTCAGGGAGTCGTTAGGCACGACCTCATCTTGAAGCACGGACAAGTCTAAGCTTGGTCTAGAGGCACGACCTGCACGAGTCGTTCCTCCTTGATGTCGCTAGCACGAGAATTGGTCTAGAGGCACGCGAAAGTATTGAAAGTCTTGGCACGACCGAGTTCGCATGAGTTGCTCCTCGGCGAAGCGCTATCTCGAATATGTTGAAGTCTCGAATAGAGTATGGCACGACCCTGCCGTCCCGAGTTGAAGTTTGGTCAAGTACCTAGACGATGAGGTACTGCCTCGATCGAAATATACGTTAGAATTATAGCGCGACCATGTCATGGCACCTCGGTTTGGTCGAACGTCCTTGTCCTAAAAATTGATCCTAAGGCAAGACTAGTAAGACAATCGTAAAGGGACTTGTAAGCTGCACAAAGTAAATGAACGTGTCAGTTTTGTATGTGTGGGCGAGGAGCTCACTCCACTAGTACAGTTGAGTACTGACACCCACACAGTGTTCATGTGCATGCACAGGTAGAAGCTCGTGGCGCGGAGCTTGCTTGGATGCGTCGAGGCACGGAGTTCCTTGGCGATTCGAAGCGTACGGCCGCGTGGATTGAAGACTTATACAGGACATAATGTATGGACATCACCTTCCGAAGCTTCCGCTGGCTCGAGCATTGTAATCGAGAGATGAGAGAGAGCAGAGTGACTTGTAAATGAGAGAAAAGTGAGCACGAGAGACTTGTAATTTGGTCTTGCGCCCACAAATGTAATCTTGTATTCAATATCAATAAAGAGCTTCTTTTGAATGACTTGTGTTCATGTGTGCTTGTTCCAAATTTCCGTTGCATGTTTCAATATTTCTGCTTGAAACTTCTGTGCGACGACCCCGTCGCCGCCGATGTAATCGGCCGTTATGAAACTGCCTTACACGAGCGCAATCTAGGCTCGTGCGGCATCACGCCTTAGCGAGGACGATCGCTCCTATGGGAGCGGGGCGTGACATTAATGCATTGATAAAAGTGCATTTTATATGAATACTCTCACAAACACATTTATCAATACACATTTTAAGTGAAATGTACATTGATAAATGTGTTGGTGAGAGTAGTCATCTAAAATACACATTTATCGATAAATTAACATGTGCCCTTAGGGAACATGTTAACAAAACCCTATTTTGTGATACATGTAATCTCAAAAGGTTTTGTTAACATGTGTCCCAATGGCACATGTTAACACGTTGATAAATTCATATTTTATCTTGGTACTCTTACCAGCACACTTGTCAATGCACATTTTACATTTCTAATACACATTTTAAGTGAAAGGTACATTGATAAATATGCTAGTGAGAGTATCAATATAAAATGTACATTATTACTGTATTAACAATCTGTCCTTAGGGCACATGTTAGCAAAACTCATCTTCAAACCTATTGTACTTCATTTTGGGGATTTATGTGAGTTTAATATAATAGTTTTTAGGGTTTTATTAACATGATATAATAGTTTTTAGGGTTTTATATTAACATGTGTCCCAAGGGCACATGTTAACACGTTGATAAATTCATATTTTATCTTGGTACTCTTACCAGCACATTTGTCAATGCACATTTTATATTTCTAATACACATTTTAAGTGAAAGGTACATTTAAATATGCTAGCTAATGAGAGTATCAATATAAATTGTACATTATTTCTGTATTAACAATCTGTCCTTAGGGCACATGTTAGCAAAACTCATCTTCAAACCTATTGTACTTCATTTTGGGGATTTATGTGAGTTTAATATAATAGTTTTTAGGGTTTTATTGACATGTGTCCTAAGGGCACTTTTTTTTGAAATTCCCGCACAAACGTTTGGGGGCTCGAACCCTGCTGGCCCCTTCGAGTGTCCACTCCACTACCACTAGGCTAGAGAGCTCGGACATGGGCACATGTTAATACATTGATAAATATGTATTTTATATCTGTACTCCAACACATTTATTAGTACACATTTTATATTTATCAATACACATTTTAAGTAAAGATGGATTGATAAATGTGTTGGTGGAAATATTCTTCTAAAATATACATTCATCAATGTATTAATATATGTCCTTAGGGCACTTGTTAACAAAAAAAACTATTATAGGTAATATTTGTTTATAATCTTCAAACTTATTGATCATTCATTTGTAAATATTTCTTCGATCAAATGTTGTAATTAATTATTGCGTAGCCCTATAAATTTAGGTTTTTTTTTATAAAAACACTACAAAAATTACTTAAGGTTGTCCAAAAAAAATTATCTACAAGTTTGTCATTCAAAAAAGTTACTCGGGGCTGTCCATTTTTTTCTTTAAAACTGTCTGAATTTTTGGAAGTCCTAGCAATATATAATGGTCTGTCAAAAAATTTGGCAGTCCTAAGAAAAATGATGTCAATATACAGGACGGTCAAAAAATTTAGGACTATCAAAATATTTTGACAGTCCTACCAATATAATGAGTTGTCAACAATTTTGACACTCCTAGATGAACAATCTCTGGTTGGCTCCATCTTCTTCGACTAGGACTTGACGACGAAGGCATATTTGGTGGTTGGCGAAGATTTGCGGCGACCGATGAGGTTGAGCATCGAGCCCGAGGACTCTGCAGAGAAGATGAGATGCATGGGGTAATCGGAGGTCAATCGAGCAGGGAGGTCGACGGCGGTGTCTGCTTGGCGACAGAGGACAACGGCAAAGATGGGGTTAAGACATTGTTAGGGATCTATCGAGAGCATGTCGGTTGCGGACTGCAGGAGTCCGCAATCAGTAGACCTAGTCATATGTGTTAGGGTTAATTAGTTGTACCCCCCCTATGGTTTGTGCATATTTTGGTAACTGTCCCCGTTGTTTCAAAAATAAAGAACACCCCCCTGACTGCTTAATTTTCCACTCATTTTCTTCTATACACCCGGGGGGTACAACTAATTAACTTTATAAAACAGGGGGGTGTTCTTTATTTTTAAAACAACAGGGACAGTTACCAAAATACGTACAAACCATAGGGGGGTACAACTAATTAACCCTATGTGTCATTCTTTTTTAGGAAATTGTTGCTGGAATCTGGTATTGTGATTGTAGGAAAGTGTTTTTCTTTCATGATCACATGTTTGGCTCATCAAACTAAACCTAGTTATACGTTAGTTTTTCATGCAGGTACGATCATGGAGGTCCAAACTCCAAAGTGACGCAATCTTAATTTGTTGTCCTCCTAAAATTAGTGATTTGAGTTGGCCAAGAACACACAACTTTCTCACCACCACACAAAAAAGAAAAATTAACAGAAAACTTTTCCCAACTCTCCCTCTTCAACCATGTCTCCAACCTAGCTACACCGAATGGGAGGGGAAAACAACAAACTATCCCCCATCCATCTCCTTTCATTAGCTTGATCATGATCATCATTATCATCATCGCCAACATTCTTGGGTCGTAGATAGAGCTCTCTCTCTCTCTCTCTTTTCTTTCTTTTTTTGTCAAGAACTTCTTGATCATGGCACGTAGAATACCTCCTATAGAAGTAAACGATCCATGGATGCACCCGATACTAACGCTCTCCCTCCTCATCGCGTGGATCGCAGCCTCCATCGCCATCTTCGCCACCCTCTGCTCTTCGTGCCATCCCAAGCCCGCCGACTCGTCCGCGACCCCGTCGACGCCTCCGTCCAACGACTCGGTAACCAAGACCGAAACGTCTGCACCCGCGGCAGCATCGATAGAAATAGACAACCAAAAGGAAGAACAAGAAGAGGCCAAGATAACCGAGCTCGACGCCCCGATACACGGGCCGATCGGCCCCACAGCCCTCCCCACGTCGGTCTCCAAGCGGAAGCTGTCGATGAGCATGAGCATGGGCTTACCGGAAGGCCTGAACAAGATAAAGACGATCAAGAAGGAGAGGCACCACCACGGGAAAGGAGGAGAGGAGTCGCTGTGGAAGAAGACGATAATTCTCGGAGAGAAGTGCAGGCTGCCGAATGACGGAGAGGACGACGACGAAGATGTCGACGGGAACAAGACGAGGAGGGCTTCGCCGAGGTCGCTTCCTGCGACGTCGAGGACCGCCTCGTTTGCTCATGCTGAGGTTGTTCCATGAGCTAGGTACATATAAATATGTGTGTATCCATGTATGTGCACATTGCATGTGGCAGCTTGAGTCGAGTTGCGGGTGGCAAAACCATTTGTACGGGGAGATTAAGGATGAAATGGAGGCCCTTGCAATTGCTACATTTTTGGGATCATTGTTACTTGTATGTATTTACTTTCAGATCAACCATTCCTTCCTCAAGTATAGGGGTGAGCATCAGTTTGAACTGAATCGAATAATTGAAAATCGAATAAGCAATACCGAAAACGAACAAAAATGGTCCATAACCGAATTAAATTGATTCGTTTTATTTGCATTTTTTGTTAATATATATAGTAACTATATATATATATTTCAGATCAAGCAATCCTTCCTCAAGTATAGGGGTGAGCATCGGTTCAAACTGAATCGAATAACTGAAAATCGAATAAGCAAATACCGAAAACGAACAAAAATGGTCCATAACCGAATTAAATCGGTTCGATTTATTTGTATTTTTTGTTTATATATATATATATATATATATATATATATATATATATATATATATATATATATTATTCGGTTTTGGAAATCGAAACCCAAAACTGAAACCGAAGTCGAATAATTTTTTTAGTATTTTCAAAATCGAAACCGAATCTCTTATTTGGTTTGGATCGATTCGATTTTCAGTCCAAATCAAATAATGCTCACCCCTAATCAAGTATAGGGGAAAAAAGTTTGGTTCGAGAAATCATAGTATTGGAAAAGAAAAATCATTCATTTTCTGTGTTCTGATAACAAAAGAGAGAAGAGAGAAAGGCAATTGATTACCAAAGGAAAATAATATGGGAAATGGTTCTTCCATCCACCCAAGGATTCACTTTCCCACTATAATTCCTCCAAATTTTCTTGGCTTTTCCAAACACCAAAGTTGATGGAAATTACAATTTTCTAAAGAAAAGAAAAGATCAAGAATTGATTGATGGGCGGTCCTCCATAAGTGGAGAAGAGGATTGATGTTCCCAAGGTTCATTCATCTTGGAGAAAGACTATTGTCTTTTGGAGTTCCCATGGTTAATGAACCTTCGATGAAATAATCTTGGAGGAGAAAAGCTTCTAGCTACCACCCATGAAGCTAAGGAGGAGGATTGGGAGATGGTAGAGTGATCCTTCCTTGAGCTCCTGCTAGTGGTGTTCATTCGGGTGGTGCTTCTTCCTCGGGTACTTTTTCACCAAAGTGTGTCCATATTTTTTTGTATGAGAGATAAAGAACTTGGTGAGCATCTTGAGTGACTCCAAAAGAGTCCTTGTAACTTGTTATCCAACTATTCTTAGTAGAGAAAGAAGAAAATAACTATAGTTCTCGGAGGACATAGGAACATTATCGAATCCCGTTAATTCTCTTGTATTTTGTATTATTGTAATTTATTGCTTCCTCATTTTGTGGGTGGACTCTCAATATATAGCTTCTACATTATGCATCTCGATTGCAAGAGGACTTCCTTGTATATAACTTGCATTATGCGTGAGGGCTCGATTGCAATCCTTTGCTTTTGTATTTTGTGTGAAAGTCTTCTCCATCCCAACAAGTGGTATTAGAGCCACACAAGCTTGTTGATCATGATGGCATCGTCTTCTTCCTCCTCAATCATGATCAAGCTCACATCTTCAAGATATTACATATAGAGGCCGCGGATGGAAGATATCCTCTATTGCAAGGATATGTATAGCGTTACTTTGACAGAAGCTAGTAAAACAAATCTGACAAAGATTAGGTCATTTTAAATCGAAAAGTTATTTGAGAGATCCGTCCATGGATTGACCAGAATGTTTTTTACCATGTCTATAAAGAAACTGATACCCACCAAATGTTGATGAAATTAGCATCGATGTATGAGCAAGAGACTCCGCAAAACAAAACATCGCTTATTCGGCGTTTGGTCAACCTGAAATACAGAGACGGACGAAGTGTTTCTGAACACTTGAGAGATTTCCAAGAATCGGTAAATCAACACTAAACCACATGAAGTTGGTGTTGAAAGATGAGTTGTTGGCACTTTTGTTACTTAGCTCGTTGCTCGATAGTTGGAAGGGATTTGTGGTTTCCTTAAGCAACCTTGCTCCTCAGGGGTCCTCACATAAACCTTAGTGACGAACAGTTTATTAAATGAAGAAGCGAGACAGAAAGAACAAGGGATATCAACCGAGTCGGAGGCTCTAGTTTTCGTGAATCGTGGAAGAAACCTTCAAAAAAAAATTCACAACCGTGACCACTCCAAAGACAGGCCTAGAAATCATTCCAGAGACACTTCCAAATCAAGAAAGGAGAGAGAATGTTATCATTGTGGCCTCAAGGGTCACATAAAAAAAGAATGCAGAAAGCTCAAGAGAGAAGAAATGAATCAAATGAGAAGAAAGAAGCCAAAGACTCAAGCGCCACTGCTTTAAAAGGCAATAAGTTAATCATTATTTGTGATGATTGTCTAATTAATCTAACCTCTCAAGATTCATGCTGGATTGTAAACTGACGCATCATTCCATGTTACTTCCGAAAAGGAATGTTTCACATCCTACATAAGTGAAGTCTTTGAAAATGTGAGGATGGAAAGTGAAAAAGTTTCTAAGATAGTGGAAAGACGAGAAATAGCTCGAGACCAACATTGGTTGTCCCTTGGTTCTCAAGAATGTGAAACATGTTCCGGACATGTCTCTACTTAATATCTACCGGCTTGCTGGATGATAAGGCTACACCAATGTGTTTGGTGGAGGCAAATGGAAGCTTAGCAAAGGCTCCCTAATGCTAGCTTGAGGAAAGAAGAACACAATCCATATGACATGCTAAGATCAACAATCAACATGTTAATACAACAATCGACCAATCAGGATCTACAATTGAGTTATGACACAAGCGACTATGTCATGAGTGAGAATGGATCGTAAATTTTAGTCGAAAGAGAGGCATTAACAAGGTTGAAATTGAAAGGTACACCTCTAGAACCATGCACTGATTGTTTGGCTGAAAAACAACATATGTTTCATTACATTATAAGACTGCTAACTAGAAAAACCAATGTATTGGATGTTTATGGGCATAAATAAAGTAAACTACACAAAGCATAAAAAAATCATTAATTGCTGTCACAAAGAAAGTAAACTACACATTTACACGAAGACTGAAGGAACTAAGCAGAATGATCGAGTGCTAGTTGCTGCAGATTGAAACAAGAAACTCAGACCTTCACAGAGTGAAGTGACCTTTTATGGCTTTTCAGACCCCCTTTGTTTCCTATTATTAGTCTCAAGGGGGACCTGACAACCAATCAGCAGATTACACATTCGCCTGACAAATTCTTTGATCACAATTCAAAACCAAAAATTAATGAACAACAAAGTCTATGCACTCCAATTTACGTAAAGTTTCTTTTTACAAAGTGAAGCCAAACGCAGCAGCAGATAAATTAGTATCACATTCCTAGTACTGAATCTTTTCGTTGTCGAAATTAAGCGATTCGATGCCTTTGAGGGTGGACTCATAAGTCTTAGCAGATGGATGCCTCCCAGAGGTAGATATTTTTGGATCCCCAGATGCAGCGGGCGAAATTCTCTGGGTGCTTGACAATCTGTGGAAATTTCCTGGGCTTGCTTCTGAGGTCCTAGGGCGAGATTGGTCTGCCTCACTTCCCAACATCACCTCTCTGCTACCAGAAACAGCAGCTCGCCTTGAGGAACCGCTGTACCGGCCCAAAAAAGTTGAACTGGTCTACATGGGACACATTTACACGGTCAGGAAATGCACACGAAATAACTAATGATTTTGGGTTACTTTGAGATGTTTCATGTACCTTTATTGAAGAGGTACCACAAACAGTAGAATTGTAAGGTTGTACAATAAACAAAACTGAATTTTAATGGAAAAGTCAGATGGATGCAGCTAGATAAAAACAATATTGCAGTGTTAAGCCATTTGGTGATAAATTAAGCAGAATACTGAGCTGCTATTTTGTGCTAATCAATGCAACCAGCTCAGCTGTCATCATCCCTCCGCTTCCATTACGACATCCATTGTGAATTGCAAAGGGTATCAATACACACTAACCAATGAAGGAGAAAAGACATCCGTATGCATCATCTTATAATGGACTCGGTACACTTAAGAACATAAAAATGCACATTATGTACATGTCACTTGTTTAGTTCCATGATAAGACCACAGAGGTATCTAGGGATAAAATGCACTGACATGTGGGCACATTTACACTTGATACTTGTTAGATCCATCTGATAATTTACGCCTTTGCATACCCAAGTTTTGTTCAAGATTGCTGTATCTTAGTGTCTGCATCGTGTCAGATCATCAGTATGAACACATTCCTGTAACTTAGGAAGCTAAAGTGCCCAATTAGACATGGTTGTGCACATTTATGGCCATTCATAACAAACCTTCTAAACCACATTCTTTGGTAGATTTATTACCAAAGAATGTGGCTGTAATTGCTCTTTATTTCTTCCCACGCACAGAAAAACTATCCAGAAAAATCTATTTCACAAATATAATCCACCACCCAGAGAAATCTATTTTGCATAAGAGGATTCTAGCAGCCATCTCGGAAATGAATTAGAAAGGAAACTACAATAGATAAAATGTAAAGAGTAGCTCACCATAGCTTCTTTTGTAATAGATGCATCATTTGTCACTGGAGTCTTCTGCTTTGATAAGCTGCCTGCACTTACAGCTGGTGTTGAAACTCTCCTGCGGGAGGGGTCTGCTGCCAACCAACCACTTGTCCTTCCTTCTTCAACACCTGGAACAAAGTTAAAGATAGCCCCCTCACATCAAATAAGGAATTTAAAATACTTGAATAAAGGTAGTGGTTGTCTATGCCAAATCACGATATCTTTATCTCAACAAAAGAACAAAGATATGTATTGTGTATCAATTTGCTTCATTATCCTATCATGTACTGTACTACTGTATAGGCAAAAAGACTAGACATATCATTACCACATATATGGATAGATTGAACACATTGAGCAACAAAGGACCATCTTCATGGATTAAGTGACGAGTTCCTCACAAATGTACATAAGTAACTATAAAGCAAAAGTAAATAATACAGCCATCATAACTAGCGTAAATTCATCCCACTCCTTAAGGTCCATCAACTCCATAATAAGGAAAAAAAAATAGAACTTAACTCGTTGATAAGTTTCAAGAAGACTAATGAATAAGCTACTCCCATAAGAGTATCATCATCAACAGGAATCATCTCCAAACAAATGAATCAATACCACCATAGTCTTCATCATGTTTAGCTAAATCATTTTTTTATCTTCACCTTGTAGATAAATTGAACACATTGAGCAACAATGAGGACCATCATCGATCATTTAAGTGGCAAGATCATCATACAGTTGATAACTTGAAGTGACTAAAACTAGACAACCATCACAATCCCCCAAAATTTACCAATCGACTCCATAAGATCAACAATAGGGTTAAAAACGAACCATAAAATGTTGGCAAGTTTCACTGGTCAGAAGACTAATAAATCTAAAACTGTAAGTTAATAGAAACAAATAAGTGCCCGGAAAAGATGTGATATTGAACAAGCCATTTCCTCCAAACGAATCATTGGCCATCAGTCTCATCATCTTCTTCATAGCTAAATTATTTCCTTCATCTTCGTCCCTTTCTTTATTTGAAGCCATTCTTTTTTAGGTAAAGGATTCAAGTTCGGTAATCCTACCAAGAGCGGCAAATTGAATCGTCAAAAATAGTATCATAGTTTCCTATACTATATAATGTAACGTCTTTGACCGATATATTGTCCCTTTCGGCACATCCATATATAATCCTCTTACGAAATAAGATGGGCTTACCATCCTAATAGATCAACGTTCAAGTAGTTTGGCACCTATTAATTAATAAAACTAATATAGTCATAGTTATTAAGCAGCGAGCAAGCTGTTCATTTTAAGAGCACAGGATGCATGATCACATGTTCTTCAACTCTATTAAATCTTTAGATCACATAATATTTTGTACATGTAGATCACAATTAACATTATGAATCATCAACTCGCACGCTCACTATGTATTTTTGCAAGTATTGTAGATTCTTAAATACACAGTGTGTGTGTGTGTGTGTGTGTGTGTGTGTGTGTGTGTGTGTGTGTGTGTGTAGAGAGAGAGAGGGAGAGGTGATCCAACAATGATGTGGCATGAGAACAGTGAATAGAGAGAGAGAGGTGATCCAACAATAATGTGGCATGTGTTCTTAATTAATTCAGCTTAGCTTAAATAGGAAAATACATACGCCCCGTGCATTGGCTTAATTCAGAATGTGACACGTGTCCTTTTAAGGTACTTGCCAATAAAGGAGAGTATAAATCCCCTTATTTTCTGCGCAACAATGTACAGAAAAGTGGATACAGAGATACTAAAGTCCGAATAGTTACCTGACTGTCTATCGGCATTAACAACAGGAGGGACAGTCCCAGAACTAGGTCCAACAGCAGGTTCCTGAAAAATGAAGGAAGAACAGTTAATCAAATTAACATTCATTAACAAGTTGGAAAGCTATATATTATTCCATATATAACCCACAAGAGCACGTGGAGGAGCGCTTGCAATCTGTGACTGCTGATACTTCAAAATGGTCCAATCAAATACATAATCAAATTGAAAACCTGTAAAGAAGAGAACACATAAATGAGCATACAAGTGATATACGCATGCGGGTAATTAGAAATCCCAAGTGTTAGGTCCACAGTTATATCCAACAGGTGTTCAAATATATAAAAAAATAACTTGCCTTCACGAATAAAAAGGTCACGGAATATTCTCTTAAGATGAGCATAATCTGGTTTATCATCAAAACGTAAGGACCGACAGTAGTGGAAGTACGATGCAAATTCTGTAGGATAACCCCGGCATAAAGCCTGAAACACAGTGTCCCGCAATCATGGTAACATTTAATTAACAAAATAGAGAAACTATATATAAGCTTCATATATGCATACCTCAATAGATGTGGATACTTTTCTTTCACAAATTTTCTCATACTTCTGCTTTTTATTTCCTGCTTTTAAGCCCTGCCATGGAAGACTAAAAGAGAAAACAAGAAGAGGGGATAAAAGAGTGAAATTATTGGCAAAAATAACATAATAAGATTGTTATCAAAAAAAGAAGGCACACCTTCCTCTTAAGAAATACATGAGAACGTATCCAAGAGATTCCAAATCATCCCTCCTGCTTTGTTCTTGCCATACAAACGGAAAACAACAGTCAGACATTCAGAAAGCATGATGGGCTGGAAAAGGCATGTATAGGTGAACGAGAACAATTATGAACAAGTGAAAGAACAATAGACTTCGTCGAAACAGATATAGAAACACTTCAGATAGCATATGTTAAACTAATCTTTTCATGAGGAATTTTGTGCAAGTGTACAACATATACCAATGCCAAGATGTGTGTTCATGCTGGCATATCTTGCTGTCCCAGTCAAGTTCTTGTTCTCTCTGCAATAGTAATGAATAGGAAAGAGTTAATATTTAAAAGTATTACAATGACAAGAGCTGCAGTATTAACTTTCAGTTAACTAAACAATGCCATTAAGCACTTGGTCCAAGTGCAGGTTATACCAATTATTCTAAGCAACCTGTTAATTACCAAATCTTTGACCGTTTACCAATTATGCTTAATTGGCCAGCACCAATTAAACAGCCATTTAAACACAGATTAATCCAGGTTTTAGACACTGGTAACACAAAAGTGTTTAAATCTAGCAAGAGCCATCTTCTACAGTACAAGGATCACACAAGTGAAAGGAGCACCAAGTTCTGTGATCAAATATATTGCAGAAGACATCAACAAACAGAAATTCCTAGAGAAACAGTAGCTTCAGCTTCCTCCTATTCCGGATGTATGCTTTTCGTTCCTTGTTTTCTTCACTGCTTTCCTTTGTGTGTGCATAAATTGAGCCCCATCTATATAACTTAAATGGCAGCCTCCTAACCCGTAGAACCAGTTTGCCCTTATAGCAACAACCAGTGAGATACACTAATTGGATCACAGCCAGTTGGGCTGGCAGACAAGCCTCAATAAAAGTTGAAGTGTTGAACACAATCTACAGATAGTGCATCCATTTAAATCAGTGTTCTAGATGGAGGTCGAGGCGGCCGCCTAGGTGCTAGGCAGTCGCTCTCCGCACCACTTTTGCCGTTGGCGGTGGAGTAGGCGGCCAGCGGAGTTTTAGCGGCGTAGACGTAGGCGGAGTGAGGGAGAGTAGGCAAGCGCCTAGGCGGAGCAATACATGACTAGATGTTTAGCATCAAGGATCTATGGTTCACTTTTACAAGACTGAGACTTCATAAATCTTTGTTTGACAACTTATGCATAAAACACCCTTAAATATGCATATTATGCAAAAAAAAAAAGTGGTAAAATAGTAAAAGATGGTCCGAAATGTAAGTCCCTAGATAGTGCCTAGGCGGCCTAGGCGACAGGCAGACCCTCTCCGCCGCACACCCGCCTACCGTCATTTAGAACCTTGATTTAAATTATGTCACATGAACTTAAAGTACAAATCCACTAATTACACTAGTCAGGATGGGCCATACAACTCATTAAATCAAATCAAGCAAGTAAATTTTGGTGGGTTAAACAAGGTGATTTTACTGCTCTAGAGACTATCTTTTATACTGGGTCAGGCACCTTGGAGATGCATAAAGCCCTTTCTGATTTTAGGATATTTTCATATTTCTAACGTGTAATAGTCATCATGTTAAAAACAGTGAAGCAAAACCTGAAAACTGGAAGCAGCTATGGTTGATAAGAGTGAGATTCGGTCAGTCATAGCATCATCGTTGTACTTGGTGGTGATCACTCATTCACTGACTTCTTTAGGAAACTTACAAGGAATGTCAAGAAAAGAAGGATATATTTGCAAATTAATGCAAAGTTCTAGAGATAGAAAGGGAGAAAGTGAGTCAAATACTGCATGATTAGCTGAGACAGAACAACGGTAAACAAGTTTAAAAGGGCTCTCCTTTGGAAAAGCAGAACCTCCTCGGGAAAATTATCCTTAAGTAACACCTGATGTCAGGATAGGCCATGCCATAATGAGGAGGTGGTTATTGTAATAACAAATAGAGATCTCGCTGAGCATCTTCTTCCACTTCTCAAACAGATTTTGACCAAATGTTTTAAAAGAAGATGAGACAGAGATTGAGACAAACTGACAAAGATTTGCAATGGGCTAAAGGCTAAGATGAAATTGAAAGATTGAAGTAGGGTGTCACAAGACCCGTTAAATGTTTTGGGAAACAAAATTACTAAATCTGTGTCCGTCTGCAAGAAAGGGATCGTCACGTAAAGATGATTGGGTTCGAGGTTTCCCGTATAAAAAGAAAAAAATGTTTTAAAAGTTGAGTCATGCGTATGTCAATAAGTGCCTCCTTGAAATGCATCAATGTAAGTCCAACATGCCACCCATGTAAATCACAAGTCCAGTAGACCATTCTCCCAGCCCAAAAAGGATATATATATATATATATATATATATATATATATATATATATATATAAAATCTTGCAAACACGTTTCTTCCAACTCACCTTCCGCAGACAACACTGCAGTTATTGTTGCCACCTCCTTCTCTCCCCCTACCAAAGCCCGAGGGTCTACTTGGATTGAGGGTTAAGAGAGTTAAGTGAGGGGAAGTTAAGGGGAAGAAAAAAATCATGTTTGGTTTGAGGGTAGTGGTTTGGAAGGAAGAGTCATTGAGGGTTAAGTGGGAGTTTATTTAGCCTTCTTTTGTCCATTTTTTTAACTCTCCGATTTGGGAGGTTAACGAGGGGGAAACGAGAGATTTTATTTAAAAAGCCATAAATATCCCTTTATTTGCCCTATAAAAGTATCATGATGTTCTTTTTCTTTTTTCATTGTTCTCTCCGTAGCTTCCGTACCAAGTGAGTCTTGTCTTTCTCATACTTCATTAGGTTCACAAAAAAATGGAATGTCAGCCTCGTCTTTCTCGTACAAAATTTTTTCAGAGTGTCTTTCTCATACTTCATTATGTTATTAGCTTCCCTGACTTCTTACTCAACTTTCCCCGTCTTCCTAATCCTAACCAAGCCAAAATACAACCCCTTTCTATTTCACTTTATATATCACCTATATCCTTCCCTTAGCCTGTTCACAACTATATCACTAATAATATCCTAACCTAATCTTCTTGCTTCTAACTTAATCTTCTATTTTCTTCTTCAAATTCCATTAAGCCATACACCATTCTCTATGGAGGTCCATCTCTTGTCTAAACATGAAAACCCAAATGCAGATGTAGCAACCACCAACCATTCTGGCACGAACTACTAATATAACTTTTACTCACCCTTCCATCGTCAATCACCTCTAGCTCAAGTGGTTGAGGTGGGAGGCATCAGTTACATATGCATGGGAAACATGGAGATGTATTATTCCTTACCTTCCATTTAATAAATGGTAGGAGTGGAGCAGCACCGGCGAGCTGAGACAGTTGCCGGGAGACAGTTGCCGGGTGTGGGTCCTACGGGTCGAGTTGTCTGAGTGGCACCTTTCGGGACCGCGATTGAGAGACTTGTACCAAGTCCCGATCATATACGCCGGACATTTAAAAAAAACTCACCCTTCCATTACCATGGATCTCGACCTTAAGAACCGGGTCAAGTTCGACCATGAGTCTCCTCTTCCTTGCACGTGTCAAAGACCAGAGCTAGCTCCTCTATGGCTCTCCAAAGGACTGTGAAGCTACCTGCATTGAAGAATTCCCCTATTGTGGGAACTATAACCTTGATTTGTCAAGAATTTCCAAGGGGCTTATATGAAATCTCTGTTCCTTCATACCAGTCTGAAATCTGTGATTCTCGTGCACATGAACCAAAAGTTTTCATCCAAAACAAAGAGTTGAACACAATAATGAACTTCATGGTTGTTTTCCTGCTGCAGCGTAGAGAGGATGATGGTATTGATAGGGAGCAAAGGGTAAAAGGGTTTAGACCTGGCGGTTCTACAACTAGGCTTCCAAGTTCACATTTACACCCCTCGGCCCTCGGTTCAAAAACTCTAGCTGCTAGTTGAAGGATTAGCGATTACAAACCCTACGAGTGATCCTATTACTTCCCAACCTGAGCCACGAAAAGGTAGGGATGATCATGATGTTACATCTATGAATGATGCTTTTGGGAGAATGACATTTAAGAAGGTTGCAGAGGGAGGCAGAACATGGAGAGAGGAGGTTGTGAAGGAGATCAACTAAGCCAAAATAACTATGCTACTATGCGGCCAGAGAAATCTGTCTGACGTCATGGCATCAACTGCAAAGGTTCGGGAGATGAAGCTCCGAGGCCGACGGCTCAAGGAGAATGTTACCAATGCCATGGAGAGGTTGAACAAGTCCACCTCTCCTTGGATAAAGAGCTCTACTGCCACGATATTGCTGGCAGCATAGGCCGCTTCCCAGCCATTTTTCGCAATCACTCTCTTTTTTCTAGACGCAAATTGGAAATGGTTTTGTATCTATAGACACATACACAGTACTTTTGTTAGAAATATACTTCTTTTGGATCTAATACACCCAGTATATACTAATTATGTTACAGTTATATCTTTAATTTGTAAATTAATTTTCTTGCATACAAATAGAGTGGCCTTTGGGATTGTCATTCCTTCACTCTTTGGCTTAACGTGTCATAGAAATGAATGCAATTCCCTAAAGCAAATTGTATCATCTTACCTCTTTGTCTAGACTATTTATAGTCTAGAGGAAAATGGAGGATGCTCCTTGTTGCATATGTGCATGAGATTAAATTGCAGTAAGGGTCTACCTACCTGCCAACTAGCCACCTAGATTTATGGCATGATGCGCATAGCTAGCTTAACTAGGTATTTGGCACCATAATAGAGAATTGATGTCATGTCAATAGCCGGCCATAAAACTGCCAATCTTGTATAGAACTTTCTTATGCTTCATAACTGGTCATAAAACTGTCAAATCTTGTATGGAACTTTCTTATGCTTCATAACAGGTCATAAACTGTCAAATCTTGTACGGAGCTTTCTTATGGTCCGTAGCCGACCCCATTATGATGGAAAAAAGGGTTGGATGGTGATGATGATAAATAGTGACCTTCTTTATTGGCTTCGATTTACATTTCTTAAGTGAAACGAACTCTTAATTTTGTTCTCTGTTTCAGACGCAGAAGCTGTCTGTATCAAGACTTAAAAGTGTGACTATGCCCATTTATTACCACATATGTTATGTTATCCATGATATATAACTGAAACAATTTTTATTTTTGGACTAATTTTATGTTAGATGTCAAACAGGAAATTGTTGGCCTATGTATTTGGATGATGAAGAAAAACTGATGCAGCATCAGCCTCGGCCTATATAAGGCAGCTAGACCAAACAAAACCTCACCACCCTTAGCAGGAGCTAAGTTCACACAGAAACAGAAGCAACTTTCTCGTACAATGTCCTATTTGTGCCTTATTGGTGGTGTTTTGAAGCTTATAAAAAGCTCTACAAAATAACGTTAAACCTAGGGACCAGAGTTCAACATATATGTTAGAACACGAAGTGCAATGTAATAAATCATTTGATGATTAAATAGAATTATTGGTTTTGTGACTTCCTGATTCCTGTCTCTTCTTTCTTTTCGTCTCAGATTTATGTTTTGATCGTAGCCCTAACCCTAGTCTGTCTCAGATTTCTTTTTATACTCAATTGCAGGTCAGCCTGTAACACAATATTACAGAATTAATAATTTTACAAAAAAAAGTACTAAAACTACATTCAGTAATGTACATAATTATACTTATTTTTTTATATGTTTTCAAAACTTCTTTTTGAAAGAGCCTAGTCTTAATAATATGGCTCCAATCAAAGCTGACGAAATTAGAACTCACAAAGAGCGACCATTTTTTATGCCAACCCAAGATTTTGAACCTTTCGAGTAAAACTCGGTAATAA
Source organism: Iris pallida (assembly GCA_029216955.1). Lineage (NCBI taxonomy): Eukaryota > Viridiplantae > Streptophyta > Magnoliopsida > Asparagales > Iridaceae > Iris > Iris pallida. The sequence goes on along the minus strand of JANAVB010007798.1, from coordinate 9,334,566 downwards.
TTCTTTGGCGGAGGCCTCTCTAATCCGTCATTCATCAAAACCAACCTAGTTCAAATGGAAGGCTATCAAAATTCAAATTCATAGATAAGCAACAACAGACACTTTCTCCCAAACATTTGGGAGTTGTCCACACAACTCATGCTCTTCCATTATGCTTAGTTACGGGTCATCTACTCGTCAAACTCCAATACGACCGATAAATTCCGTCCATTTCCTCTCAAACTCCAATGTAACTGATAAGTTCCTTCCATTTTGCTCAGTTATGAGTCGTCTCCTCTCAAACAACCAGAGTTCTTCCCATTTCATTGATCTCAACGAAATCACATAACAATCTTAAATAACTTCAATGATGATCTGAAAGAGCTAACTTTTTATGCAAGAAATTATTTTCTAATTTTAGTTCGCTTGACTAAGTAAAATATTGGTTTGTTGATAAATAAACATCTACTAGATCAAGTTAGTATGCTAGAAAAATAGTCACCGATAGCAGAAAATCACACCACAGCATACTTGAATCAGGTTATGAATTATAAAAATAGCGGAGCTTTAAATATACATGGTTTTAATATGAATACATTGATTTAGCTTTTAAAGAGAACAACAATACCCAGATCAGTGCTTTAAAAAAACGATAAAATGGCCGACTAACCAGCTAGCTGCTTAATCCAATTAATTGAGTGACCAATTAATAAAAAAATCTAGCCTGCCACGTAATTGGGATTAATGGACGTCAGATTAACCATTAACCTGTCATGAACCAAGCATATATGAAAACAGCTTGATATAATGTTCACCCAGATTAAGCAACTACCACCAGTTATGTAGGTTTCAATATACAACCAATGGCACTTTCAAGCACATAACATAATGAAGCATAGAATTTGCACAAGAAAGAACATTTATTGACCAATTCCAGCAGTTTACCTATATGGGATATGTTGGTGTGTTGAAGTGTCCCGGTACTTCTTGGCAAGACCAAAATCAATAATATACACCTAGATGGCAGTCACACAAATAACCATAAGAAAAATGAGACAAAATGAAAGGGGCAATGACATAAAGCTAATTAGCACACCTGATTTGCTCGCCTTCCCAAACCCATTAGGAAGTTATCTGGTTTGATATCTCGATGCAGAAAAGATTTAGCGTGAACAAATTCCACCCGGTTTATCTGAAAAGAGTTGGCACGACCAAATTCAACTCAATTGATCCGATAACAATGTAATAACAGTTTAATAGTAAGCCAAATAAAACACCAAGAAAATGACTTAACAAACACAAGTATACCATCTGATCGGCAAGCATAAGAACAGTCTTCAAAGAGAGCTTTCTACTGCAAAAGTTGAACAGATCTTCAAGACTTGGTCCCAGTAAATCCATCACCAACACATTGTAGTCACCTTCCACACCAAACCATCTTATATTTGGAATTCCAGCTGCCATGAACTCGAAGATTAAAAAAATGTCTAAGTAACAAAACAAGAAAGAGAAATGAGGGCTAGAAATGTAACAAATACTGCTCTTACTTCCTCCTTGTAAAATTCTGTATAGCTTTGATTCATATAGCAATTGAGGATGCTTTGTCTTGACATCTTCCTGATAAAAGGAGACTTTTGGTCATAAAAGGGCAAAAATAGATAATCAAGAGAATTAGTAACTAAGCTTGTATCAAAAACAACTTTGAAGCAGTAAAGGTTTTCAACAAATTAAAATCATTCAAAAACATTTCTTGTGAATCTAGCATCAACAAGAAAGCAAAACCTATGTTATCAGCGTTAAAGATATGACATTATCCTTCTCGGCCTGTTACTTTTATGCAGTAAATAATATAAAAGTTGAAAGAAAACTATGTCCAATCATTTTCTAATAACTTAGATCATTTTCCACATTTACTCTTGGAAAATTATCTTAATTCATTGTGGGTGCATTTCCTCATCAAAACTTTTTCCAACTCGTAATTATCGGGTTCCTAGTACACCCTAGGAAATGTGTATGGGTCGCAGCATTGTGCAACCCTGCACGCATCGGATTTCAGATTAAGATAGCCAAAAGTGGCAATATCTATGCTGCACTGACACAGGGAAATGGTGTCAATATCCATATCGTGCCCGTAGCCATATTTGTGTTTGTATCGTGTAAAGGTAACTACTTATTGGACCTGTCTGAAAATGTCCGTTTAGATTCCATATATGTATCCGTGTTTGTATTAATGCAATATAGATATACACAGATAACAGACAAGCTTTTAGGTGAACCCAAAACTCAAATAGCATATTGGTTAAGCCTGCCCCCTTATACCGCATATCGGGAAAACTAATACCAAGTAATCGACTATCGGGAAAAGTAATCGTACATGTAACGCATATCAAATCAAACTGCGACACAGGTAAAATTGCTCTAACCTTGTAATTCACCATTATCCAGCATTTCTATTTCTTATTAAAGTGAGCTCTAGCTGCATTGTCTCACCCAAGTGATGTAGATAAAAAAAAATTGCTAAGCTCGAAAGGAACCTAAGGTCGAAAACCTTAACTGCCCCCATGTGTTCAAGGAATTGCCAAAGTGAGTAAGAATCTTACAATAAAACAAGAAACAGTAAACCAAACAGCATATTAGCAGTACATGACAAAAAAAAGGGGTCTTGAGCTGAGAATTTTGGCTCACTGACTGGAACTAACTCGGACAAACATACCAGAACCAAAACTAGCTTGGTTTCACATCAGTTAGCATTCAGGGTTTTCTTGGGAAAAAGTCCCCTTAATTACAGTAAGATAAAGGTTATGTATTTCCTATAAGCAGCCTTCTAGACTTGTTAAGAGTAGTTCGAGTTATAGTAGAAGAGATGTAAAGATAAGATTTTATTGAATATTTTATAAATTTCCTCTCAAACAACCCTTGCTCCTTCTCTCTTGATAAATATCAACACGCATCCTATTAGATATCTTCCTTGTACAGGTAGGCCCTACAGTAACCAGTAATATACACATTCAAAGCTTACACTATTATATTAAGATCAAGAATATCTTAATCAGTCATAAAGATGCAAGTTACATAGAAGTGCCCGCTACTATTTGCCTTTGGAGTGTAAACTAGACCAGAATGTAAGAGTACATTCTGTTGTTCATTTTTTTATAACCAGTCATCACAAGGACTAGTAAGGTCTATCATCACAGTGTTATCAAATTTTGAGAAGCAACAGTTTAATATTTCTGGCATGAGAATTCTTTTTTGGGATGGCTATATTATTGGCTCATTGTGTACATTCTCATCCAAACCTTCAATTCAGTATTTCTTACGCATACCGCACAATTGTATCTAAGATTAACCTTGTATATTAGCATAGATTAAATTTGTAACTTCTACAATATATGGATAGCTGCATTGATAAGAAAGAATGCAAATGCGCTAAACATCATATTGAGATGCTCTCAACTTTGACACCCGGAACTATAGTAACAATAGAACTAAATCACTTGGAATATAGTAACACTAGGAACTATAGTAACACTCAAAGCTATAGTACAACAGCAAGACAGACTTTATGCCAAATTTTTGGGGTCTGCTGTTTGCTTCATCTTCTTCCATTTGGTTATGCTAAGGGCCGTGTCCTTTGTAACACAAACATAATTCATATTCTTACTTAGCACTTCAAACCATGTTCATTTAGGCCTACCACTAGTCCTAGCTACTCCATTAACTACTATATTAACGCTCCTCCTTACGCTAACTATAGTAACACTATAACTATAGTAACAAGCAAAATTTGACCAACTGCATTTCACATGGGGCATCCACAAACTAACAAGCTCAAATTCAGCTAGATAATAGATGATAGGAGAATCGCGACAGCTTCCTTTCGCCTATCATTCATTAACCCAAGCCAATAACTTATCGACAACTTTCTATGAATAACATATTGGACACAACACAGACACGGCAAAATATGTGTGGTGCTCATATTTGCGCCTAATCAAATAGCGAAAAGTAAATTCACAAAATCCAAAGTTCAACTCACGAGCTTAATCGCGACTTCTTCGTTGGTTTGGATATTGGTACCTGAAAATACCAGAAACCAACCAATCAACAATCCACAAAAGCCCAATTATCGCCAAAGATCGCAGTTTTTTTTTGCTAGCCAGAATCAACGCACCTAGATAGATCTCCCCAAAGGACCCGCTGCCGATCTTCCGGCCGAGCCGGAACTTGTTCCCCACGCGCGGCTCCATTGCTGCAGCAAATAAACCCTAACCCCCAAATCCAAGCCCTAACCCTAACTACAAGGAATTTAGAGAGAAGGGGGATTCGAAAATTAGGGTTATCTCTGGGGAAAAGATTGGATTTTTAGTCACGAGGAGAGGGATTGATGATGGCAAAAACCCCACGCTTTTGATCGGATCAACGAAAAATCTATGGTTACGGAACTACCGCAACAACATACTTTCTCTCACTAACTTTTTCTTTTTCCTCATTTTGTTTATTTCTTCTCTCCTTATTTTTTGGGGTCCGACTATTGACACCCCATGTAATTCTAAGGACACCCCATATAACTTAAGTGAAAAAATGGATTAATGTGTAAAGACATTAATACCCCCCATCTATTATAGCACATTCCATCAGCCTCCTTCATTATTTGGTCTTCTTAGTACACCCCACTTTCTCTCCCCAACCCAAAAACCCTCCATTTCCCCTCCCCAAGCCAAAAATCCTAAATTCTTCTTACTTTGAAGGAAGTTGAAGAAATCATGATGGAGGGACAAAATGCACATGAATCTTCCAAGGTACGTTCCTCTTATGTTGATTTTTTTCGTTTGTAATCGTGTGATTCGGTTTTTTTTCGAAAAAAATTTTCAGAATTCGTGATCTGTTCGACCTGTACCAGTCGAACAGATGAAGAGATGTTCGACCTGTAAGAGCCGAACAGTAGGGGTTCGCACGACCTGCTCTGGTCGAACATTATGGCTTTGTTCGACTATTGCAGGCCGAACAGTTTAAGTTAGCACGACCTGCTCTGGTCGAACAATATTAGTTTGTTTTTTTTCACCTTATTCAGTTGTTAAATTTTTTCACTGTAGGAAAACACCTCAAATGACAATGAAATTAACACTGAAATGAGCATTATCAGGCATCCAATGTTTGAAGAACAACCTAATTTCGTAGACGAATTTCATACGGATGCTTTATTTGAGAATCGTGAATGTTTGGTGAATTGGGTACGTACGGTAGGAAACCGTCATAATATGGTTATTTTGGTTAAACGATCGGATAGCGGAGATGGAAGGCGAGCTCGAGTAATTTTGGGTTGTGAGCGCGGTGGTAAATATCGGCAGAAGAAGCCAAAAGTCGATGAAAAAAATTCGACTAACATTGCCAAGAAGCGGAGACGTGAAAGGCTTACGGGCACGAAGAAATGTGATTGTCCATTTCAGTTGAAGGGAGTGCAAGCCAATGACGTAGGACAATGGTCATTGAGGGTTATATGCGGGTCACATAATCACCCACTGGGACGAAATTTGGTTGGACACTCATATGCCGGTCGACTGACCCCTGCAGAAGATCAACTTGTTAAAGACCTGACGAAGAACAATACAAGGCCAAAAGATATACTGAGCACGTTGAAAGATAGTTTTAGTGGGAATGAGTCAACATTGAAGACTATTTACAATGCTCGACATAAGCATAGAGTTGTCGAGCATGGAGGACTTTCTCAGATGCAATATTTGTTGGGGAAATTGGAGTCGGAAAAGTACTACTATCTGACTAGGAGATGTGAGCAAACCGATCGAATGAAGGATCTTTTTTATGCTCACCCGACTAGTGTGGACTTGTTACGTGCATTTCCATATATTATATTGATGGATTGTACATACAAGACTAACAGATATAAGATGCCACTTTTGGAAGTGGTAGGCGTTACGTCCACAAATATTACATTTTCAGTGGCATGTGTTTATATGGAGGCAGAGCGGGAAGACAATTATATATGGGCACTTAGTACGCTTAAAGGATTAGTTGATCAATCATTCTTACCCAAGGTGATTGTGACCGATCGTGAGTTAGCACTAATGAATGCCATAAGCGTTACTTTCCCCAGCTCCACTCACTTGCTTTGTCGGTGGCATATTAGCAAAAATATTTTGGCCAATTGCAAAAAGATGTTTCGTACCAAGGAGAAGTGGGATAGTTTCAATAATTCATGGAATTCGTTGGTTCTTGCTGAAGACCAACCTAGATTCAATGAGTTGCTTAGAAGATTGAAGCTAGATTTCTCCGATTATCCGAAAGCAGTTGAGTATGCCATCAATAATTGGATAGAGCCCTATAAAGAAAGATTTGTTTCGTGTTGGACAAACAATGTCATGCATTTTGAGAACACGACAAGTAGCAGGTACGTGACTTGAAACAATACTTTGCATGTGTAAATGTTAATTATCTTACAAAGTATGATTCTCACTCTATAATTTTCATATTCACAGGGCGGAGAGTGCACATTCAAAATTGAAAAAACAATTGGGCACGAGTCAATCAACTTTTGAGATCTCATGGACAAGGATACACGACTTGCTGACAACGTCACACAACCAAATAAAAGCCTCATTTGAGATGTGTCTTAATGTTGCACCACATCGTTATAGTGCATCCCTTTCTGACACCCCCAACAACGTCTGACTCAAATTCAGACCGGAGCCACTCCATCCGGACCGAGCTACCTCTCTGGCCCAGAAGCTCAGTATGTGCATCCCTTTCTGACACCGCCAACAACCTATTAATCATCTTCTTTGGCTCCTCCCATCCCCTTGCTGACAATGGTTCAACCACTGGTAGCCCACTGACCGGGAGTCCGATGAGACAAAAAACATCATCCAGCGTAATTGTCATCTCACCGAATGGCATGTGGAAAGTGTTAGTCTCTGGTTGCCAACGCTCGAGAAACGCACAAATTAGATTCTTATTTGGCGTCTTGTACGAAACCGACCTTAATTTCGCAACTCGAGAGTTCTGAAGCAACTCGCTTATATTGCCCTCTAAATTCCATGTATCCATCTTGGTTGTGTGGCACAAACACCTCAATACGGACCTCTCAATTCCGTTCCAAATCTCGTACGCCACATGAGTTTTGAAACTTGGAATAAGTCGGGGATCCTCAGGTCCACCGGGACAAGGGTCCGTCAAAATATCAGCGTCTTCTTCCTCTTCTTCATCTGTGCGCCGCTCTTCGTCTGCGTGGCCTTCTTCTTCGTCTAATTGGCCGATCGGTTGAGTCGGAGCAACGACCGTAGCTTCTTCAAGACGTGCACGTTCTTGTTCTTCAAGACGTGCACGTTCTTGTTCTTCGGCACGACGTCTCCTAGCAGAAGCATGAGTGGCTTCCCTCCGCCTAGTGTTTCCTGCAAATTTAATCAACAACCATACATTAAGGAGAAAATATATGTTTTGCCTTAAAAATGTACTGTTCGACCAATACTTGTCGTACAACCACATACTGTTCGACCACAACAGGTCGAACAATCGCAAACTGTTCGACCACAACAAGTCGAACAATTGCAAACTGTTCGACCATTACAGGTCGAACAGTTGCTTTTTGCCCGACCGACCAGGGTCGAACAGTGCCACGAATTCCAAAAAAAATTCGAACGATTGTCTCGTTGTTGTCACAATCGATCGGTTTCGAAACATACACAGAGATCCTAAACGAAGATAGATACTAATTTCGAACAAGATTACTCATCTACAGGTCGATTTGCGGAAATTTACCTTCCGATTGAACTTGTTTTCCTCTATCCATTGCGAAGCCGAACAAGGGAGAACTCTTCGACGAAGGGGAGGCGGCCGGGCAGCGACTGGAGGGACCGGAGAGTGAATGTTAGGGTTTTGTGAGGGAGGAGAGTGAATGTTAGGGTTTTGTGAGGGAGGAGAGTGGAGTGGAATTTTAGGGGTGTACTTAGAAAGCTTTGAGATGGGGGTGTAGAATAGGTAAGGGTATTTTTGTCAAATATTGGGGTGTACTTAGTATTTTTATAAGTTTAATCAACTACATGTGGGGTGTACTTAGAAATTGGGGTGTCCTTAGAAATACATGGGGTGTCAATAGTCGGACCCTATTTTTTTTTTAATGTCCGGAGTAACGCAGGGGACTTTGTGCATACTGTGTTGCCTATTATTTGGCTCTCATTTTCACACACACTCACAACTCCCCCACGATTCGATCACGAGACCTTCCGCCTAGTTAAGGAGATTGTATCTCTCCTCGTTAACTACATGAGCCAGCTGAATTCGGTCTCTCCTCATTGCTTTAAGTTGCAACTTATTGCTTTAAGTTGCGCTCTCTCTCCTCTCTCTATCTCTCTCCACATAAAAAAGAATTTAGCTAATTAGTATTTAGACCCTGCATTTATACTAGTTTAGAATTTAAGTCATAACATGTCCAATTGGAGAGTTTAGACCCTAAATTTTTATTTTTATTTTCTTTTTCCTATTATGCCCTTCTTTTATGTTTGATAATGATATATATATATATATATATATATATATATATATATATATATATGTTGTAACTCATATGGCTTATCATCTTTCATCTCCTTGTAACCTACATGACCTTTGGCCCTTCATTTCTTCATAACCCCCGACCTCTCTCCCTATATAAAGAGAGGATGGGATAGCTTGTAAGATGTACTTGTGTGGTTGATAATATACGAGAAAGCTTCGTCTCCGTGTGTTTGAGCTTTTGCCTTACAACACGTTATCAGCACGATGCTCGTGCAACGCCGGAGACCCGACGTACCGCTCGCCTCGACGTCCGCCTACCGTCGCCCCGCACGCACCCCGTCGCTCGTCGCCGATCCCGCGTATCCGCAATCGTTTTCCCACTTTCTTCCACCGTACGGTAAGAAAGGTAAAAAAAAAAAAAAAAAATTGTTAATATATCTATAATTGTTATCTAGTATATCCAATTTTTGTGACAATCTTGATTTGGAATGTCCGTGTTGCATCGGATAGATGTCCCACACGTATACGCAAGATGTTGTTGATTTTTTTCTTAAGTGTCTATGTTTTTTTTGGTTCATGCCAGTTCATCCTATGGAGCTTGTTTCTGACTTGCTTCCCGTTGGCAGTATGTAAAGCTTTCTTCTCTCACCACATACAACTTTTGTCACCATTCACATATTCTTAAGGAAATTGTTCACATAATACCAACTGATGCTATACGGACCTATTATTTAGCCCATAATAGGACCTTGTCTACTACTAAGGGAGATGACATATTTTGATTTACTTATTGATCTATATTGACCTCCAGAACATCAAAAACTACCCTCTGTGGTATTTATACAACCAAGCAAGAGTCTGTAGTTCAAACCTTCTGCAACTTTTATAATTTTCCTTATATTGAATTATGTTATTCCAGATGCTCATGGGAAAAGCTTTTCATTAATATTAGTTCTGTGATTTTTTATTTCGGATTTTTTTCAGAATAATAGCTTTCTGGTTCTCATTACTTGATTTGCTATTCACATTCTGTTAACAGTTGCAAATTTATTTTCATGTATAACTTTGCTATAATCTAGCCTTTAGCATACTAGTTTTTTTTATATATATTTGTTAGTTAATTTCTGAGAAAATAAATTTTTGATAGCAAATTTTCATGTTGAAAAAAAATTTAGATGCTAACATTTTTTGGTAATGATGGATTTGGAGCGCCCCGGCGAGCGCCTGCGTCCCGACAAGCACCTCAATAGCAATTTTTTTATGTTACTCAGTAAATTATTGTAACAGATGGGTAGTAAAAATTGTATTTTTTTTTCTCGCTATTTTTTTGGCGTCGCTTCATTAGACGTCGGAAAAATAGTTGACATTTTTTTTGGTGCCGCTTGCTTAGGCACCAATTCTTTTGTGTGTTGTTGCCTACTTATGTTGTACGTTTTTTTTAGCGTAATGGCGTGAAAATTGAAAAATTGTCTTGGCTACATAAACAAATTCTGGCACCGCCAAATTTGGGCCTCCCAAAAATAACCTTTTTGGTTAATAATTTTTCAAAGGCAACGCTCATTTTGAGCACGCACTAAATTGTCACCTATTTTGCACAGTTCGCAAATAGTGTGAATTTCTTAAAAAATCTTATTTATTCTTACATTTGAAAAAAAAAATTACGAAATCTCTCCGAATAGGCTCACCTATTTGGGTATGATGTCGGAAAGAACTTGGGACTTGGTTCTTAAGAGGTCCCCGGTGACCCTCCTCCCTCATTTTTTCGCCTGGTCATATTCACGTAGAGCTACTGAAAGGGGTTGACCGAATATTATTTTTTGCTCAAATTGTATTTATAATTAAGCATTTTTGCAAGAAACTTATTGACCTCTCTATATCGGCCCGTCGATCGATATAAGATAATTTTTAAACAAAAATCGTTTTTTCAAAACCGTTGTTTTTATTTACGATTGTTTGTTGTTGCTTATACAAACCAAATCCATATAAACCTGTCGTTTTATATGTTGACTGATCAAGATTTTTTCTCCTGTTGTAGAAAAATGTCGATCAAGATTGATTTTCCCATCCTTGAAGCCTCTGGCAAGAACTACTTGGACTGGACGCAAGACATCCAGAACCATCTAGATGCGCAGGGCCTCTTGGACGTCATCTATAACGAGAAAGAGCATGAAGTGGAAGTCACTCGCTCAATGAACGCCAAAGCGATGATTCTATTCCGCAGGCATTTATCTGACGCCATGAAGGCGGAGTTCATTGAAATCTCCTCGCCGAAGACGCTATGGGACTCTCTGAAAGAGCGCTTCGACCACCAGAAGACCATATGGCTACATGAAGCATGCCATGACTGGTTGAACCTGCGCTTCCAAGACTTCAAAAGTGTAACTGATTACAACAATGAAGTCTGCAGGATTCGATCACTTCTCCAATACTGCGGTGAGATATTAACCGACAGTGATTTATTGGAGAAAACATACACCACATTTCCTTCCACTGACAACTTGCTCCAAAAGCAATATCGTCAGTCTAAGTTCACCAAGTTTCCCGAGCTCATCACCCAGCTTTTATTAGATGAGAAGAACAGTCTCATTTTAATGAGAAACAACAATTCTCGTCCTGCTGGAACAAAGGCAATTCCAATGCCTGATGCAAACGCTCTCCGTGGACCAAATCCACGGTAGAAACGAGACAAGGGCCAGTCATCCCAGCCAAGGAACAGAGGCGAGTTTAAGTCTCGCCACCCAAAGCGAGGTTCTAACAAGAACCAAGGACCTTCGACTCCTAGGCAGTCTCATGGTAAGAACCAACGGGCCAGTCGTCCCAAAGCGAGAGTAGAAGGCCAAGCGCCTACTCTCTGCTACAAATGTGGTGCTTATGGTCATATGCAACGGACTTGCAGGACGACCCCCCAAGAAGTTAATAACTATCACAAGGGGCGCCGTGCCGAAGCAAATCTGGTCAACGAGTGCGAAAATCTAAATCTTGAGACCCCCGATTTTGTAGCAGAAATGGAAGAATGAATCTCCATTTTCTCTCTATATTTGATTTAAGTCATGAAACTTTTGGTGGTTTGTATTTTCTGTTTTCTCGATAAATTAAAGTTCTATTTCGAGCACTTTCCTCAAACGTGTGACAAACTTTATTTTTTTTTTTACTTATAGGCATGGACCACGGGGCAGTGGATTGTCTGGTTGATAGTGGAACGACTCACACTATCTTGAGAGATAAATCATACTTTATCTTCTATACGCCTAAAGTAACCTCAGTGACAATCATTTCGGGACCCTCAACCCTTGTTCAAGGTTTTGGCAAAGCCCGTTTTTCGTTGTCCAATGGTACTCCCGTTGAAGTATCAGAGGCCTTATATTCTCCAAGGTCCAGTCGTACCTTACTGAGTTTTAAGGATATTCGAGAAAACGGATTTCATGTTGAAACTGCTCGAGAACATGGCTTCGAGTATCTTTTCATTACCTCCACTTAGTACGGCCAAAAGCGTATCTTGGAGAAGTTGAAATGTCTTTCAAGTGGTTTGTATCTCACTACGATACAACACATCGAGAGTAATCTCATCATTCGCCGAGCGCCAGTTGATGAGAGGACTTTTATGCTATGGCATGACCGGCTGGGTCATCCGGGTCAAAATACGATGCTTCGCACTATGAATGCATCACATGGGCATCCTCTTGGAGGAAAGAATTTCGTTATAAATCCGAAAAGCCTATGCCAAGCTTGCTCGATTGGGAAGACGAATCTCAAGCCACTCCATGTGAAACCTACGAGATTAGTTTCTCAATTCCTTGAGAGAATTCATGGAGATATTTGTGGACCAATCCAACCAACATGCGGACCATTTAAATACTTCATGGTTTTGGTTGATGCATCGACTAGATGGTCACACGTAGTGTTATTGTCCACCCGAAATGCAGTGTTTCCTAAACTTCTCGCCCAGATCATTAAGTTAAGGGTGTAGGAACCCTAGAGGGGGGGTGAATAGGGTCAGGCTAACTAATCAAGCACTTAGCACAAGCTAATTGGCAATTTAATTTTATAAGTGCAAGAGAAGAAGCAAACACAATACCGACACCCGATGTATCCTGGTATTCTCCTAAGAGGCAGTCCAGTCCCGGAACTCTCTCCGGCTTTAATCCACTATTTGAGCAAATAGTTACATACGAGTTTGGATCCGAAGAACTCGCCAACTTCTTACACAAGAGCTTTAATCCGAAGGACTCTCCGACTTCAACCGAGAGTTTGGATACGAAGACTCTCCAACTTCAACCTTTCACAATAGGTTTTGATCTCCTTATACAATAGGATGAAGATCTCACTTTTCAACTCAATAACTCTAACACAATTTGTGAATGGCAAATGAAAGCTTTGTAGAGTTGTTTGTGGATAGGCTTTGGTGGTTTAGAAATTTTTAGGCTCAAAGCATCAACCTTGAATGAAGGGGTTCAAGGCTATTTATAACCAAAGCTTGAAAAGAAGCCAAAGGCAACTTTTCAGTCACGAACCGGCATACCGCCGGTATGATCCGGCATACCGGCGGTATACCGGTCTGAGATTACAACGGCTAGAAATATAGCCGTTGGGATCATTAATGGCTGAAAATCCGACCGTTAGAATTTTACGTTTCGGAAGCGGTATACCGTCGGTATGGACCGGTATGCCGTCGGTATGCCGATTTTGTAAACAGAAACTTTCTGTGAACGAAAACCGGTATACCGTCGGTATACGCCGGTATACCGTCGGTATGCCGTTTTCCACCAAAAATGATCCTGGGCTTATTTCTGCCCTAGCTTTCGATTTTGCCATCCATTTCTTGTGTTTACAATAATTCCTAAGACTCATTACAGACTCCAGATAAACTTAGGCAGGTGCAGGCTTCTTCAGAGTCTTGAAATGATGATGGCATGGCTTGGCTTCTTCCTTTGATAGATGGTGGCTTTTTTTCCTTGGCGGCAGCTGTCCAAAGATATCCAGTTTGTAAAAACTGAATACCTTTCGGGGGCTTCGCCCTCGAACCCCCGACGAGGGGCGCTGCCCCCTCGATCCCCGTCCGCTGACCGGACAGCGGAACCCCCGGTGCGTGGCTCCAGAGATGTCGTCGGGTGGTTCAGAAAAATCTTGTGGGATCCATCGTCTTTGGCCCACCATAATTTCTTCATTGCATATGTCCACATTGATTTTGCTTATTGCTTTTCTGCATGTACATGTTAGACGAACAAAGCAATATACGTAGTAGCAACTATGATAGGTTAAATGCACATTAGGACAATGCTGAGTTTAAGTATAAGTGCTAAGGCGATAGCATAAATGTTAGTGATATCATAATGATTAAACTTAATTGAATGACCACAATCAAAAACATAGTTTTGATTTTGGCAACCCGATTAAATTTAAGATAGATAAGCTCATATCACTAAAATGTAAACCAATAGGCATATATCACCAAAGGTATAAGAATAAGTAGAAATGGTATAGTGATAGTATAAAGATTAGTGATAATGAAATGCTAAACTTAACATATTAACCATATTCAAAAACATGATACAATCATTAAAGGGCTCACCATCCGGATTATCCGATAAAGTTTATTAGACTTGATAATGCCGCGGAGTTTACATCGAAGACTTTCGATGACTATTGCGTGACTTTGGGAATAAATCTTGAACATCCTGTTGCGTATGTTCATACCCAAAATTGCCTAGCAGAAGCTTTTATAAAGTGACTGCAAGTGATAGCGCGGACCTTGGTTATGCGCACCAAACTCCCACTATCTGCATGGAGCTATGCAATTTTGCATGCTGCAAATTTGGTCCGTCTGAGGCCCATGGCCACCCAATCACTTTCTGCGTACCAGTTGGTTACTGGATGTGAGCCTGACATCTCACATTTACGCGTGTTTGGGTGCCTAGTCAATGTTCCAATTGAGCCGATAAGGCGTTCAAAATTTGGACCTCAGAAGCGACGGGGAATATATGTCGGTTATAACTCCCCGTCCATCATTTGCTATTTAGAGCCCTTGATAGACGATCTCTTTACCGTGAGACACGCGGATTGTGACTTTGATGAGGCAATCTTCCCGTCGTTAGGGGAAGAAATGCACGCTAACGTTGATGAGGAATGACGTGAATTAGGGTGGCATGTGCCCGCTGTTGCTCATCATGATCCCCCCTCTGCACATAGTGATAAGGGAGTGCAGAGGATTCTAGGTCTGCAAGATATTGCAAATCAAATGCCAGACGCATTTAGCGACCTAGCAAAAGTCACGAGATCAATTATACCTGCTGCAAATGTGCCTGCAATGATAGATGTCCCTGAGAGACGCCATGTTCCTGTGAAACATGTTGCTCCAGTCGAACCCGCCGAGCAAAGGATGCTGCCATCGGCCGTCCAGTCCGCCGCTATTCCCAAGAAGAAGGGAAGACCGGTTGGTTCCAAAGATGTTCTGTCCTGGAAACGGAGAAATCTTGTTAAAAGCGTTTTGCCACATGAGATCATTAAGGATCACGGCGATGTATTAGAAGAGCGCGTTCCAGATGAAATGCCTATTCCTAATCATGTCGATAACCTCGAAATATCCGTCGAGTATGCTAGCTTAGACGATATTTTGAAGCGAAACGAAACTGTCATCGATGATGTGTTCATATACTCAGTGGCCACTGACATTATGAACAATGATGACATGGAACCTCGTAGTGTTGCCGAGTGTCAACGACGAACGGACTGGTCACAATGGAAACAAACAATCCAGGCTAAACTAGACTCATTAGCGAAAATAAGCGTGTTTGGACCTGTTGCTCCAACACCATCCAATGTTAAACCAGTTGGTCACAAATGGATTTTCCTAAGGAAGCGTAATAAGAGAAATGAGATTG
This sequence comes from Iris pallida, assembly GCA_029216955.1. Lineage (NCBI taxonomy): Eukaryota > Viridiplantae > Streptophyta > Magnoliopsida > Asparagales > Iridaceae > Iris > Iris pallida. The sequence continues at coordinate 9,319,201 of JANAVB010007798.1, read as the reverse complement.
TGCGATACAAGGATCGCCTTGTGGCGTAAGGCTTCTCACAACGCCCTGGAATTGATTACGAGGAGACGTATTCTCCCGTAATGGACGTCATAACATTCCGCTACTTAATCAGTTTAGTAGTTTCCGAAAAACTGAATATGCAGCTCATGGATGTGGTCACAGCCTATCTCGACGGGGATCTGGACACAGAGATATATATGAGAGTCCCTGAAGGACTAAAGATGCCTGAATCAAGTAGTTCCCGACCACGGAACGCGTTCTCGATTAGACTGAGGCGTTCGCTATATGGATTGAAACAATCCGGGCGAATGTGGTATAACCGCCTAAGCGAATACTTGATCGGTTTGGGATACGTTAATAACGAACTTTGCCCATGCGTGTTCATAAAGAAATCCACTTCAGGATACGCAATCATTGCGGTCTATGTAGATGACATGAATCTCATAGGAACCGAAAAAGACTTGTCAGAAACTGCTGATATCCTAAAGAGGGAATTTGAGATGAAGGATCTTGGGAAGACACGGTTTTGCCTCGACCTGCAGATCAAGCACCGTAAAGATGGAATTCTTGTCCATCAAGCGAACTACACCCAAAAGATGTTGGGACACTTTAGTCATTTTGACGTTAAGCCGTCCGCTACTCCCATGATCGTCCGCTCTCTAGACATTACTAAGGACCCATTCCGTCCAAAGGAGAACGACAAAGAGATATTGAGTCCTGAGTGCTCTTATCTGGGTGCAATAGGCGCTTTATTATACTTGGCCCAATGTACTAGACCGGACATCTCGTTTGCTGTGAATTGTCTAGCTCGACACAGCACCGCGCCAACACGCCGCCATTAGAATGGCATAAAAGACATTTTCCGCTACCTTAAAGGTACTACGGACTTGGACTTGTTCTATCCCTACGCGGTTTTGAGTGAGTCCAACGCTCTTGGCACTCGAAGCAACGCGACCCTTGTTGGCTATGCCGATGCGAGATACTTATCTGATCCGCACAAGGGGCATTCCCAATCTGGTTATGTCTTTACCATTGGGAATACGGCAATTTCTTGGAGGTCTCGTAAACAGACCTTAGTGGCTACTTCAACAAACCACTCTGAGCTACTCGCGCTCTATGAGGCGACTAGAGAGTGTATATGGCTTCAAGCTGTTATTGGCCATATTCGAAGTGCATGTGATCTTCCATATGACCCAGATGAACCTGTTGTCGTCTATGAGGACAATACCGCTGTTATTGATCAAGCGAAACATGGTTACATCAAAGGGGATGCTACCAAGCACATATCGCCCAAGTTGTTCTTTACACATGAACAACAAGCGCTTCAGAAGATTGAAGTGCAACACATTGGATCAGAGAATAACCGTGCAGACTTGTTCACCAAGTCACTGCCAAAACACTCGTTCCAGAAACATGTCAGAGCGATTGGACTTAGGAAGCTTTCAGAGCTAGCCTAAATGAAACATGTTTTCCGCACCCTGTTGTGTGCATGTAAGGGGGAGCGCCCCAACGAGCGCCTCCAAACGCCCTGTTGTGCGTATATCCCGCGCCCTGTCGAGTGCGAGTGAAAAGGGGAGCATCCTGATGTATGCTTGTGCACTCTTTTTCCTTTAGACCAAGTTTTTCTCCATTGGGTTTTCCTTGACAAGGTTTTTAACGAGACACATTTCAAATCTCTTATTCACTAAGGACTATTTTGATCAGGGGGAGTATCCAGTGTATACTTCTAAAACCATCGTGTACTCTTTTGTCCTTCGATCAGCGTTTTTCCCACTGGGTTTTCCCTGACAATGTTTTGACGAGGCACCTTTGCAATGGTTAAGTTTACCCTCATCACACTGACCTGTGTGTACTCTTTTGTCCTTCGACCAAAGTTTTTTTCCCACTGGATTTTCTTTGGCAAGGTTTTGACGAGGCACAAGTAGATGGTCAAACTTGAAGATGCAAGCTACAGACAGACGAAGAAACTCAGAGATGTTTACAAGCAGAATTTCTGGAGAGCCAAGGGGGAGTGTTGTAACTCATATGGCTTATCACCTTTCATCTCCTTGTAACCTACATGACCTTTGGCCCTTCATTTCTTCATAACCCCCAACCTCTCACCCTATATAAAGAGAGGATGGGATAGCTTGTAAGATGTACTTGTGTGGTTGATAATATACGAGAAAGCTTCGTCTTCGTGTGTTTGAGCTTTTGCCTTACAACAATATATATATTATTGAGGATCTAATCAGAAAAAGAAAACTCCAGAGTGTAAACTTTCCAATTGGACATCTTAGGACATAAACTCTAAACTGGTATAAAATCTATGGTCTAAACTCTAATTAGCTCAAGAGAATTTAGTGAGAGGATTCTACTGATACCCCAATTCTTGTTTAGGCCATCTTCAATTGGGAGAGGGGGTGGGGGATAATTTTTTGACTTGTTGGTTACATACTATTGTAGGTCACGATCATCATACTTTAATTTAATTTTTATTTAATACAAACAATGGTTAGCATGTTAAGATGACATGCTATAACAGGTAAAATCAAAGTGTAGAAGACAACTTGCACAATTTATTATACATTTGTCTTGTTTGTAGAGAGAGAGAGAGAGAGAGAGAGAGAGAGAGAGAGAGAGAGAGAGAGGAAGGATCAAGATCCCCACATTTTTTGTATCCCCATGTTCACATCTATTGGATGTGCTTTAAGTCATCTAATCTTAACCATTGGTAAATCAACGGTTAAGATTAGATAACTTAAAGCACCATCCAACGGTGTAAATAGTAGGGATGTTTGGGAATGCAAAAAGTGTCGGGATCTTGATCCTTCCTCATATATATATATATATATATTTTATATATATATATATATATATATATATATATATATATCTTCCACTATATAATGAGGCTTCAAAACGGTTCACTTTTGAGCCGTCTAAGCCGTCATTATATCACGGTCCATTTTTTTTAAAAATAAATTATGTAAAAAATGTTTAAAAAAAGTTTAAATTTGTCAACATGGAAAATTGAACTCAACCAAACAAGAAAAATATATCTCACCTTAACCACTTTAGTTAGATGAGATATTTGATTATAATTGGACAATATTTGTATTATATGTTATTATACGTGTAAAGCACGTGCATTTTGTCACGACCCGCACCCAGTATAGGGGCACGAGAAGTGGGTACGTCCAGCCTACGCCGCAGTGTCGGCGGTAGTAAGCTGTCCTAGGTTGCTAACTAATCTCATGCAGTGAATATAAAAAGTACTTGTCCAGATATCAGCTCCGAATGGAGGGCAAGTAAAGGGTATGATCTACTCAAACACAGTCTAAAACACGAAAAGATAACACAGAAGTTATACCTAAGGAATTAAAGACAACAACAACTAACTACTAAAATAATACACCAATATCTCAAACCAACTTAATACAGACTCAATATCTTAACTTTAATACAACAAGCCAAAACATAAAAGCTAAAGTAGTCTACTAGCTAATCTCCTGAATCACTCCTGAGAGTCGGGACCAAAGGTAGCTAATCCCTTGCCAGGTCCATGGTAAGCAGGGCATGTGTCCTCAGGATTATCATCTGTAATATTTTCAACAGGTCCAATCAGGACGGGAACGAGTACAACTCATCTAGAAAAACCCAAGTAAATGACAAAGAACTATAAAGCAGTTATAGACAGTTTTATTGATGAGCAAAGCAGTTTTATATAGGTAATGATGGCATAGAGAGGCAGTAAGATACAAGAAAAGAAAGGTAACTAAAACAAGAGAAGAAATCATGGCAATGAAGACTGTAATAAAAGCTAACTGAACTAGAATAATATGTACGAGTCCAGGCAGTACGATATAAGTCTAAAGTAATTCCAGTGTGAGTCCAGTCCATATAATCCGATACCAGATAATTTCCAGTACAAGATGAGTCCAACAGTGATCAATGAAACCAGGGTGAGTCCAACTATGATCTAACAGTGTGTTTTTAAAATACCGAGGTCGACATGCAAACGGCTGTAGGTATCAGGAACATCTCTCACTGATCGGGCAAGAGATGGCTATGCTTCCGGTAGATTCCAGTGGGAGATTCCGGATTTGGGGTATGTCTACATGTCTTACTCAATATTTCCCCCCCAGCAAGTGAATCCAAAATCGACAAAAGAATCGAGATGAGTCTGGCCAATATATGATGATTCCAGAAATGATTCCGAAATGATAACAATGACTCCAGTAATAGAGGCCAGCAAGTAAAGTATGTGTCGATACATGAATCCAGAGATATCCATACGTGTTGATACAGAGAATCACATAGAACTAACTAGAACTGAAATACAGTAATCGACAAATAAATGAGAGAATTATCAGAGAATGTACTCGCCTGTTACTCTGGAAAGAGTAATGTAATATCAGATGTCTGTATCAGGGTCACAATGTCCTAAAATAGAGCAATACAGTTATGACATGTCCAAAATGAAGGTAAATGAAATCTACAATACAATCTATATGAATTTTACGCCAATCTAGGTCAAAGTCAAACTTGGTCAACACTACAGTCAAACTAAGTCAAATTAAGTCATACTAGGTTACAAGAAGTTAAACTAAGTCATACAAGATCAAACAAAGTTAAACAAGTCTAATCTAGGTTAAAGTCAACCCTTGGTCAAATATTCTAGCCAAACTAGTCAACTCTAGTTACTTGGGTCCATATAGGGTCAAGTCTTAGTCTAACTAAGGTTTTGGTTAATCATACACTAGTCAATAAGGTAATTAGGTTAATCTTGACTAATGGTCAACATCCAGTCAAACTCTATAAGGCTAACTCAAACCATCATAGGCTAACATGTCTTAGAATACCTAAGATACTATACTACAATTACCTATACAAAGTATACCACACATAAATACATATAGTACAATACCAACCTTAATCCTATAATCAAGCTAATCCCATTCTCCAACTCAAGTCATGACTCAACTCTAAGTATCTCACTTAACCCCATACATATCTTCATCTATATAGGATTACCCTCATAATCTATATGGTTAACCTAATCATCTAGTTAGGGTTTAGTCAAACCTTAGTCATTAAGTCTTCTTAAGTCTATCCAAGCCATTTCTAGGTCAATTAGGTCATGGTTGACCTATAGTTGACTTTGGTCAACAATGGTCAATTATCTAGTCAAACTATGTCTACTAGTCAACTAGTTAAACTAGTCATTTTAGGTCAATCCTAGTCAATTCTAGGTTAACTAGGTCAACTTTGACCTAAGGTTGACTTTGGTCAACCCTTAGTCAACAAGGGTCACTTATAGTGTTTTAGGTCATTAGGGTTAGCCCCAAGCCATAGGCTAGTACCTTGGCCATAGGCTAGTCTTATAGGTTTTCATAGGCTAGTGGTGTAGGTTTCATATAACCTATATCTAGTAAGTTATATATATATATATATATATATATATATATATATATATATATATATATATATATATATATATATATATATATATATATATATGAATAGACACTATCTACCTACTACCCATATATCAAAATATGAATACTATATATAATACAAACCCACACTCACATATATATATATAATGATACTATGTATATCTAATACAATATATATATATATATATATATATATATATATATCATATATATATACATATATATATATATATATATATATATATATATATATATATATATATATATAAAACTTATATATATTACATATATATATAGAGGGAAGAGAGAGAGACATAGAGTGATCAGTGAGAGAGGGAGTGAATGAGAGAGGGGACAGTGAGAGAGAGACTGCTGTTCAGCAAGGGGGGGTTTCCAGTATCCCTGGAACCAGGAAATGCTCCCCCCCACACACACACAGTGACATATATACATATATATGTATATACATACACAAACACCTATACACACAACCAAATATCCTCAAAACTCACCCACACTCTCACATACATATATACTACGTATATATACTAAAAACATACTAATACATGTATAAATTAGATCAAAATTAGGTTTGAAATTCACTTTTTAAAACTGGGAAATTATCCAAAATCTGAAATAAGTGCACTGTACACTCGAAAACAGGTAAACCCAAAAACTCACACGAAACCGAGCTATGGCTCGAATCTCTAGGTTGGTAACTGGTGCCCCATACATACCCTAGTGTCCTAGGTACCTGACACGACACCACGACACGAATTGAAGTGTCCACGACTCACAAAACCCAATCGGGTAAACACAGACACACACACGCAAACACTGTGTCGTGCACGCGTGCAACTCACTCTAGGACACGACACACACACACTCGTGTCATGTGATCGTGTCAGAAGGTGCGCCTAGGGATAGGGTACGTGTCCAACACCCTGATTCGTGTCCACGTGTCGTGTAGAAAGGACACGAGACGCGTATCAGAGACCTAAAATCGTGCATTCAGACTGCGTCGTGCACGCGGTCGAGTGTCTCGTGTTCACGACACAGGACACGACACACCATGTGCTTGTGTCTTGGTGTTCGCCCAATGATGGGCTACACATGTGTCAGCCTGATACGTGTCCACGACTCGTGTGCGTGGGACACGAGGCTCGTGTCCTAGTCGAAAATTCGACTGAACGTGCGTGTAGGTGTCCAGTGCGTGCCCCGTGCGAGTGAGTTTTCTCACTCGACACGACACGAGAAGTCGTGAGATTTTGGGGGCATGTTCGTAGACATTGCCCCCGTATCCATGCCAAATTTGGCGTGTCGAAGTGCTCTGTGCAGTGAGCACGAACAGCGTGGTAGCAGGGCACTGTGCGCAAGCCTCGTGCAGTGAGTTCGTGTCCGTTTTGGACACGGACACGACTCAGAAATGTGTTCAGTCCACTTGGGTTGTGACCTACTAGTCTAGGGCTACCAGAAAATATAATTTGTTTTGGAAAACAACAACTTTTAAACCATAGTGACATTTCACCAAACACTGCAATTAAGACACAGACACGTGTCCGATACGGACACCAAACCAACTCTAAATCCTACCAAACTTAGCCTACAGTTAGGGTAGTCCTATATGCATGCATTTATGAAGAGAAAACACAATATTAACATGGTTTAGGGACATTTACCTATGAGTGCAAAATTCAATGAAAATAAGGTTTTGGGGGGGGGGGTGTCCTCTTCACTTGATGGTGCCCAAAATGCTATGCAACCTAGCTAGCTAGCTCCCCTTAGCATCCTCAATAGTAGGGGGTTCTAATGCAAGAAGTTTGGCTCAATTTGGTGTTGAAATGGTTAAATGGTGAGGGTGTGAAGGTAGAGGGAAAAGCTAGGTTTTAAGTGTAATGAAAGAAGCTTGAATGAAGGGGGGGTTTGTTTATATGGAGGGGGGTAGGGTTGGCTGCCATGGGGGGGGGGGAGGGTAGGGTAGATATTTAGGGTTCCTTCTAGGTGAAGTAACTTAACTTCTAAGGTAAAGACCAATAGATCTTTCTAGGTTTCATGAAAAATATCCTATAAAGCAAATATCTAAGATATTTCAATCCTAAGATATTTACAACATAAAGTAAATACCTACACTTAGTCTTCTAGGTTAGTGGCTAACCCCTAGATTAGGCTAAACTAGGTTAGGGCTAACATGACACTAATCAAATAATTAAATAATAATAAAAACACATAAATCCAAATAATTCCTAATAAATCCTAGAAAATTACCAAAATACCCTTTAGGCTAAAAAGCCCTAATTTGATGTTCTAAACCTATGGCTAGGCTCACATGATCGTGGTTAGTTTCTAGGTTATGAAATCTCTAGGGTTTACACTAGGGTTATACTAGTAAAATCACAAAGTCATAAGCCATGACTTAGAAAATAATTTTAATCTAACTAAAAATCACCAAAATTCATAACATGACTAAATCACCATTAATAAATAATAAAAATAATAAATTTTCAAAAATACCCCAATTTCAGAAAACTGGGTCTTACACATTTACTAGTGTGTGTATATATATATATATATATATATATATATATATATATATATATATATATATATATATATATATATATGTGTGTGTGTGTGTGTGTGTGTGTGTGTGTGTGTGTGTGTGTGTGTGTGCGCGCGCGCGCGCGTGTGTGGCGGATCGGGAGTCCCGTGCGGGCCCTCCGATCTGATGGTGCAGGGGACTGGGCTCCACGGACGGGTCTTTGATCCATCCCCATATATATATGTATAACAAAAATTTTTTTCTCTCTTATAGAATTTTGGGCCCGGTCAAGGCCGGCCTTGCTTGGTAACAATTTATATATCGTGGCAAAGGGAAAAAAAATAGTAGGAGGAAGTATAGATAGTAGAGTTGTGGGCTATGTAGGGGTGAGTGTTCGTTTGTTCGGTTTCAATCGGGTCAACATAGTCAAAACCGAATAAACCAAAATTCTAAAAATCCAAAATCGAAATCGAATCGAAATTAGCCAAAACCATAACCGAACCGAATAATGATCCGGTTTGTTAGTTGGATTATTTCTATTGTATAACTGGTAGGGTCCAAATTTGAAATTGTAATTAAATGACATTAAAAATTATAATTTTTATTCACACATTGGTTGTATTTGCGTTCAAAGTTAAATTAGTTATTAAATTACCAATGTTTGGTTTTTTTTTTTACTAAACCAACGTTTGATTTCAAAACACATAAATGGAATTGTTGTTTTTAAAATATACATATTTTAATTACCACATATGCATAGAATTTATGATATTTACATAATTGTATAAGTTTTTTTCGATTTTTGGTTTTGGACCGAAATTGAAATCCAAAATCGAACCAAATTTTTTTCAAACCGAACCTCGGTTTGGTTTGATTTTCGGTCCAACACTGAATAGTGCTCACCCCTAGGCTATCTCAGCGTATAGAAAAATAGTCGAACAGACGCCAGACATCAACATTCCGCCATAATCTATACAATGATCGGTCGATCCAATGTGGGCCAAGATACGCAACCTTCTCACTTCAAGCTCAAACAGACGGCTAGCAAACATTCTCACTTCAAGCACAAACAAACGGCAGACGACAATATATTGTTCACCATGACAATCTCCTGTAAGAAAAATAGGATTTAGCTAGTTCACGAAGTTTCGATCTCGAAATTCAAGGAACAACTTTATTCAAATTATATAAAAAAATATTACAAATCACCTGTAATTATATTATTTCTAAGCAAAGGAACACTAAATTATTGAATTTATTTTCACTCTTAAACAATAATATGATCAGTTCATTTTTATGTTTTATTCACGAACATATATATAATATGAAGAAAAGTGTTCAAAAATGATCATGGTTTTATTTTTGGATATTTTAGAAAAAAATTACAATCTCAAAGACAGTCAAGATGTCTATTTCCACGGACGAGTGTGAATCAGTTCCACTATGAAGAAAAAAAAGAATTACAATGACTCTCTCAACACTTCTCTTCTTGCTCTTAACAACTCTTTACCACAAAGATAAAGAAGAAAGAAAGAAAAATCTCTCCACCTTAGCTCGATCCGCTAGCCAAATAATCTTAATATCCTTGCTACATTTTTCCAAGTTTCAAATTTGTTCTCATCCTTTTTCTCACATAAGGATATTAAAAGACGTATCTAATTGTGGTTTCTAGACACAACCAATCCAATGTTAAGTAAAAATACATATTAAAAAATAACATATAAAGGTATGCTTGCGAGCCTCCATAAGAGGTGCGCACGTTACTCCTACTACATTGAGGCTTTATGGAATAAGCCTCGTGAGTATCATGCCCGAGATGCGCCACTATAGCATGCTTTTCACAACTACCGTCTAGGAATCCTAGCAAACAACACCATTTATAAGGGCACGTCAAAAATTAATCAGGACTATTTCAGATTTTGGTTGGTTCAGATTTGAGAAAAAATTACTCAAGATATCCTAATTTTTTACTCTTTGGCTGTTCCAACCCAACACTCCAAGTTTTTATCTTCATTTCAAGTTTTGACTCTTTCTTTCCAAAATTCTAGTTTTTTTCTCTTCTTCTCCACCATTTCTATTCTCACAATCTCTATCAAAATTCTAGTTTCCTTCTCATTTTCAATTTCGATGGCAAAGAATTCATGAAAATAAACCGTAGTTTCCTTCTCGATCATTTCCATCAAAACCCTAGTTTCCTTCTTTACCATTTTCATTCTCACCATTTTCATTCTTCACAAAGAATGCATGAAAATAAACCCTAAAATATTTATTTCATTCTTTCTCACAAACAATGCATGAAAAATAAATCCTAAAATGTATATTTCACTCTATTATCAAGATGGAAATAAACCCTAACATACGTTTTTTCATTCAGCCATTTCGATTTGAGGACGGCCAGAATTACTGGCAATACTAAATACTTCTATGACTGCCATAAATTGTGGTAGTCTTGATATGGAATTGCGTGCAACAAGTCCATTTTATTACTGTCACAATTCCTTAGAGTCCTCAATACTTGTAGGACTGCCATAATTTGTGACAGTCCTAAACTATAAGATGACAAAAATTAGACTCTTTGTTAACTAAAAATTGAGAGATTTATCTATAAGATAGATTTAAAATTGACAGATTTATCTATGAAAATTTATTAATGAAGAAAATTGAGAGATTTATGTATAAGATAGATTTTAAATTTTGGACCGAAATCGAAATCCAAAATCGAACCAATTTTTATAAAACCGAACCTCGGTTTGGTCTGATTTTCGGTCCAACACCGAATAATGCTCACCCCTAGGCTATCTCAGTGTATAAAAATAGTCGAACAGACACCAAACATCAACATTCCGCCATAATCTGTACAATGATCTGTCGATCCAATGTGGGTCAATATATGCAACCTTCTCTCTTCAAGCTCAAACAAACGGCTAGGAAACCTTCTCACTTCAAGCACAAACAGACGACATACGGCAGTATATTGTTCACCGTGACAATCTCCTGTAAGAAAAATAGGATTTAACTAGTTCATGAAGTTTCGATCTCGGAATTCAAGGAACAACTTCATTCAAATTATATAAAAATTATTACAAATCACGTGTAATTATATTATTTCTAAGCAAAGGAACACTAAATTATTGAATTTATTTTTCACTCTTACACAATAATATGATCAGTTTATTTTTATGTTTTATTCACGGAACATATATATAATATGAAGGAGAGTGTTCAAAAATGGTCATGGTTCTACTTTTGGATACCTTAGAAAAAATTACAATCGCAAAGACGGTCAAGATGTCTATTTCCACGGACGAGTGTGAATCTGTTCTACTATGAAAAAAAATAAAATTACAATGACTCTCTCAACATTTATTTTCTTGCTCTTAACAACTCTTTACCACAAAGATAAAGAAGAAAGAAAGAAAAATCTCTCCACCTTAGCTCGTTCCGCTAGCCAAATAACCTTAGCATCCTTACTACATTTATTCATTTCCGCTAGCCAAACAACTTTAGAACTCCTGCTATATTTATTTGTTCTCGTCAGCTGAGCACCCAGAAGGTGAACATAGACTTTTTTTTAAAAAAAAAATTCCTTTTGATTGTAGTTTCAAATTTGTTCTCATCCTTTTTCTCACATAACGATATTAAAAGACGTATCTAATTGTGGTTTCTAGACACATAACCAATCCAATGTTAAGTAAAAATACATTATTAAAAAATAACATATAAAGTAAAATATTTAGATAAGCTTGCGAGCCACCATAATAGGTGCGCACGTTACCCGTACTACATTGAGGCTTTATGGAATAAGCCTCGTGAGTATCATGCCCGAGATGCGCCACTATAGCATGCTTTTCACAACTACCGACGAATCCTAGCAAGCAAGACCATTTATAAAGACATATCAAAAATTAATCAGGACTATTCCAGATTGTGATTGATCCAGGTTTGAGAAACAATTATTCAAAAGTCTATTTTTAACTCTTTGGCTGTTCCAGCCCAACATTCTAAATTTTTATCTTCATTTCAAGTTTTGAAGCTCTTTCCAAATTTCTAGTTTTCTTCTCTTCTTCTCCACAATTTTCATCCTCACAATTTCCATAAAAATTCTAGTTTACTTCTCATTTCCAATTTCGATGGCAAATAATTCATGAAAATAAATCGTAGTTTCCTTCTCGACCATTTCCATCAAAATCCTAGTTTCTTTCTCCATCATTTTCATTCTCACCATTTCCATTCTTCACAAAGAATGCATGAAAATAAACCCTAAAATGTTTATTTCATTCTTTCTCACAAACAATGTATGAAAATAAACCCTAAAATATATATATATTTCACTCTATTATCAAGATGAAAATAAACCCTAACATATATTTTTTTATTCAGCCATTTCGATTTGAGGATGACCAAAATTCCTGACAGTCCTAAATACTTCTAGGACTGGCAGAAATTGTGGTAGTTCTGATATGGACTTGTTGTGCAACAAGTCCATTTCATGACCGCCACAATTGCTGCAGTCCTCAATACATATAGGACTGCCATAATTTGTGGCAGTGCTAAACTATAGGACGACAAAAATTAGACTATTTGTTAACTAAAAATTGAGAGATTTATCTATAAGATTGATTTAAAATTGACAAATTTATCTATGAAGATTTATTAATGAAGAAAATTGAGATATTTATGTATAAGATAGATTTATAATTTATAATTTTTTTTAAACAGAGTAAATAATTGAGAGACTCTAAAATAGATTTAAAATTGAGAGACTTACTCTAAATATGTTTATTTTGAAATGAACAAAATTGAGAGACTTATCTCTAAAGTATATTTATACCTAAAATAATTTTTGACGGTCAGTTCTATCCACTACTAGGAACGCCAGATATTTGGGCAGTCCTAAACTGGACTTGCTATCCAGCAAGTTTATTTTAGGACTGCCCAAATTTCTGGCAGTCCTATAATTATTTTGGACTGTCAGAAATTGTGACATTCCTAAAGTCGACTTGATCGATCTTAGGTCTGTCAAAATAAGGTTTTGTCGGTCGAGGAGTTATTGAGACTGCTTCAGAAAGAATGTCTTGTTCACTCACCAAAGGACTTGTACATTGTTTTTTCACCCACCAATATTATGATTTGTACATTGTTTGTGAGGAGCCTTTGGGTGCCATCGAAATTGAAAATGAGAAGAAAACTAAGGTTTTGATGGAGATGATGAGGATGAAAATGAAGGAGAAGAAGAAAAGAAGAGAAGAAAATCCATCCCACATTCTTCTTCTTCTTTGGATGTGTTGAGGAAGAAGGCAAGTGAAAAAAAAATTGACTTATATACCTAGAGTTGGGTTAGCCCTGAATACTTTTTCAATGATAAACTTATGAATAAATTAAAATATCAATTTTTGATGTACCATTATAAATAGCCGCAAACAAAACATAATAACATAGACCACTTCTATCAGCCAAAGGAATCAGAGGTTTGGGTTTTGAGAGTTTTGAACAATTCTCTAAATAACGCTCTGCCGCTAACATTACCAACTACAACAATTGACAAAGCATAATAACATAGTTATGTTCGTAATTATATACTGTACGCACGTCTGGACGTTGGCGTAGTACTGCATCGCGCTGACGTGCCTGCATCTACGCACACAAAAAACACAATTTTACAAATAATTCCTCCAACAAAACACCAAATTTCACAGAATCAGCCGGAAGAGATCACAAAACAACCTGGTCGTTCGTGCAGTGCATGACTGATCTTCATGCCGCTGCCGAAAGGCTGTAGCTGCCTGTAGCAGCCGGGCAGATCAGTCTGCACAAAAAACGAAAAAGGGGATATGAAAAAATGAGATTTTTTTTTTTTTTTTTTTTTTAGAAAAAGATGAGGGATTTGAGTTCTGGTATACCTCTCTCTGATATTTCGTGGAAGAGGAAAATGAAATGATTAGGATTACAGTAGATCAAAGACTTAACCCAACTGGCCGTAAATCACTCATTTACCAAACACATCAACTATAATACCAAACAAAATTTACCATTTATATAATAAAACTACAATTACTTTGTCCCTTGGAAAGGATTCAGTTCATATGTATGATTCAGGCACAAGGGAGCAGCAACAGGAGGATCCAGAACCATGACCAACTGGGAGAAGATCCCAACCTGACCAATTATTCGACCAGAGCAGAATGCTATCCTGCCGAGACCACCATAAAGATCAATAACTTCCTGACAACAATCAAATCAATAACTTCATGACAACAATCACTAAGATCAACGTAAACATCGACATATTATTAGTGAACGAACGATCTTCAGATAATTTTACAGGGTTCTATACATATATATGTATATTTTTACATTTCGAGTACATCAAGGACCACGGGGTTAACATAAACCAAAATTCAAAAAGAGAAAAATATGATCGGTTTCACCACAACCAATTGCCAAGAGTATTGTGGGACGAAGCATACTTGAAGTTCCACATCCTCAGCAGTAGTGCAGCACCAAATTACTGGACCGACCAAATCAACTTTTGCCGTTCACATAAAAGGGTTACCTGGAGAATTTGATCTACAATGCTCTGCACGAGTATGAAATTGCAAAACTGTTGCAGAGTTGCCTGTACTACAACATCGTTTAAAATATACTTCTCTTCACTTGTACATATCAGAGCAAAAATCCTTAATCCGTCATCACTTTTCTATTCATCACATCATGGTAGTATAGCAGGACGCACATCGGCTGTCCAAGAATGCAGAAAAAGAACCAGAATACCATGTTCCCCACCTGGATACGTAATAAAATTCAAGCAGGATTGAGTTGTGCCTCCCACAAAGTGTTAAGTCAATGCTAAAACATAAAAGCTATTACAAGATCGACAACTAAAATAATTCCAGAAAAAATGGTACCTGTTAAACTTTACCAAACTGTCATTCTTTTTGAAATCATACCTTTAAAATGCCATGTAATTAATGTAGATCATGTTTAAAAGAAATCAATACAAGGGTACTTATGAAGTACACCCAAATACGATTTTAACTCCAGAAATTTGGGTGGAGAAACGAAATTTGGTGAGATTCTCTCCTGGATATCAAGTTCCAGAAATTTAGTTGGAGAAATCCAACTAGCCACACCCAATGGCATTTCCATCGATTTTTTTTTAACAACCCATCCGATAAGTTCGCAACGAAAACGCAAAACCGAATGGCTTTTTTGCAACAACTCGCCAGACTGTCCTGCATTTTGGTTTTTCTTTATAAAAAAAAATGCCACCGCCAGTTATTGTGGCAGACCCTCCAACTATAAAAGAAGAGGTTGAGAGAAGAGAAAAGAAAGAAACAAGAGGAAGAAGAAGAAAGCAACAAGGAAGAATGTTGAGAATCAATAAGGGACTTTTAGTCCCACATCGGAATTTGTAGTATGTAGAGGAGCTAGAC
Organism: Iris pallida; assembly: GCA_029216955.1. Classification (NCBI taxonomy): domain Eukaryota; kingdom Viridiplantae; phylum Streptophyta; class Magnoliopsida; order Asparagales; family Iridaceae; genus Iris; species Iris pallida. Next base: position 9,303,788 of record JANAVB010007798.1, on the reverse strand, counting down.
TCCCTATAAGTAGTGAAGTAGTCCATCAATAAATACGTCGTTGTCGGATCGGTACCTTGTCCTGTCGTGACAGACTGGCAGAAAGGGGGAGACAACATCACTGATACTGATACAGAGGATGAAGAAGACAATACGTACATTACGCAGGGGAAGAAGCAGACAAGGGAAAATGAGCTCCAAGTTTACAGAAAAAGACAGCAGAGGTCCAGTACTGTGCCGTACCCTGTGCCTATAGTGCCAAGTCCCTCGTCTACTCCTGCCCCGACTCCTGAAGATGTTACTCCCGCACCGGATCGCTCGGATTCGGAAGCGGATCTCTCCGATTCGGATGGTATGCTTTCTCCACCACCCATTGCTCCCTTAAGGAGGTCTTCTCGCATTAATGCGGGAAAGGCTCCTATTCGTTATAAAGATTATGAACATGATATCGCCAACTACCTATCTTATTCTAATATTTCTCCGACTTATTAAACATTTCTCACTTCGTTAGACTCCACTTCTTTATCTAAGAATTGACAGGAAGCAAAGAAGGACCCAAGATGGAAAGCCGCAATGATGGAAGAACTTGGGACACTAGAGAAAAATAAGACATGGGAGCTGGTGCCATTACCTGAAGGGAAGAAAGCTGTGGGATGCAAATGGGTTTACACAGTGAAGGAGACACCAGAAGGAAAAGTTGAACGATACAAGGCGAGACTGGTTGCAAAAGGCTATACCCAGACATGGTATCGATTATGATGAGACTTTTGCCCCAGTAGCGAAGATGAGTACCGTAAGAACACTGGTCTCCATTGCAGCAAACTATGGGTGGAAGCTACACCAGTTAGACGTAAAGAACGCATTTCTTCATGAAGACCTACAAGAAGAAGTTTACATGGAGACTCCTCCGGGGTGCTACTCTGTGTCAGATTCAGGTGAAGGAACGTCACATGGAAAAGTGTGCAAACTGAAGAAGTCGCTGTACGGGCTGAAGCAATCTCCTCGAGCCTGGTTTGACAGATTCAGAAAGGCTGTCACTGGCATGGGGTACCATCAGACAAATGCAGATCACACGGTCTTCCTCCAGCATGCAAGAGGCCACATAACTATACTTGCTGTATATGTGGATGATATAGTAATCACAGGTGATGATGCTGATGAGATCACTAAGCTGAAGACGAAACTCGCCAAAGAGTTTGAGGTGAAGGACCTGGGGGAGATGAGATACTTTTTGGGTATCGAGGTATGTAATGATGAACAAGGAATTGTTCTCTCACAAAGGAAATATGCACTAGATCTGCTGAAGGAGACAGGAATGCTGGGATGCCGAGCAGCAGTCACTCCAATTGACCAGAAGTGCAAGATGGGAGCAGAAGCAGGAGAGCCTGTTGATCGCGAAAGGTATCAAAGGCTAGTAGGCAGACTGATTTATCTAGGGCATACTCGCCCTGATATCTCATTTGCAGTAAGTGTTGTAAGCCGCTATATGCATGATCCAAGAACGGGTCATATGGATGCAGTATTTCAGATCCTAAGATATCTGAAAGGGACGCCGGGAAAAGGACTGTGGTTCAAGAAGAATGGATGCACAGATGTTGAGGGATACTGCGATGCAGACTGGGCAAGCTGCATAGACGACAGAAGGTCTACCACAGGGTACTGTGTTTTTGTAGGAGGAAACCTGGTTTCATGGAGAAGCAAGAAACAGTCAGTAGTAGCACGGTCGACAGCTGAAGCAGAATACAGAGCAATGGCTCTAGGAGTATCAGAATTGCTATGGGTAAAGGCGCTGCTGACGGAGTTGAAGCTAGACAAGGGGACACCATTGCACCTTCGGAGCGATAGTCAAGCTGCGATAAGTATAGCGAACAATCCGGTTCAGCACGACAGAACGAAGCACATCGAGATCGATCGATTCTTCATCAAGGAAAAGCTGGAACAAGGGATACTGAAGATTGACTATGTTCGCTCAGAAGAACAAGTGGCAGACTGTCTGACTAAGGGTCTTAGTTCATTGAGTCTGTCAAAGCTATGTAACAAGATGGGGATGATTAATATCTATCGCCCATCTTGAGGGGGAGTGTTGAGAATCAATAAGGGACTTTTAGTCCCACATCGGAATTTGTAGTATGTAGAGGAGCTAGACTCCCTATAAGTAGTGAAGTAGTCCATCAATAAAATTTATCCCAACTATTATTTTCTACAAAGAAGAATTTGTGCTCGAAATTCAAGTATTTATTATTATTATTTTCTACTATTTAGTTGTACTATTTTAGATATGATGTTTTTTTGTTAATTCAAATTTTTATTTGTGTATGTTAGACTCTAAATAGAAAACTAACATATAGATAAATAAATAAATGAATGAATAATAAATAATTCAAATATTTGTTGTATGTTAGATAAATAAATAAATTTAGATAAATACTAACATATAGATAAATCAATTAATAATAAAGTAACATTTAGATAAATATTTGCACATTTAGATGAATAAATAAAGTAATATAGATAAGTAAATAAATCATAAATAAATATTTCAGATAAATATTCATTTAGGTAAATAGTAATTAGCTAAATTTTTGTATAAATATTTAGATAATAAATAAATATTTAGATAACAAATAATATGTAGATAACATATCTTGGATCACTACACCTACAAAGAAAATCTATATATCATACAAATATATGATTATACTGACATCAACAATTTCGAGAGCATGGCATGTCGCGGTAATAGAAAAACTGCGGCACATGAGAGCTGACTAGCACCCAAAAGGTCTTGGTTCATGCCTTTGAATTTCATTACATTAAAGCGATACGTTTCATGCGTCATGATAGAGACTTTATTTTGATTCTTATTGAACGTTGGTGACCCCAACGTGACACATTTGAGCTTTCAGTTGGAGAGGTGACTATTATGCTAGAGGATGTGTCATAGATTTTAGGGTTACATATTACAGGTTATCCTATATATTTTTATAACAGTCATCTGTTGGTCAACTGATTAGGAAGTATCTCTGTGTAGAGCCACCAACGGATTTAGGAAACAACAATTATGTCAAGTTTAGTTGGCTCCGGTACACTTAGATTTTGTTAATGATTCCCAAGTATGTAGGTTTTACTACATGACATATTTTGTGAGTTCGACGTTAGGGGACAAAATTTTAAAAAAATGTGTGGTTGTACGACAATATTACATGTATTAAACGAAAGAAAATTTGTTAATATATGTCATACACAGTTTCACTATGTAGATTTATACCATGTTATTTATATATATTTTTAGATTTGGGCCTACGAGCTATTTCAACAACAAGATAAGCAATTGGATATAAATGATAGATAGGGTCCTGAGCAAATTAGCAAATAAATTACCTTGATATTTAGATGTATGAAAAGTAGCATCAATATTAATCACAATTAAACAATCGCTTAAAAAAACATTCATACATGTCTTGAAACAAATAAATATTCTTAAAGTTATTATTTCCTAGTCTTTATAAAACATTTGCTCTCTGGATTTGTCTTCATAATTGTGAAAGCATATTTTTCAAGACTGCCATATGCATCAACGTATCTACCATTAGTTCCAACTAATGTAATTTTTTGGGCTTTCCAAGCTTTAAAATATTTAAAATATATTCGATGATCTCTATACATACCATTTGCAATGTGTGATGGACTATAGAAATGGTTATCTAATTTTATCAATTATTTTATTTTTAACCTATTCGTAGTAGCTAATTAATGACCTCATGTTCTAAGTCTACATAAATAAGAATGTCCAATTTCTAATATAAGAATAACAAATGTTTCATATTCACCAATAGTTTTAGCATATACTCTCCAACAACAATTTGTTTCATCACAAACATATACAATTTTTCGAGCATTGTTTATACTAGTTGAACAAGTAAAATTATGTTCAATTGCTATATCACTTATAAAACATCTAAATTTAAAACAACATTCAAATTTTTTTCAACAAATATTTCAAAGTGCTAATATTTAAATTACTATCGACATTATCATCTAAATCATCAATTAAAACTTCACTAATTTCATTATCATCCTCCATTTATTCAATAAATGGAACGATTTGATTTGAAGAACTAGGACCAACATTAAAATTTTGGTTATTAGAAGAAGGTTGACTACTTGAAATGATATTTGTGTAAAATTTGGTAACGGTGGAATAACATAAATATTCATATGCGGTGAATGTTAAATTATTTTGAACAACAATAAACAAGGAAAAAACACACCTTAATATAAATTCATACCTTATAGAAAAACGATTGCTAATAATATTCCATAAATCATACATCATAGTATTCCGATGTGCTAAAAGAAGTTGGGTTAAACCTCATTCGTAAGATGACTCATTTAACGTGTCTCCATGTAAGCATAATATTCATAGGATTTAATCCATGAAAATACCATTAAAAAATTATGTGAAAGTTGCTTGAGAAAGATGAAACTGAGAGAATAAAGCTTGTGAGAGATGAAAATGAAAAAAAATATGATTTTGTAACAAGGACTAGCTGTGCAAAAGAAAACACCCTCAACAATTTATACCTAGATATTTTGACTCTTGAGATTTGCCTATTGGGATCTGTCAGTTGGGATTTGGCCGTTACAAAAGAGCATAAAATAATTTGTTTAAAATATTATTAAACTGCCAAAACGCCAGACCGTCTGGCGAGGCAAGTTGGTGATAAAAATGCCAAACGGTCCGACGGGTTGGTGACGAAAACGCCAGACAGTTTGGCATTTTTGTCGCAAACTCGCCGAATAGTCTGGCGTTTGTGTTGTTGAAAAAAGAAAAGAAAAACAATGTAAACATCATTGGGATGGCGAGTTGGGCTTCTCCAACCAAATTTCTGAAACTTGGTATCCTAGAGAGAATTTCACCAAATTTTGTTTTTCCGCACAAAAATTTCTATTTCAACTCGGATCGAGATTTCATTATGAGATCTTGTTTGAAGACATGATTTCATAAAAGGAAAACGGGAATTCTGTAATAAGTTTCATAAGTACCGTTTCATTGAATATTTGTTTTTTAAAATCATTACTTTAGTGAAAAACCCCAACTATTACATTCTACTATCAAAAAGAAACATTGTCCTGACATAGTAAATTATTCAATAAAACGGTATTTGGTAACTTAACAGGTATCTTTTTATTGATTTTCTAAAAAGAACATTATTTTAGTTAAAAACCCAACTATTACATTCTAACATTCTAATATAAAAAATAACAAACATTTTCCTAATTTAATGATGATCTGCCTAATGTGAAGCAACTTGACTAAGCTCACAAAAGAATACATACCATGGAGTTTGTGAATTTACTTTGGAGGTACCTTGTCAATATAGCAAGGGGGATCTGAAACATTAAACCATAATGATTGCCAGTAAGCCAACATGAGGTACATCATTGAATAATTTATGTATGCTAATAGCTCAAAACCCAACATCTTAAAAAAAAAACTATCATGTCTCTGTAGCAAAAAGGAGAGCCTTCATCACTAGTTTCTGGCTTGAATCTTTGTTCTTTTCATTCAGTCATGTTAAGATACAGTTAAGGGCCCCCTCTTAACAACCAATAACTACTACTGCATCCTTCTCCGTTACCTCATTCCCTCCCACAACTACATTAGAAAATAAAGACACCAATGCCAAGAATAACGATAGAAAACGAGTAATTTAGAAACAAAAAAAGAAATAGAAAATAATATTTTCTCATACCCAAACCTGTAAGCCTCTTCAAACTGAAATTAATTTTGAGCATTTCATGTGACAGGAAAAGAAAAGCCTACATACAGGGAAATCTAGTACAAGGCCTACTAAGACAAACTAAGGATGCCATCTAGGGCAGGTTGGAAACATACCTAAGTCCAACCTTAAAAAGACCCTATCCAATGCAACCCGAGGTCGGCACTGTTCTAAAAATCAGCCTAGGTGGACGCCTACGTGCTAGGCGCCCGGTGCGTGCCCAATGCCCGTCTAGGCGCCCCCCCCCACCCCCCACCCCCGGCGGACGCCTGACTATGCATGTTTTTGGACTTTTATGTACAATTGCCACAATTTTCAGCACAATTTTTGTTTTTTATGGACCGCCTAGAACTAGGAGGCCGCCTAGAACTAGGAGGCCGCCTAGGCAGGCTAGGCGCCCGGTACCCCGCCCGACTAGCGCCTAGCAACTTTTACAACCTTGGAGATCGGTTATCACCATCCCAATCCTAGCCTTCGATAGGCTTACTTGGACTGGGTCGGGTTGAAGCTGAGATGGGTTGCATTGGGCAAGGCAGTCAGATTAATCAACTTGTAGACTCCAGTTATATTTTCTCCTAAACCAAAAGTACCCAATGGTGCTAGGATTGTAACATTGAAAATAAAATTACAAGATGCCATATGATGGTGAGCACACCGAACCAATGACATCAATGTGGTCAGTCCGCCCAGATCCCCCTCTGGCATCACAGCCCTCTTCATTATCTTCTCAAAAGAATAGTTTTTGAAGCCCTTAATTTCCTTGAAAATTGGGCTTATATAAGGAATTCTAGACAATTTTCATGATTTTAGTTTAAAAAATCTCTAACAAATAAATGCACATTAGACAGTCTTTATTCACTCATTTATTTGTTTATTTATTTTCTCTGTGGCGGGACAGGGATGAGTCTAATTGGGCTGAGTCGGGTTATCGTCAAACCTAAACCACCGGATATGACAGTCTCAACTGGCCCATTTGTGACTAGGTCAGGTCGAGTTAGGCAAAACGAACTTGCTTTTAGTTTAAGCCCAAGGACCAACAGAATGTTAAGTGTTTAGTTAAATAAACCAACATATGTAGTATGAAATCCTGAGTTAAGTTTAAAACATTACTGCTGCACTGCTTGTAGTACCAATCACACTCTTCAAATGGTAAAGTGTAGTCAGTCTGTAGCTTTACTTACAACTTTGACAGCTGTCCCTAGCAGTTAGCATTATCACCAGGACATGCATAATCTACTCACAAACGGCATAAAATATGACAAGAACAAACTTCTTAAGGTCTAAAAATGACTATTGAAAATAAAATACTTATATTTTATATATAACCAAGCTTACTAAACGGTAAGGAGCAAAAGGCCTATGTGGAAACTTCATGTGGGTGGAGTGGGATTGGGGGGGGGGGGGGGGGGGGGGGGTGCACAAGACTAAAATTAGGGTTTGTGGTAGGTAAGTTGAAACAAGCTTATGATTTATGACTGAGACTTCACGTTGCGGTTTCCTCCCAATTGGTATGACCAATGTAAAATTTAAAAACTATAAGCATCACAAGTGAAACTTGTTATATTTTACGTGAGACTAATCACATTATTCAATGCCTTATTCACGTGAGACTAATCACTGTATTTACTAACAGTTGGCATAATAGCATAAAGATGGGGCTAGATCGTACCTTATATGCCAGTTAGCTATTGCAAGATTAGAAAGTTCATGTTATACTCGTGGATCAAATAAGGGCGACGAATCATAATCCAATGCAGTATGCTAGGGATATCAACTTACTTCAACCCCAATGTCAATTGTCATAGATAATTTGTATCACATAGTAGATTTGATGTATTAATTAACATCTACAACATATTTTAAGAATGACCAAAACTGAAACACACAGACTCCTCCAAACCAATATACAACACCATAATAAAGGTCAGCAGTGTACCTGAAACATCATCCCTATGAAAGCCCACAACTTGAATATGTGGCACGGAACAGCAATGCAAAGCTGAATAATTAGTGGTAAAACAAGATTCAAGAAACATTCTGGAAAGTACAGTAGATACTTGCTGAAAAAGAAATCTTTTAATTACATGACAATCACAAACTGACAGAAACAAGGTGAGGCACGTAACTTTACTAAAATGTGATATTTTTCCAGAGTATAAAGTGCACATCCGTGCTTACTAAGAGCATATGACTTGAACATATAGCTTAAGGTAGCATATAAATATAGCTAATATCAACACAAATGAAACCAAAGGCAGCATAATAAATTAAATTAGGACATTACGTCAAATGCAAGTAATAAATGACGCAAGATAAAAAAACATACTAAAAGTCTCACAGAACAAAATCCATGCGTATGTAGTCAACAATATTAAAGATGTAGGTAGGAGTAAAAATCACCAACAGTTATCAAGGTTATCATGCAGATTTCATGAGAAGTTGGACCTTTTTGGAGGTTAGTCCAATATATCTTTATCCAGATTGGAATTAATTGCCAATGTTTATAAATTCACATACTGAGATGACTTTATGAGTCGGTACTTCGGTAAATGGCAGCAGCAAGAAGGAATTTTGAGGCTATAGTTAGATTGTAAGAAGCCAGCTTGGGTGGGCCAAAACCCCTGACTTGGTATGGCAAGCCTACATCCATTGCTAGTAATCACTCCGGAGAAGGGCTGAAATTGCTGAGTAGTTTCCATCATACTAACAATATTAGATTTTAGACTTCTTACCAGGAGATAATAAAGGTGAAATAGTTGAGGAGAATTCCTCACATCACTTCCTCCGAATATGTAAGATGGGTTGTTTTTATCAACCCCTGAAGCGTAAGCAAGGTCGAGGCTCAACTAAAATGTGGGCTAGATAAGAAAGTCTTACTAACAGAAACACACGTGATCCGATCACAGCAACTTGAAGAGAGATCAACCAAAGAAGGCTTTTGTTATTATTGTCAGATAATCCGTATTTATCCAGCAAGTTCTTTGGTGAAAATTCGGAATGACTTGTAGTTCCGTCGGAATTTCGTGGAATTCCGAGCCAAAACAACATCCGAAATCTTGGAAAATCATAAAACTTGTTTCAGCTATAAAAACCTTATTTTAAATTGAAATTCGATGTTTCAAAGGTCAAAATCGCATGAAATCAAATTCCCTACAACATGGGAGCATTAAATTTCACAAATTCTGATATTTGAAAGATGAATTCCTCAAAATACTCCATAAAATAACTTTTTCGGAACCGAAGCTCAAAACCAACAATGAAAACAAAAAAATGTCATATACAAAAGATGTAAACAATTAAGAGAAGCATATTTTAGACTATATTTAAGCATAAATACCAAAGAAAACAAAAATACAAGAAAAACAAGGTTATCACTTTAAGTAAGATGTACTTGCCTAGGGTTCTAGCAAACAAACCCAATCTTCTACTACTCCTCCTAGGAGGGGTAGACACCACACCTAAGACCTCAAGGACAAGCTCCAAGTATAGCCCAAGGGAGAGAAATGAAGAGAGAGAATGAAAAAAAGAGAAGAGGAAGAGAGAAAATGAAGAGGGATATAGAGGAGATGTGAAGGATACTTAGCCACTTGATTGGCCATGTCACCAATCCATGCCTCCCACAACATATCTCAACCATTGGAAACAAAACTAAGTGTCCAATGTACAAAAGGATGACTTGGTTAATAACCAGCGAAAAATTCAATAGTAGCTGGACAGAATACTGGCGGTGTTCTGCGGAATACTGTCGAATAATCCGAACTGGCTGCTAAATTTCCTTTTGGAAAAAGCCCTTAATTTTTGTTCTATGCATGGATCCTAGCACGGGTATATGACAATGCCAATAGATATTCCTACAAGTCCAGGGTAGTTTCTCATATCAAAAAAAAAAAAAAAAACTAATCATGAAAAATACAATAAACATGATACACAAAAAATACAAAACACAGTATAAGTTTGATTTTTCAGGAAAAAAATAAATACCGGAAATTCAAAAATACGAAATCCCGGAACGAATGTGACATCATTTGTTCATGTTCATTCCCATAATCGAGGTAAATTTGACCCTAGGGCTATCAAGTGCATATTCCTAGGCTATTCTCCAACAAAGAAGGGTTATGAATGGTTTCATCCAAAAACAAAAAAAATGTTTGTCACCATAGATGTTACTTTCTTTGAAAACCAGCCCTACTTTACCAAAACCTCACTTCAGGGGGAGAATAGGACAATAGAAGAGAGTTTTGGGGACATTATTCCTACGCCTGTCATTGCCACCACCATGGATCCTAGTCCAAACAAAAAAGCCTCGATGTCATTTCCACTACTGTGCAGAGTCCAAAATACAGAGTCTACCCGTTCCACGGTGTCCTCCAGCTAGCCCGTCGACTCAGAATTCCCCGATTCCTTTAGTGACCGAGTCTAATCATTCTAACGAGACTGTAGATGCAGGGAAAGAAATGCAAAGTCCAGAATTGCTTGCTTATTAGAGAAGAAAAAGAAGGGAAACAGAGAAACTCAGACTCTAAGGCATATCCAATCATTGGAACCAACAGTTCCTAAGCCTCCAAGTCCAAATACTTCTACAAGTCAAATTCCTTCTCAGAACCCAACAAAACCAGATAATTCTGTCCAAATTCAGGACTTAGATATTCCTATTGCTCTAAGAAAAGAAAAAAGAACTTGTACTTCTCAACCCATCTCTAAATATATGTAATAGAGTAATCTGTCACCTTCCTACCGTGCCTTTGTTACTAACATTTTCAGTGTAGAGATTCCTAAGTCTATTCAAGAGGCTCCAAGTGTTCCTATGTAGAGAGCAGCTGTTCTTGAACAGATCAAAGCTCTTGAAAAAAAATGGAACTTGGGAGTGTAGTGATCAAGGTTGTCAAACTCGAGATACTACCAAGGATCGTTCGAAGGGTGAACGATCGTAACTCGTGGAATCGTAACACGGATTGTAAGATCCCACCAGAAAGACAAAATTATATTTAATATATATTATATATTATTTATATAACATAAATAAGAAAAAGTAACCTTAAAAACCAAAATAACCTTAATATAAAAATGTCATACATGAATCATAAGTCACAAACTCGTGGGATCGTAACACGGATCGTAAGATCCCACGCGTTTCCTCGCCGCGCCGGCCGATGACCGCGCCGGCCACCAATCTGCCTCGAAGCTCCGTATAAAACACGTAGGATCGTACGATCCCACGATCTATCGCGCGAGTTTAACAACATTGGTAGTGATGCCGAGAGGAAAGAAGATAGTTGGTTGCAAGTGGGTATTTACGGTGAAGTACAAATCGAACAGATAGATCGAAAGATATAAAGCTCGCCTTCTCGCAAAGGGATTCACTCAATCCTATGGGATAGACTATCAAGAAACATTCGCTCCAGTGGCTAAATGGCTAAGTTGAATACAATCCGGGTTATTCTCTCTCTAGCCACAAATCTGGATTAGAAGATATCTCAATTTGATGTGAAGAATACTTTCTTAAACGGAGATCTGGCAGAGGAAGTATTCACGGACATTCCTCCAGGATCGGAACATGTATATCGAGCAGACAAGGTGTGTCGGTTAAGAAAATCCCTCTACGGATTGAAGCAGTACCTCGCGGTTGGTCTGATCGTTTTTCGAGCAATATAAAAGGTCATGGATACACTCAAGCACAAACTGACCACACTTTGTTCTTCAAAAAATCTCGTGATGGAAGAATTTCAATCCTCATTGTGTACATGGATGACATCTTGCTTACTGGAGATGATACAACAGAAGCTGAAAGAATGAAGTATGTCCTTGCACAGGAGTTTGAGATTAAAGATCTCGGCCCCATCAAGTATTTTTTGGGGATGGAAGTTGCAAGATCAAAAAGAGGAATCTATGTGTCTCAACGGAAAGTACACTATCGTGCTTAAGGATATTCCTTTGATGCAAACAAGCAGATACACCAATTGAGACTAACCATAAACTTGGTTACGAGAAAGAAGAGGTTCCAGTGGACAAGGGAAAATATCAGAGACTAGTAGGTTGCTTGATCTATCTATCACATACTAGGCCTAACATTGCCTTGGCAGTGAGTGTTGTGAGTCAGTTAATGCATGAATCCTATGAGGAACACCTCAAAGTTATCTATCGCATTCTCAGATATCTCAAGGTCACTCCAGGAAAGGGATTGTTCTTTGGGAGAAACAAGTCAAGGAAGATAGAGGCCTTTACTGATGCAGTCTGGGTGGGTCTGCAAGTGACAGAAGATCCACTTCAGGTTACTGTACTTTCATATGGAGCAACCTAGTAACCTGGAGAAGCAACAAACAATATGTTGTTGCGAGAAGTAGCGCTGAAGCAGAGTTCAAGTATTTGGCACAAAGAACATGTGAACTAATATGGTTAAAGAGGCTAATGGGTGATTAGCACTGCCTAGTGAAAGTCCCATGCTACTGTATTATGACAACAAGTCAGCAATAAGTATTGCCCAAAGTCCAACTCATCACGATTGAACAAAACACGTTGAAGTGGACAGACATTTTATCAAGGAGAAATTAGAAGAAGGGTTGATTTGTATACTGTGTGTCACATCCAAAGGACAGTTGGCAGATTTTCTTACCAAGGGGATGTCATGAATCAGTTTTGAAGATCTTCTCTTCAAGTTGGGCATGATAGATATCCATGCTCCAACTTGAGGGGAGTGTTGAAGGATCCGAATCTCTATTTGAGATAAGGATTAGTTATTTTAGGAAAGATTGTAATTATGTAATATTCTGTAATTAAGTAGTGTCCTGTAAATTAGGAGTTAGTTTCCAGTTTTTTCTCCTTTTATTACGGAATCAGTTTCCTAGCATTTGTATATAAATATAGAGGCTTGGCTTCTCTAAGTAAAATGAAATGCATGTTAGTGTTCCAATACACCTACAGTTTCTCACATTATCAACCAACACAATATCATCAACAAACATCATATACCATGGAACCTCGTTCTGGATATGCCAAGTAATTTCATCCATAATTATGGTAAAAAGGTAAGGAATTAACATTTGAAGCTTGATGTAAGCCAATAGTAATAGGGAACAAATTACTCTCTTCTCCAATAGTTCTCACGATCGTCGTAACTCTATCATACATATCCAACACAGTCTCAATATAACTCCTAGGAACTTGTTTCTTCTTCAAAACCCACCATATTATCTCCCTATGAACTCGATCGTAAGTTTTCTCAAAGTCAATAAAACCATATGTAAATCTACTCTCTCCTGCAATAGTTCTTACGGTCGATCGTACACAAGCTACGAGTAATGTTCAAAAAGAAAGAAAGAATAAAGGTAGATGACAACCTAATGTTTACACAGAAAAAATAAAACAAATCAATCCTAGCTATATAGTTATAAATAAATGGTGGAAGAAAACTATATGTAATATTTGAATATATAAATAATAATAAATAATTCTAAGAATGTATTGATATGTTTCTATGAATCAACATTATGGTGGCCCTCAGAACCTATGAAACTGTAACTCTTATACTCGACAACAATATCTGATGTGTAACAATAGCCCTATGAACACCAATGCTTATTCAATAATCTTTTCAAGTGACAAATCTTGATTTTGTAAGGAAAATTCCTTTAATACTAGATTAAAGAACCTTAAGAATGTGTTTGGTTGCTATGAAAGTGAGGGAAAGGAAAGGAAAAGAGAGCTTCATCCGATATAAATGGGATCAAGTTTATACATGAAACACTTTACTTTTCCTTTCCTTCCCCTCACCTTCCGACAAACCAAACACAGCCCAAGGCCCCAAAGGTACACAAAAATATATAAAATACCATCAATTGCTAAATAATTGAAATAAAGAAGTACATGCACTTACAGGAAGCAACAAGGCAAAACCAACTTGATCTGCACAAAACCTAAATACATGCATTTTTCTTTCTATAAGAGGCATGGATAACTCAAGCTAGGAAATAGAAGTATGGTTTTAACTTTTACTTGGCAGCCTAGAAGTGCCACACATAATAATCTCTATGACACTGGATCTTCTTTAATTTTCCAAGGTTCTCCCGAAAGTGACAACACACAATTTTAATAAAGTAACCTTAAAAGAATATGCACATGTATAGAAAAATTTCACAAGACTACAGACACAATTGAAGTTCCATCATTCTCTAATAGTATCCAAGTAGCAGGCTATAGATGTCATGTCCTAGTATTCTCCATGTTTAAACTACCAACCCCTACATTACTACATAACTGATGTTGATGTGAGTTATTCCATAAAATGAAAAGTTTATCATTATATGGTAAGATTTGCATTGGAGGTGCACACAACTAATATATATACATATGCTTTGTATATCTATGGAGATATGGGAATCCCTTTAATACATGAAAAGCTTTGATACTTTCATGAGGATGGACCTACCGTTAAGATGATCCAGACCATCCATCTTGGTTAACTCATCCTAAAAAGACTATTTTACCTATTTCATCAAGGTTTTCATAAATGAAACGGCTTTTAAGATCAATTTACAGCTGTATATTTTTTGGATTATTTGACACATAAGGATATATAAATCTCATGATTTTTCCAAGTGAATGTTGCGATATGCAATTCAAGATAAATTATTCAGACCATCAAAATGTTAGGCCAACAACCTATAAGTTCAAGCTTCTCATGTTTCTATACAACAAGGCTTTGTGTATCTGCACTATTGCAGATTGTGCATGTACACATATTACTAAAGAAGATATTCCTTCTTACCATATTAAAGGCTACAAAACTGGAAACCATAGTAAAAAAAGGACGCCCCGGTGTTCCCACTTGCGCGGTATGAGGAGGGTCAAGATGAACACAGTCTTACCCCCCATATATATATGGAGAGGCTGTTCCGTGACTCGAACCAGCATCCTCTAAGATGCAAGCAACAAGTCTTACGGTCAAACAAGTCTTCGGTCATGCTAGGCGATGCCCTCTAAAATTTGAAACCATAGTCCACAATGGAAATGGTTTGAAATGAGCAGGTTATTATAAACTATTCAGATCATTAAAATGGTCGACCAACCATCTAAACATTCAAGTTTCTCATACAAGAAGGCTATGTTATCTGCTTTTGTGCAGACCATTATGCTTGTCTAGGTACATTACCAAAAATACCTCCTCCATTAAGCTCAAAAGCTGCTCTACCCCACTTCTCTTGGTCCCTAATCAACCAATTGAAAAGAAAAAGTGATGATCAAAGACTGGGAGACTTGGGTGGAAAGCTTTTGCTCCTATGTGGGACGGTCTTTGGCTGATTATTCCTTTGTACCAAGTTAAAGGCTACCAACTGAATAAAGAAATCCCAGCCAACTACAATGATTTTGGAGCTGCAGCAAGTTCATTGAATTGTTCCGAGATGCAGATATAAAATAGAAGCAATATCAAGCATCATAAACAGAGTAAAGTATAGTAAAAATGTGATATACCTCGTGGAACACAGCAGAAACGAAAAATGAAATGAGAATTGCAACTTCCTGCATATGAAAAAGATGCTATATGTTAACAAAACTTGTTTAGTGAAGCAACCAACAACTTTATCTAATTCAAATAGTACAGAGTTCGCTTAAAGAAACAGAAAGAAGAACAACCATTCATCTGTTTGTCCATTCAAAGCTAATGTGTGGAAAAGAATCTATACTGATTGCCTGGTAACATTGGATAGTAGCTGATGGGGATCCACTTTGCATCTAAAGTCAAGGATCGTAGAGCAGACAAGCTTTTGATTAGTTATCTGCTTTATTTCGAGTCTGAGTTTGAATCTAGTGGAACTTCAGTTTATTTGAGTATGACCTTGAGCTACCCGAGTCAGGTTTCAGATATTTTTGCAGTTTTCTTTTATTTAGCGACTTATTTGCATTTTGTCAAGTCCAAAGTCCATAAATATGGCTGAACTCGGACCTTTGAATTAACCGATGAGTTTTGGTTGATTTCTTTGTGAGATTGCATGTGAGTTGCATTGACGCGAAGCCAACCCCAAAACCTTGACCCTAATTTCCTCCTCTTCTCTACTGTAACCAGCTTCTTCCTTGCACTTGCTGACTGGGACTCGGTGCCTAACAACCGCCAGCCCCAACTCTTCCTGATGAAGACATCGTACCACACACACGAGATTTTTGACGCGCGTACAGGCACAGGAAGAATCTCAGACAGGACCCGACATTGCTCATGTGGTTTTGAGTTGATATGTTAGCATTAGGTTTATTTTAGTCCAACATTACTTATGTGGGAGTTGGTTTCTTTTATTTGCATTTTTAGTCCCACATTGTTTGTGAGTTAGTACGTCTCTTTTTTGTATTTCTATATATAGGCTTGCTCTATTTATATTGGAACATCAAATAACGAATGAAATATTATGAGAGAAAAAAAAATTTGCAATCTATTTTTTTGAGGTTAGAGTGTGAAACATAATCTCCTTCCCTAGGTGTCTAACACCCTAGGATGGTCATCCGTCGAGCGTCCCTGACTCCCTCCTTTCCCCAGTCCTGTCACAAAGTCGTTCGCCACCCAATCCAGGAGGTACCAGCAGCTCCCTGTCGTCCTGCCTCCCGTCTTGGCCACCCACCTTCCTATGATGTGCAACATGCCGCCCGCTGCCAGGCCTCCTGCTGCCCACCACCAGGCCGCCAGCGATCCACCTTCGGTTGCAGATCCGTCAACCAAACGCTCTTCTTCCTATCTAAAGTTATACAAGATCCAGGTGCATCATTCCAACTTTTCTAGTATTTGTGAAACTACCACTGCTAGCATAAGGATCTCTTTAATCTTTTCAACATTCATGAATGTCATTTTTTTTTTTATTTTGAGCGAACGAATCTACTTGATAATAGAATTTATATTTGCTAAATCGAATATTAAATCAAGAAGTAAATTAGAGTACAACATTACATTAATTTTCTGACGAACAATGAATACAAGATTTGCAACATTTTATTGTGCATTTGCTTAAAGAACCATTGAGATCTCGTCCTTGAAACTATACAAAACATTGCTTAGTTAGTCGCTCTTTATAACGTAGCATTATTTCTTGTTCATCCTGCTGATTTTGACAATCTGCATAATATAGAGACATATGTTAGAACTAATCACAACATCATCCCTTCCTTGGCTGTTGCCCGATGTTTGAAACCCAAGCCTGACCATTGCACCTCCTGCTTTCCTCTTTTTGTCGCAAAACCTGATAGAAAGCCCTCCAATTCCCTTGAACCCGCCAACAAAGTTTTCCACTTGCAGATATAAATTCCATCTTCACTTCTTTCTCAAATCATTCCATATTTTCTTTTTTCTTTTTACTACCAAAGTCAACACCCAATCTTTGTCCAACCTACACAAAGTTCAAGCTCTACATGTTGTATCACGATTGATTGAAAAATCTCGGAAGCAAAGGCTTCTAGGAGGAACGTCTTTAAAGGGCAAGATCTAGACAAGTTTTGATTGTGTTGGACCTACTCAACAATCCTCGGGTTTAATCATAACCTATCTCTATATACGATTACAAACTTTGATACTTTCTAGATTGTTCATGATTCTTATTTAGATTTACGTGGATTTCATTGTGTGCCTTGCTCTATCGTTATCTAGGATTGCATATGCGCAAGTTACCTCTTGCACTTCACACTTCATGAAAATTGCATACATATAACACCTTGTCTAGGGTTCTTGCATCTGTTTGCTTGATCGTGATAATTTGCATTAGTCCAGCTAGTGATCATCTGCATTAGCCCAACTAGGTGTCACACTGTAGTTTCGTCCCACCAAGACTGTTCTGTATAATTCTCACTAGACAAGAGTTTAGCTGGAAGCTTCTAGAGGAGTCTTCTTGAAGTCTCATGAAGCATCCCTATCTTTCTAGTCGTTCTAAAAATTTCCGATGTAAATATCTAGGACCTAGAAGTTTCTTGTAAAAGACTAGAACTTTCTTGCCCTTGAGAGCCTATAAATAAGTGGGAGTCTCATTTGCTCCTTACTACCGAAAATTGTAAGCTTCTTTCAATATAGTGAAGTCTTTGTAGGTCCACTCTTGCTCCACTATTCTCTTCGCTTCTTAGCAATCTAGCTAAGTTCGTTCGGAAAAAGCTTGCATGGGTCTTCGAGGAGGAAGTTTGTGCACCAAACAATCGTAGTGTAGGAAAAAAAAAATACTGTCTGTGACATAGGGTTCTCTTAATCGTCTCCTGAATCATTAGGCCAATTGTCTGGCCCAGGGTGAAGTAATCAAGCTCATATATAACATGGGCTAGGATGAAGTTAAATGCAAACCTGTGATCACAATCAACCATATGGATGGTGTGGCCCAGGGTGTAGTCAAGCTGCCCCAGCAGGTAACATCTAAAAGTTGCAGATTTGCTCATCATTCCGAGGAAGCATTGCTTGGAATTTTCACTTCAGGGTAACTCCCTTAAGTTGGGAAGAATCCGATCTTCATCGTCTCCCTTAATGTCTCCAGGGGGTCAACATACATGAAGATAAACAAGTAACATACTTTGGTCTCATGATCCTAAGGGGGCATTTGGTACGAGGATTACTATATAGCCAGGAATTCTATATTCCAAGGAATTTTATTCCAATGTATCATTTTTTCGGACATTCTTTATTACCACGTTTGGTACATAATAAAATATTTTCGGATATATATAGTTTATTTTCGGGTATATATAATGTATGCGTTTGGTACCATAAATAAATTCCAAGGAATATAATATTTCTCAAACTTAGATAAAGAGATGTTTGAGTACAAGTAATGGAATAATTTTTATTGTCCTATTTTTTATGAACATATTAGAAAAATTAACAAAAAATAAGACCAACTGTCCAAAAAATATATAGAGAAAAATACATAGAAAAAGAGAACAGTAGAGAGAGAGATAGCAGAGAGAGAGAGAGACGATAGAGAGAGATAGGAGAGAGAGAGAGACGATAGAGAGAGATAGGAGAGAGATACGATAGAGAGAGAGAGACGATAGAGAGAGGAGAGAGAGATACGAGAGAGAGAGAAAGAGAGAGAGAGACGATAGAGAGAGAGAAAGAGAGAGAGACGATAGAGAGATAGATAGCATCGAGAGAGAGAGACGATAGAGAGAGAGAGAGCAGCAAGAGAGAGAAAGAGAGAGAGAGAGACGATAGAGAGAGAGATAGGAGAGAGAGAGATACGATAGAGAGATAGAGACGATAGAGATAGATAGGAGAGAGAGAGAGAGATACGATAGAGAGAGAGAGAAAGAGAGAGAGAGACAATAGAGAGAGAGAGAGAGAGAGAGCAGAGAGAGATACGATAGAGAGAGAGCAGTGAGAGAGAAAGAGAGAGAGAGAGACGATAGAGAGAGAGAGAGAGCAGCAAGAGAGAGAGAGGGAGAGAGAGAGAGCAACGAGTGAGAGAGAGAAAGATAGAGACCGCAGGAGAGAGAGATTATGGTTTTATCAAAAAAATTGGATGGCAAAAATTGTAAATATATAAACTTTTAGTTAATTTTATTCCCAAGTAACGAAAAAAATACCCACCTATCTACTAGGGAATAGATTTCCCACATTTTATGGGTAAATAAGTTACCCGGGTATTCATTATTCCCGAGAATAAATTTTATTAGGTAATACCAAACGTGAGAATATTATTCCAATCCTAAATTTTCCTAGGAATAAAAAAAAATAGCGCGTACCAAACGCCCCCCTAAAGGTAATTTACAGTCAAGAAAGCATCTAAATTACTAAAATCCTCGATGAATAGTTCCATCTCTTCTCCGTCAAAACAACTTTGGCACGGGGTTGCTCCACCTAAGGTTCAGTGTTTCGTCTGGTTGGCTGCTCTAGAAAGTATCCCTACTATATGCTTCCTTGAAGACAGAGGTCTAAAAATTCTTATAGCTCAATCTTTATGTGCCCAATGTCAAAGATCCTTTGAAGATTGCATCCATGTCTTGACCAATTGTTATTGACATGTTCAGTTTGGAGTATCATTCTGAGTTGCTGTAATTTTCATTTTTGTCTTCCCGACAACATCGAGGGGTTATTGTCACAATGGCAAGGTTCCAAAACATGAGGATATTCCATGAAGGTTTGGATGCATATCTACTACCTCTCTCTGGCACATCTGTGGCTTGCAAGGAATGAACTTTTTTTCTTAAAGGCAAATCTTATTTTCCTATTGTTGTTGCTTCAAAGATACAATCATACAGGCCTTTGTTCTTGTAGTTGCTAACTCATATAGCCCAATAGCTGTCTCTGTGTACCTCATGAAGGACCATTGGTGCTCAGGATTGAGGCTGGTAATATTGTTGTGAGGTGTGCTTAAGTTAAATTTGGTAGTTGACCATGCGGGGTTGTTTATCTCGTGAGTTGTGTCGTGCTAACAGGTATTGTAATGTTTCCCCCTACTTTCAATCTTTGGAACTCGGGTTATTTTATTAACAAATATCCTTATATTTCCGACCAAAAAAAAAAAATCTCAAGAGTCTGGACAGGTTGCATTTAACTTCATCCTAGCCCTGGTCATATATGAGCTGGGTCTGATATTAGTAGATCAGACACAAATCACGTGTGGGAGGGCCATAGCCTAAGGGATCCAACCTCAGTACTAGAAAATACCTGTAAAACAAGATAACACAACTCCTCCCACAATAAATGAATAAAATATTTTATCATGACTGGGAAATACAATAACCTTTCAGCTTATAATCTAGTACATACAAAATGGTTTCATTCTTATCCTTGATAAATACCATAAATAATTCCAACCATGCATACCAAGGTACATAGGTGAATTCTGCTTTCATAATAAATCGATTTCATGTAACATATTTAGTGTGAAATTTTGGCCATCCATTAATTCATACTTTATCATGACAACAATTTTTATCTCTAGAAAGTATTTGCAACTAGACGTACCAATTTTTTATTGATTTATTCATAGACGTGCATGCATACACGGAACACACACAAAAGAAGGGGGCGGATCACACTTCAAGGAATACAGTAACTCAGTTAATCTGACATTTACAGGTAACTACGTAAGTTTAAATAGTTACCTTCGATATGCCCTTCCTTAAGCAGGGAAAATAAATATGTCGAATCATCCATTTATAAACAGGCTGTAGAAAACAAATTAGTATCATGATAACATCAAGCTATTCTTTGTAGGCTTATTGAATGCATCGAAGGAACCTAAAGAACATCTAAAAACAGAACCTACAAATTAAACAAACAGCATGCAGCTGATTGCAGTTGCATATAAGACACAGGAGATGTTCCAAATTTTATTAATAATACATGAAAATGAAGAACAAAACAGTAAAACAATCAACTAACAATAACTCTAGCAGGAGAGAATATTATGTAGACAACAATACAAGCAGTGAAGAATTTGCACATTAAATCCAAATACACAAATACTACCTTAAGCACAGAGAATGGAAAACAGGAACGTGGTTTAAGGAGACCCTATATGCTACTTAGTAGGTAATACGGGTTGCAATTAGCATCAGCCCATAATATTACTTCATTAAGAAGGTTAATTTAAGAGGTCTAGGAGCAACGAAACAAGACTATCCAATGTTAGAACATGATCCATGATGGATGTTGATCTTCAAATCTTCATCAGTTAAGGTATATAAGCATTTGTATAGGTTTTCGGGTTAGTCTTATGTAGTTGGGGTAGAACAATGCAATTCTATATTTACTTTTCTAGAATGCCTTATTCTAGAATAATTAATTATATCCTGCAATAGATGATCCATGGTAAACCTATCATAGAACCTTAAAGGCGACAATCGCGAATAAGGACACTGGTGTTTTGTATGTTGTGTAGCCTGAAATGTTTGTTACATACTCGTGTCGTCGTATTCTGGGAGCGGGGCATGACAAATGGCGAAGGATGCATCTTAGGTTCATGAGTTACCCTAAGCTAAATACAATCTGATGGACCTAATCGAAGTTAGAGGGGGTCGTTGCTGGAGTTAGCTTGGACTGGAGTTGGAAGTGGCTATACTAGAGGTAACTTGGTCGGAGATGGAGGTGGTTGTTTTTGTTGCATGTGGCTTGGGTCGAAGTTGAAGTTGTCACCACTAGCTGACACTAGTGGAGGTCTGGATAAATTTTGAGGTGGATAAAGTTTGAGGTGGTTGGTATTGGAGGTGTTTTGTGCCACAGTTGGAGGTTAGAATCGTTGCAAGAAGAATGGCCTCTCTGTTTTTTTCAACATTGTCAAACTACCAAACATTCTCTTTTTATTTTCCGTCTCTAGCCTACTCGTCGAAGAAATCGATTAACGATCACACCACTTGAAGGAATACCTGAAGAGGGTACCGTTACGGGCCACGGCCCATTACTTTGAGCATCATGGATCCTACCCTAGAACCACGTCGTATTTCATGATTCCAGACCCAATATTATTTTGAGATTTAGAAGGCAGTGGACATTGGATATACAATAAGAGAAAGGATAGTGGCTAATCCTAATTCAATTAAAAGGACAATTAGAAAATAACTACTACGGAGAGTATGGAAAGGTAGACTCTTGACTCAACCTATAGATACAAAGTGGACTTGGACCAGGGGCGGCCCTGGCCCAGGGCAGGCAGGACGACGGCCCAGGACGCCCTGACGGAAGGGGGCACCAACATGGAACTATCTACAATAGAACTAGTTTATATCATGTGTCATTGTTAACAAAAAGCATTGTGGTGTAGTGGTTATAATGCTAGACTTGTATTAAAAAGGTCCTTGGTTCAAATCTTGATTACAACAAATTTTTGTTTTATTTACACTTTTTTTTAACATTATGCATTGGGGCCCATTTTGGAAGTTTCGCCTCGGGCACCCACCAGCTCAGGGCCGGCCCTGATTTGGATTAAATGTATAAATCCAAATAACTAGTAATCCTAAAATAGAACAGAAACATACTATATTCTTCTATAAACGTAAATGGTGCTATAAAACTTTCAGCATTGTGCCTATTGTATGTTTGTATCAAGTGCTATCTGATAACACCTTAAATAAGGATGCTATGAATGACTAGGGCCCAAAAGGAAGCTCCTAATGACTTACAAAAAGATCTTTAAAACATATACCGCCAAGTGCCTATAGATGGATGTTCCATGTTTTTTAATGCACTTGCATGTCCAACAGGGAGGATAATGAATGCCATCATTGACATTCTTAGTGTTTTTGTTCTTTTAACTCATGAATGGAGTATCCTTGTTCATTCTTCCAAGGCCATTAAGGCGATGGAAATAACATCAAAACTTGAACACAAAGAGATGCAATGAGTAGAGAACCTCACATAAGTGAATAAGGTAATGCATGAGTTTGGATATGACATGTGACACAATGACTCCAAATTACCTAACCTATGCCATTGAAGAGCATGATATTGTTGTGTAAAACATCAAATTGACTTACTTTAGCATCACAGGTACATTTTCTAGAGAAGAACTTCTGACTACAAACTCCAATTTCAGCATGACCCAATTAGGAAAGATCTCCAGATTCTCCACAAGAAAAAAAGACACTAGAACAAATGCCTGGCTCAATCCATCATATTGGAACTCAGTCTCGAAGCAAAGGTCATTATCATTCAAGTTATCTCCCATGAGAATGGGCTCAACTATGGAGGATTAAAAAGCTCTATAAAACAGCTGAGAAAGTTCCTTGACCGGTTGTTGACTCAACATCTTTGTTGTATGGACATGACAAAATGATGTCTGTATCCGTAACATGTCTATACCCATATCCGTACTCATGCAACATAGGTAACTACCTCTTTACCTATTTGAAAATGCTTGTATCCCGTATTTTGTCGATAGTTGTGTCTATATTAATGTAATATCGCTTGACATCAAGCTCCTAAGTTGGTGCCAAATTGCAAGCCAGGGTTGCTATAAGAATGAGGTCAATACTACGAAACCAACACTCACATCGCAATATGTAGACCTACCTTTTGGTTATGCAGTTTAAGCACATGCAACCACATAGCACCCTCCAAATTTTCCCCTATATTGTAAAGAATCTAAATGATGAGTTAAGATGATGAAATTTCCAAATGGACGCATTAATGTCTATGACACATTAAGCCGAAGAGTGAAAAGGAATGTCATTCTCAAAAATAGATCAGCAAAGCAAAAAGGAATCGAGGAAGAGGTCTTGCAAAAAGATACCTCAATTCTCAAGACCTTATAATATATTTTTAAATATGAAAAAGATAGTATCAAACACAAGAATGCAGAAGCTAACTCTATGATCCGGATAAAAGGATTAGTTACTGATGAGGCCGAGTAATCGATCAATTAAAACCATTAATGGATAGATATGGGGTTGGAATTGATTGATGATTTCATTGATAGTCTCATAGGCTTTATATAGCCTTTACATAATGGAACATCCTGTGGCATATTCTGGCATCCCAAATATGTTTTCAGGATATTCCGATGTGCCTTTACAATATACTAAATATACCAATACTAAATATACCAATACTCTCCCTCAAGATGGGCAAAAGATATTCACTAAGCCCATCTTGTCACATCCTCTAATCATGCTCACAGAGCTAAGTTCCTTGGTCAGTCTGTCTGCTACCTAATCCTTGGTTGGAACGTGGCCTAGCTCCAGTAGTCCACTAACCAACTTCTCCTTGATGAAGAACCTATCGATCTCGATGTGTTTGGTCTTGTCATGTTGTACTGGATTGTTGGCGATACTAATAGCTGACTGATTGTCACACCACAGCTTCATCTTGGCTCCTTGATCCAGCTTCAGCTCCACCAGCATATTCTTCAACCAAAGCAGCTATGCAACTCCCAAGGCCGTAGCTCTGTACTCCGCTTCAGCTGTCGACCTGGCTACCATTGACTGCTTCTTACTCCTTCAAGATACCAAGTTGCCTCCTAAAATATACAGTATCCCGATGTAGACCTCCTGTCGTCCGCACAACTAGTCCGGTCAGAATCACAGTAGCCATCGATGCCCACGTGATTATTCTTTCTGAATATCAGTCCCTTCCTGGGGGCACTCTTCAAATATCTCAGAATCTGGTACACTGCGTCCATATGACCCTTCCGTGGGTTATGCATGTAGCGGCTCACCACACTAACAGCAAAACAGATATCAGGACGTGTGTGGCTCAAATATATCAACTTGTCCACCAGTCTCTGGTATCTGTCCCGGTCAACTGGTTCTCCAGCCTCAGCGTTCAGCTTGAACCTCTGATCGATCGACGTCGCTGCAGGTTTGCACCCCAACATCCCTGTCTCTGTGAGAATGTCCAGTGCATACTTCCTCTGAGAGAGAACAATCCCCTCTGCGTCTCGAGTGATCTCAATCCCAAAGAACTAGCGAAGAAGACCAAGGTCCTTCACCTCAAACTCCTTGCCAAGCTTTCCTTCGAGTCGGATGATCTCCTGCCCATCATCTCCCGTGATAATCATGTCGTCGACATACACCGCAAGTATGATGATGTAGCCTCCACTCCTTCTGAAGAATACAGTGTGATCAGCATTGATCTGCTGATATTCCATCCCTATCATAGCTCTCCTGAATCTGTCAAACCATGCTCGAGGAGACTGCTTCAGTCCATAGAGGGACTTCTTCAGTCTGCAGACTTTGCCTGCTGTCTGATTGGTGCCAAATTCTGGTGGTATCTCCATGTATACCCCCTCCACTAGATCTCCATGAAGAAATGCATTCTTCACATCCAGTTGATGTAGCTTCCATCCACCATTCGCTGCCAAAGAGATCAGGGTCCTGACAATGCTCATCTTTGCAACTGGTGCAAAGGTCTCGTCATAGTCGATACCGTATGTCTGACTGTATCCTTTCGTCACTAGTCGAGTTTTGTAGCGCTCAACCTGCCCATCTGGATTTTGCTTCACGGTAAAGACCCACTTGCATCCGACTGCTCTCTTCCCCTCAGGCAGTCTCACCAGCTCCCAAGTGTGATTCTTCTCAAGAGCTCCAAACTCCTCGTACATTGTCGCTTTCCATTTGGATCGTTCTTACAACCTGTCAATTGTTAGGTACAGTAATACTATCCAAAGATGCTATAAATGCTCCATGAGAAGAAGAGATATGGTTATAAGACGACCCTACTTAATAGCTTGATATTTCTTTAATAAATAAATTTTTTAACATGATTTGATAATATTGTACAGTTAGAGAATGATTGTACCCCTCTCATACCCTTAACACTAGCACAGATTCAATTGGTGTTTTAGGCCAAGTAGTTACCTCATTTATTCCTTCTCATATGTTATGATGAACCTTTTATCAAGATCTATCTACAAGCTTTCTTACGTCTACGATTGCTTACATGATAGTGACCCGTGGTGGGGCACTCATGATTTATGTCTTCCTTCTTTTGCTTAATACGATAGTGACCCGTTGTGGTGCACTCAAGTCACATGTCACTTCTTTGCTTAACATGATAGTGAACCGTTGTGGTACATTTATAATATGTCTTTCTTCTTTGCTTAACACGATAGTGATCCGTTGCGGTGCACTCAAGTCACATGTCACTTCTTTGCTTAATATGATTGTGGTCCGTCGCGACGCACCCCTAACAAGTACTCTTAACATAATAGTGACCTGTCGTGGTGCACTCCCGACAAGTAATATAACAAGTAACATGACATGACAAGACATCAACCATGAATGCTGTTGCGACGGCTATATTGGCTTACAAGTAATGAATGATTTGGACACCGTGGGTGTTTCTCTTGAGTGTGTTTGTACAAGCTACATGTTCTGTATTACATCATGTCTAAGGCATGGATTTCTGATGACCACGGTCAGGAATTCATACTGAATCTGGCTAGGATTAATGACTAGATTGATCAAGTAGTTCATGAAGAGACTTTCCCAGTTACCTGTTGCCTGTTTGATCCCGACCTTATATATATATATATATATATATATATATATATATATATACATGGGATTTGGAGCTATCTGTCATGATGAGCACATTTCCAGCTCACTGTCGAGTGGGGCACCTCCTTAGGACACATTTCCTGCCTGTAGTCTGATGCGCGTCTCCTCCTGGATCATGGTTGAGATAGCCTCCTCAAGACTAGGAATCTTTGGTTGGACGAGAAGTAAGGCCGTCCTCTATGTGAATGCTGCAGTCAGTCCTTTGAGGAATTTTATCGTCCTCTCCTGCAGGCACACGTCTCTCCTTACACTTCGGGTCCCTGCAGCTCGTCCGATTTGAGTGATAATCATAGTCCAACCACAGATGCTCCAACTCCATGACATACTCCTGCACCGTCTTCTCTTCCTGTACGGTGTCGTCGATCTTCCTCTTTATCTGGAAGATCCGTAAGTTGTTTCCCACACCATCATAGGTCCTCCTCAACTTCTTCCACACATCCTTCACCATCTCAATGCCATCTACTGTGACGACAATAGACTGGACTAAGAAGTTGAGAAGCCAGATGTAGATCACCATATGAGTGGATTTTCACTCGTCGTGTCCTGCCGAGCCCTCGTCCGGCTCTGTCTTCTCGCCCGACAGGAATCCCTTCAGGTTCTTTTCTGCGAGGGTTCTTCTCACCCGCCGTGACCAACTCAGATAGGTGGCCGGTCCATCAAGCTTCAGATCGATGGAGGAAAGTTCCAACTTTGACGACGTTCGTGTCATGCTCTCACCAGCCGACATCTTCATCAATGTCGCAATCTCTGCATGATCCAGCTTCTTGAGGATCTTCCCCATCGATGCTTCTTTTTTCCGATCACGTCACGTCCGCTCCACGACTTATGTTCGTCCTCGTCGTCTGCTCCTAGATCCGAACATGTCTATTTTCGTCAGATCTAGACATCGTTGTCCTCTTTCGGAATGATCCGAACAACGGCAACAAATGCTCCGTTGCATGCGGCAGGGGAGAAGGCGGCACGCACGTGGGGTGGCCGGCCGGTACGCGCACCACAGCGGCGGCAGCAGCAGCAGGAACACGGGAAAGCGAGGATGGCTGCTATACGCGGATTAGGGTTTGGTGGTGGAGAGAGAGGGAGAAGAAGGAAAAGGTTAGGGTTTGGTGGCGGCTAGGGTTAGGGTTTGTGAAAAGGTGGCTCTGATACCATGTTGGAATTGATTGATGATTTCATTGATAGTCTCATAGGCTTTATATAGCCTTTACATAATGAAATATCCTGTGGCATATTCTGGCATCCCAAATATGTCTTCATGATATTCCCATGTGCCTTTACAATATACTAAATATATCAATACTAAATATGCCAATACTAAATATACCAATATAAGGAAAATAAATTATGACACAATAAGCTGAAGATTGAAAAGGGACGTCATTCTCAAAAGTAGATCAAAAGAGTGAAAAGGAATCGAGGAAGAGGTCTTGCAAAAAGATATCTGAATGCTCAAGACCTTATATATCTTTTTTAAATATGAAAAAGATAATATCAAACACAAGAATGCAGAAACTACCTCTATCATCCAGATAAAAGGATTGGTGCCCATAAGGCTGAGTAATCAATCAATTAAGACCATTAATTGGAATGATAAGGAAAAAAACCTTCGTGGCTCAAAAATTGCGATTCTTCAGCCTTGTAGTCTATTTGACCGCTAATTGGCCTGGATGGAACACATAATAAGATCGATAAATATAAGGTTGAATTGAGTATTTCTTCACCACTTGACGGGCCATTAGATATCAAATTTATATTATCCTCCTACAACCACCTTCCCCTCTCAATCCTCAATGTTATTTTATTTGACACACCCATGTATTGTTGGAGTCTCAAAACCAAATTTATCTCTATATCCACTTTTAGTAATGATATTCAACTTTGGGAAGGATACCAGTCTCAAAACTTTGAATATTTGGAAGTATCAATGTAGTAGTCAACTAGTCTGGGGATTCCTTCTACTACTTGTCATATTTTACAATCTTTTCTTCATTTATAACAAAATTCTCTTTTCACAATTTTTTCTAGTTTAGACAATCCTTCAAGATTCTCACAAGTGATAAAGAGTTTGATCAATAATATTGCTTTCCAAAATTGTTCATCTTCTCAGTAAAATTGCATTTCTAGATCTACGCTTCAGAAACATCAGTGGATACATGATCACCTAGATTGTATGCATCAAAATTAATCGTCTTTTTACTTATCGTTTTTCTCAGCTTTAGATGGTAGCAGCGCTTTATTTTAACCTAGTAAGCATGGCTTCCAATAATGGAGCATACACCTAGCAAAACCAGTTCCAACATTTACAACATCTACAATAAACTCGGAGCAAAAGATGGGAAAAAATGGGGGAAATGATCAGGGGAGCAAACCGAAATATAATGGTGTTTTTCAATAGAGGCAGCATGCAAGGTTGATTGAAGATTAGACTTAATTAATTCACAAACATACTAACATATCAAGATCCAACCCCCGCCAAGGTCAAACTTCAGCTGGTTGACATGATATTCTAACCCTACATAAAGACATGGCTCCTGTTGATCATGATGAAGCAGCGACAATTAGGAACATTACCTTGAAGATCATGGTCATAATGGTGGTGGTTGCCAACATAATTGTTGTAGATGTGACTGATTGGTCGCAACAATGAAGGGTTCAAGATGAAGATGAATCAACCTCACTTCTCAACCAAAAAATAATTCCTTGATTGCTTTTTAAAGGTGTAGAGGTTCTTCAAAGATATGGAGATTTCACAAGGAAAGTAGGTGAAGTTTGTTGCTTATTCAGCTCAAGGAGGAGATTTTGCCCTGTGAAAGCCACTCATGTCTCTTCATGCTCACCGGGAGAAGAGACCTGATTGATCATGAACAAAGATAAGTTGCTAAGGTGCAAGTTCATTCCTCATGACTACGGGTTTAGTCCAGCAGTATCAAAAGTGCCCATCGATATGGCATAAAGTTCATCATCACGTGACAAGCTTACTTGGTTCATAATAAGCAACAGTAAGCAATATGGGAGTGAGGTACAATATCCAGTAGTTTAAGTGGTAAACATTAAGATGGGCATAATATTAGTTGGTAATGGAATGTGAATGGCCTTCATTAACAAGAGCTAATGAAAGGAATACTAACAAGGACCCCTCTTTAGTAAGCACCTAATGGGATCATTTACATGTCCTTGAGAGTGAGATGGGAATCTTTTCCATGCAGATAAGTTTCCGTCGCACAAGTTATGGTATGGTTTTGTGGAAATATTTCATTCTTTTAGGTCTGGTGCTCTAAGGAAGCAGAGTGGTACCCTGAATAAGCAAACTCCACTCGTTTGGGACATCAGAGTCAGGTTCATGGAAAGTAGGAGGGCCAGAGAATAAAAAAATCCTAGTATCTTATCGCACAAACTATCTTGTAGAGTCCGAAATGAACCAAGGTGCAGTAACAATATCTGAATTGGTTTCAGACCCTTCTTAAGAGTATTCGTACCAATAGTTAAGCAGTTCCGAAAAGGAATTTCAGAGATCATGGTTTTGGAAAGCCAAAAAATATAAAGATTTATTATTAACAAAACTAGAAAATTATTTGATAGATTTAGGCATAAATTTTATGTATTATTTTCTTTTTTCCGCTAGCTTCGAATGGAATACTATTCAAGATGGTGAATTGTTCACCACAATAGATACTATTTTTCATTTACTTGTTTTTAGACAACATACCAACAATAAATAGTTTTCCAATGAAATAATTTTAAAATTGATGAATCTTGTGAATTTGTGGGCATACAACTTTGACAAATAATAATGATTAGTGTTTAGAGAACGAATATTGTTGACACACTATAGCATGTTGGTCTGTAAACGACTAAATCATCGTGTAGACACTTTGCATACGTCCCTTTTTCTTTTTTCTTTTTGAATCGACTAGGAAAGCGAGCCCCATTGTTGGTATCGACCAATATCAGCAGGTATGGATGGGAGTTAGTATCCAATAGGGACATGCCGAGGTTGATTGGGCAGAGATGGTTTGGACCAAAGGGGCTGCAGTCAAGATGTCGTTGTGCTTATACAAATTAACCAAGAATATGCTTCTTACTCGAGGCAGACTGAGCAATTTTGGCATCCCATGTGAGGACATGAAATGTTGTTTATGCGGTAAACATGATGAGACCAGGGATCATCTGTTCTTCGCTTGTGACGTCACTTAGGAGATCTGGTGTGCGCAGAGACGAAAAGTGGAAAAAACTCATGGTCAGAGTAGAGAGCTTGTTGCGATATTAAATGATATTAAAGCTCAGAAGGGGAATGGAGCGAGAGGTTATCGCCGTCTTAGATTTATATTTTGGGCGGTAGTATGGCACGTATGGAGGGAACGAAACCGACGTATCTTTGAGGGCCGATCCTTATTACTTTTGTTGTACAAAGAAATATAGATGCTGACATAGATATCTTAGACCCCAACATTTTGTAATCTGGGATAGTTCTAAGTTGTAGTTATCGCTGATCAATATAAATTTTACCTTCTTCTTCAAAAAAATAAATGATAATACATATTGATATCAGCTGATATTTTGAACCTCGATATGAACATGCCTCTAGTATTTTATGATCTTTGATATGAGAACCAAAATTTAATCCACCCTACAACATACACCCTTACAGAGACGGTCGATCTGGTTGAAAAGTACACTCCAGTTAGAGAACTACCCATAAATCTTTGATTAGAGTGTTATACTCTTGAAGGGCATCAAACGATACAGCCCATATTATTGGAGTGTCCGTGCTTCCTAGGTTTCGGTGTTTGGAGGACTGTTCTCAGGAAGAAAATTTGATTAGATACCAATATATGCTCAAAGCTTCAACATGAGCAGACAATTTTCATGGTCAAGATTCAAGAAGATACAAAAATGCTCAAACCAAAGGATCTTAGTAAATCAGTCAGTATGGAATTGGTTGTGTGTGTGTGTGTATGTGTGTGTGTGTGTGTGTGTGTGCGTGCAAGAAGTCCATAACTAGTTGAAGCTGTAGCTAACAAATTTTCAAGATTTACGATGACAAGCTTATTTGGTAAATAAATAAAGTTCCAGAACATAGAATAACTTGATACTAGGTTGATAACGTACCATGTTCCACATGCGCCAGTACTGGTGCAGTCCAGTGAAGCAAAGTATGAAAAAAGAAACAAAAACATATTCAGGGTATTGGTCCTCATAATAAGCAAGAAGCTAGTTCCAACTTCATCTCCACATTTTAACCCACCTGATCAATTGTTTGGGCATTCCACCAATCTTTGTAGAATTCACGATCTCCAAAACGAAGTAGTTCGGCAAGAATATTTAACCTAGTTGGAAAATTACAACACAAAAACCTTCAGTTCAATTAGTTCAACAATATGGGGCCCTCAAGCAGTAAGATAACCAATTGAAAAGAGTTGAAAACTTAAAAGACTCTTTTCATGTGCATCCTATAGAGAAAAAGATCAAGAATAATGCTATTTTGCGTGATCAAGTCAAATGCGTGAATTTCAATGACCATCTTCATATCTTTTACTTGTTGGCCTCTAAGAATCACATTACCAGGATAACATACTAGATGTTCTAGCACCTTAAACACATGAAGACACCTGCAATATTGATGCATAATTAAACTATACGGCTAAATTTTTGAATAACCAATCAATAATTCCATCTAATAGACTGATGAATTAGAGCACTCAAATTCATAGGGGACTGCATCCGATTTACAGGAAGCAGGACCACTTCAGAAACTCAAATTGACAATCCGTACCCTTTAGGTGAAGAAACTACAATCATAAATATTGCCTACTCTACACATAGTCAACCACAAAATTTTGGGATAAAGGCTTTATTGTTGTTGTATATTATGCATTTTATCTAACCAATCAATCATCGACCAAAGGATAAGCATAGCAGAACAGATTGGAACAGATCGTCTATGCACCAGTTAAATTCAGCATTGAACAAAAGCAATTCTGAGAAAGAGAGTTCAGGTAAATCAATCAGCAATGATAACTTTAAGGAATAAGCTTACCCACATTAACCCTACAAGTCGATCACGACTATTCCCTAAAGCAATGACAACTTTATGGTGGCTTCATCTTTCCGCTGGCCCTTCTTGCCTGCCTAGCTTCTAATTCTCTATTCTCTAAAATGGTTGACATCAGCATCAGTTTTGGTCTACATTTTTGGAGAACAGACGTGTGAGATGCTCTGAATACCATGGTTTAAAGTATCGGCCGATACAGATCCGATACGGCTGATACCGACACGGTTTGGCATGTTCCGATCCGATACCGACCGATACCCGATACTGACCGATACAAACATTGGGGGTCTCTTTTTCGGTCAATTCGGCAAAGAAAATTAAACAAAAAGACAAATCAGCGAGGGTTTAAAGCATAATAAGGTTATAAAAGCATGTAAAAGAAAAAAAATCAATCTATTGTATGTAAACCAATCGTAAGTTATTTAATTTCAAAACTACTAAGAAATAACACTCAAAACTTAAAATTATGCCTAAATGTATAAAATATATGTTTTTAAATGTAAATAATTTATTGATAATTATTTGTTTTCCGATACCAAAAATCTGATACTCCGATCCGAAACCGCCAATACTATACTACCGATATCGCTGATACAATACTCATAGGAATAGTCCGATACCGATACTGTGAACCTTGCTGAATACACTCACAAACGAGAAAATTGTAATTGCTCCTTCACGTTTTGTACTGTCTATTCACTGATAGAAACTTGTAAAGCCTGTATCAATTTTAAAAAGCGCGAGGCCTGACTCGAGGTGCTAAGATCCTCTGAAGATAGGCGTGCGGCGAGGCATGGGCTTCAGCAATGCGAGGGCGTTTTTTAAAATAATATAGTTTGAAATAAACAAACTCATATTATATCTAATCAATTAATAATACTATTAATATTAAAAAATGGAGTCTAATCAATTCATAACAACATTATGGTTTAAGGAATAAAAACTAATAGTTAACCATCATCAAAACTCAAAAGACACTATTTTATAATAATAGAAATACACAAAACCTTAATCCATATTAGAATCTTCATCACGAAAATCTCCCAACGATTTTGTATTTGTCATCATCATCATTAAATACACAACATATTAATTACAATAGAAACATTAGTTGGTTCACTTTATACATTGATAGTGTTTCTATCATTTAAATCCAGTTAGGGACAATATTTTTAAAAACAACACTTGCAGATGTAGTTGATAGGTCTGCAGTTTGTACGAATTGAGATCAATACTACTTTACATTTCCTAAGTCGTATTGGTTAATAGGTTGTATGTCTCGGGACATTGGGACAAGTAATAGTGTGCATCCGAGAATTCAAGTCCCCTACCATGCACCTTGGATCAAATGGACATTGTGCTGGCTGATGTAGAGGTGAAGAAAGTTGTTGGCAAGGTAGTCTTATTGTCAAATGTGTTGCATCTTTTACCTAGGTCTTCTAGATCTAATTGAGGGTACTTTGGAGATCAAACGTCATTTTCTCTGTTCAATGCCTCCAAAAGAAGTAGAATCATTGACTTCAAAACAGAGGTAACAATGGCCAGTATAGAAATTCAACTAATACAAGAATGGTGACTAACCAAGCTCAAAGTGCTTTTTGATACCGTGTTTTAACCACAATTTTCAAAAAAGAACCTACATACGGCTTCTTGATTTCAAATAGAGAAAGCATGAAATATTAAATAAATCATAAGAAAACAATTCCCCGTATAAGTTGACAATTAGGAAGTCGTAACTCACCATAGATGAAAGAAACAATAGAACATGCAAAGCCACACGTACAAATTGGGAACTGATAACTTCAGTACTCTCTCAATTGCATACAAAAAGTTCCCTTTCAGCGGATGTTGAGAATTTTGGACAATTGGGTTAATATACTGCAAATTTAATCCAATCATATCTCATTAAAACTATGACTAAGATCTACAGAGAAAAACACGTAAAACTCACCTGTTCAATGATGAAGCCCATCACCCCTGTAAATATGATACTCTTAACAAGCTGGCGTATCACTACACCTTTTCTAATGCTTGCGCAACGAGGATAGCTTGGCTACAGATATAACATTAGAAAATAATGGAAGATATTAAGCATTCGAACAACACTTGGCAACTAACAAATAAGTAAGAGATGTAAGTAACCACCATATAAATTGAAGTAATAGCATAATCGACCTAAGCAGTATGCTAAGCTGAAAGGTGATAAACTGGAAGCAGATACATAGTACAGTAATATATAAGCTATAGTTTGTCAATGAGTCTGAAGCACCATCAGACTACCTGACTGACGAACTTTGTCTCTAATTGTACAATGAAGATGGATAATAAAATATGATTAGCGGGCACAAAGATATGAGTCATACTTTCACATGGCACGGAATGTCTAACACGACTCTCAAGACATGAGAAACGGCTATATATTTGTCTAATTGCCTCTTTATAGCATTACATATATTTAACATGAATATTGGTACGTGATATGTTTAGATGCTAGGAACTTAATAACTAAAAAATAGGGTCAAGTAACTATATTGAAAGCTTATAGTATTTGCTAAAATCTTCACCTTATCAAATATTTATTGATTCAGAAAAAAAAAATATCGGGCACGGATGGACACCTGTGTCATCTCAGACACAGATGCACACAGCAAGTACTATAAGGAAAAGAGAGTCATACATATCATAACAATAAATGATGTTTAGAAGTGTATTCACATTTCATTAAAAGAGAAACAAAGGTTATTAGGCACTTGAGAGATTCATTCATCATGCAAGGGCACATTTGCATCTTAAGTTCCTCAATATTAAGCTACTTGGGATATTTCTCGTTATTCAGAAGAGCTAAATCATCTTGCAGACATCTCCATTTCTCGAAGGAGTAAATTTGTACTCATTAGCATGTATGATGTCTCAGAGGATACCCATCAAAGTTCCTTCCTTTTGGCCTTATATTCCTCAAGATAAAGATGAGGTTTATTATGTTACAAGTAAATGTCTTGATTCCTTGTATGCATTGCATTCAACAGTGTGGTTAGATGTGACCTTGTACTAATGAGACTGATCACATAGTATTCTTCTCATAGTAAGAATTACAATTCGAAACACATTAATTCCTCTAATAATATAGATCATAGATCACACAAAAATAACAATAAAATTTGCGACGAACCATGAAATACATAGGTTCTACATGCGTAATAATAGAAGGGTCATTGCAGAAGATCCCGTTAAGTATAGGGGTGCTTGAAGATAACCACCGTCACTAACAAACCTGAAAGAGAACTCCGCTATATCATTGCCAGAGCATACACCATAAGGAGTCGCTCGAAGATGGAGGACAAGTTACCTTATATAAAACCCTCCCTTTTCTCTTTTATCACCCTTGGTGAGCAGCTACATGGTACTGCCATAGAAGTGATATTAATGAGAGGTCCTCCACCAGCAACATGGTCATCCCCTCTGAACATCGAGCAGAGGTGGCCTGACTGCAGGTAGACATAGCAGATATGTTATGACTGCCGAGCATGTCAGCAACCATTCAAGCTAGGAGCACGATGAGAGGGACAAATAGAAGGATGGGTGGATGAGAAGTGTCAGTAGTTGGCTGCTCACCTCTAACGCTAACTGCATGGTGGTGTTGTGCAACCTGGCAACCAGGGATGAGCATCAAGAAAAATGAGATTGTGATAAATTTTAATAAATGGGCAGGGTCAAAAGGGGTACCCTTTATTTTTCAAAATCCCCTTAGTGTCATATGCACTAGCAATAATTTGGGAGGGTTTGTTAATGATAGATATTATTTGCATCAAGCACTGCCGACAATTTCTCACTTATCCTTTTAGTTTTTCGTCCAGCCTTGTTGATGTCTATCTATTATATTAAGCAAAGGGGGTGGATAAAAGAGAGAAACTTTCATTTGTCAAGGATAATACAAAAAATGGGGGGAATCACCTTCCAGCCATTTCTTCTGCACATGAAAACAAACAATGGCATATGGTAGGCACCGAGTACCAGACCACTAAACTCATTTTGTACTGTAAACCCTGCACCACCGAAATTTAATTGACCTACTATATACAAGGTAGTTCCCATCTCAACCACTGACAATATAGGGGATGGAACACAGACGGAGTGAAGCCTCATTCTTTGTAGGAAGATTAGAAGGTGACACTACAACTTCCCATTATCAAACTGATCTCTGACAAGACTCGTGGTAGCATAGAGAATATCTTATGGAGACTGATTATGACCTTCAAAGAGCTTCCCGTTCTCGTGCTTCCAATTGCACAAAGGGGTAGTAGCTATGAAGCTTGCTATAAGCTTTGACGGTTCCCTTGCCTGCCTTGGAGGCTCACAAGAGCTACCAGAAGTAAACAAACTTTTGAGACTCCATGTCAATGTGCAGCTTGTTCCACACGAGCTGCCAAGCTTATCTTGAACAAGACCAGTCCACAATTATATGATTGACGTCTTCAACATCATATAGGCACCTTTTCATATTATATCAACATTAATATTCCTAGCAGCAAGAAATAGTTCTGTTTGCACACCCAATGACCTTTCTTCCATATTCACATTTGAACTTTGGGCAGTGTATAGATGTCCTTTGATGTGTCGGTTGGCCAATGTATCAGTTTTAACTAGCAAGCTACACACAACATCAAAAAAAACTTTTGTATCATTTTGGTTCAAAATAGGCCAATATATTGACCAAAATCCGATATGTCACCTACATGAGAACATTAAATTTCGACTGACTATACACAAAACGATATTTATATTAACGGGTGGGGGGGTTCTAAAAAACCTACTTGTTAAAACTCTCAATTTGTCCCAATAAATTCTAGCTTTCATATTGAAGCTTGGTTCTCCTCCTTCCACAGGGCGAGAGCTCCTCCCTCCATTAGGGAGGGCTTGATTTATTGATATCCCACATTTTTGCAAATATATTTTGCGCATTTAGTTTAAATACATGATATATTTCATATTTATCGATATCCAACATATTAAAAAGGTCTCGACGTGTCCCTGACATCAAACATCAGGAAAAAACCCAATCCGTCATGAACCTCACATCTGACATAAAACATTGATTTTGGATGGGGACTGAGTTTCCAAATCCATACCCACAAGACTATAGGACCCCATTCACAGGTCTTTGTAGTTATTGGATTGGAAGTTTCTTCATGCATGCTTTCTTCACCGTGATTTCAGTTGTTGGACACCCTCCCATTGTAATCAGTCATTAACCACACGTTGAAGGAAAGAAATAGAAAGAATAATCTATAATTTTGAAGCTGAACTTCTACTTGTTACGCTACTTCCAAAGTGGTCTCTCCTACTAAATGATTATGGTTTTATGGCTTTAAGGATCTGGTACTTGGTATTTTGGGTTTAGGGAGTAAGAGAAGGATGAATGATTTTTCAAATTATTTCATAAATAGGTGCAGTTTGATTAAATTGATGCATCGACTCTGTTTCTGCTTGTTAGTCTGCAATCACCCCCATAGTTGAGAGATTTTATCTGCGCTTAACTCAGTAAAAGATAAAATTACCTATTCAAATTCCAAACAAATTGTATCCTTCATATGAGACAGACTACAATTCTGAACACATAGCATACTGTGAGCCAATGTGGATACACACTTTTAGTTGTTTTCACCACATACTGAACAGAGGATAATTGGTATTCATATCATTAAATAATAATAAAATCATATTAAGTATATGTCCAAGATGAAATAGATATACCTGGTAGCAAAGAGTGGGAGCCACCATAAAATAACTAAGTTGCCGAAGCTAACACCTTGAGAAGAATCAAGGTCCATACAATTGGAAGGAACATCAACCTAATAAGAGAAATCAATATGAATGATGAGGATGAAACTTAAACAATAAATAAAATTAGCAAGACTAGAAGATGGTGTTTCACAAAGATATATAATAAACTCAAACAATAAACAGCAGTGAATTTCTTCTTGTCAAGCAAAAATAATAATAATAATTTTAATATTGTAAATTTCAATAAACTTTATGTTTGGGTCCTTAGTCTAAGCTGAACGCATACCAGGAAACATAAGCAAAATTTTCAATACTTGGCGGCAGAGAAGTTGGCAAATTTTTGTTAGAAGATGAAATAATATAACTCTAAGAACATAACAAATCAAAATGTCATCTGCTGAACAGGAGACTCAAATTCAAGCATACTGAAAAACAGCCATTCCTAATGCAAAAGACAAGGCTACATGATAGAAAAGCGCATAACCGAAATGGAAGGTCTACCCTACACACCACCTAACCTAGATTCTATTGTCTAATCCCTCTCTTGCCCGTAGCTACCTGTCGAGGAATTTGGGTAAGCACAGTGGAACTTCTTCAGGTTGACAGCTGGTTAAAAAGTTAATGTTGGTTATTTATAAGGGCACATCCAAAGTTGATCAGGGCACATCCCATTTTTGGCAGTCCTAAGTACTTTATGGACTGCCAGAAAATGTGGCAGTCATGTCTCATGTTTAACTGGATACCATATTTTCTGGCAGCCATCTCGTGTTTAACTGGACTGCCACATTTTCTGGCAGTCCATAAAGTACCTAGGGCTGCCAAAATTGTGGCAGTCCTAAGTTTAACTGGACTGCCAGAAATGGATAGCCCTGATCAACTTTGGATGTGCCCTTATAAATAACCTTAATGTTTTGCAAGCTTTCTTGTGCTCCACAGCTAACCCCATTATGATGGAAAACAAATTGTATGACGATGAAGATGAGATAAAAGGTTGGTGTTGTAACATCTATCCAAAGAGATGTTATCTAACTGATTTGCTTCACTGCCACATTTTTTGTGTTCTCTAAAACTTGACAAAAATCATCACAGCTTTCAAAACAGGAAGTTGGCAGATTTCTTATATTATATGTAGCATTCTCTGTCAGAATTTACGGAGAAAGAGTATGTAATGATGCACAGGGGTTCAAAGATATGCAGACTCAAAAGAGTTCAAGAAATACAGCTATCTAGACAATTGAGATTGAAGTTCCCATGACTTGTGTATAGCTGCTTCAACTTATAATGACTATAACCACAGTTCAAGAGACGGTGTGGTATAAGGTATGATATGGACAACTACTTGGTATAAATCTTGAGTATATATATATATATATTCGCAGGGGTATGGATGCTGGATGGGCCAGACAAGCCAGATTGCGACTATCTACTACTGTCTGGCATGTCTGGAGGGAGAGGAACAGGCGCTTTTTCGAGGGTCTGATTACCCCTCCGATTGGGACTCTACACAATATTGACTTTGATGTATCTGTTTTGACCCCATGAGTCATTGGGGAGGCTGTGTGATTATGTACCGTATTACTTTTACCGCGATTCGCGAGGAATAAAATTTTACCTTATTCCAAAAAAAATATATATATATATATATATATATATATTGGAAAAAGGATAAATTTTATTCCAAAATGCGACGCAATAATCTTACAACATATAATCATGGTGGGACTCCCACACTTCAATTTTCCATAGCATTTACATCGAATTCAATGTTATGGAGGATGCCTACAGGAGGGGTGATTAACCCCTCGAAGATACGACAGTTTCGTTCCCTCCATACATGCCAAACAGCGACAGCCAGTCGGACTCTGGCGGTCCGGAACCAGTCATGT
This sequence comes from Iris pallida, assembly GCA_029216955.1. Lineage (NCBI taxonomy): Eukaryota > Viridiplantae > Streptophyta > Magnoliopsida > Asparagales > Iridaceae > Iris > Iris pallida. The sequence continues at coordinate 9,263,364 of JANAVB010007798.1, read as the reverse complement.
CCTCTTCCTCTGCTATCTCGGAGCACAGTGATGATGTCCCCAACCCTCTTTCCGGAGTCACATCCATCCAACACCCTGCTTTGCTCAGACCAGATCTGCCATGACAGGTCACACTCAAAAAAATGTGCCATATAGATTCATTCTCCACACTGCATAGCACACACTTAGGGTCAGGAACCTGAACCCCAAAAGCACTAAGTCGATCCCTCGTCAGAAGACGACCAAGAAGAAGCCGTAAACACACAATTGCATCTTCCTTGCAAGTCCCTTACACCATACGAACTCATAGTCAGTACTCAGAGGAAAAGTGCGTCTAACGAGATTATAGCAGCTCCAGAACTGGAACTGTCCAGTCCCAGTAGAAACTCCAGGCGGATCCCAGACCCATCGTCAGCTGACAATCTGGTCCAAGGCA